>CANXME010002005.1:0-502500 GCA_948144175.1 Closterium sp. NIES-65
TTGACACACACCCCATAGCCTAAGTGGGGAATGCCAAGCAACAAGAAATGCCAAGCAACAAGGTCACAAGACCAGTCACAAGCAAGAGAGAAAACAAAGCTCAGGGTGGATCACAACGTTACCACACAGTCTGAACACAAACAAAGGGCCACAAGGCCAGTTCAAGAGTGTACAAGCTAATATATATTGGTACACACAAACAAGAGGCAAGAACTCACTACTGAAGTCTACTAGACCCAGTCTCGACGAGGCCTAACTGCAGTCAAGACCGGCGTTGGTTACAAGGCTGAAGGGCCTTGGTGAATATGTCTGCAGTGTTGGCCTCGGAGGCCACGAAGTCCAAGACGAGCCTGTCCGCGTCTCTGCAACTCTCGAAGGAGGAAGTACCTGACGTTGATGTGCTTCACCCTCTGCTCTCCAGTCGAGGCTCAACAACACAGGAGAATCATCGCCTTGTTGTCAGCAAACAAGGTCGGTGCAGGGCTCGGCCACTCACCAAGGTTAGTGAGCAAGAAGGTCAACCAACTTAGCTCCTGTGCAGCAAGGGCTCCAGCATAGATCTTGGCCACTGTAGTAAAGAAGTCGCAACAGAGGAGGACCGAGTGGACCTCCACGAAACAGCTCCAAAGCCCAGGCTGAAACAATAACCCTGCGTAGACCTCTGAGTCTCAACCAGGGCCCCAAAAATTGGCTATAGGCCACCCTGCCTAATCACAGTCTCAGCCTGTCCCACCCTGATGGCCCAGGGTAATTTTTCTGATACGCTGACAAATACAGGCTAAAAAAAAAAAGTACCCCCGACTGAAACAAAGAAAACTTCGATGTTTCTTCCAAGTGACTATAAACCCTAGTAAATGACCTATTCAATTAGAGAATTTCCTCCAATTGGTAAGAATGCAGGATCAAACCTTGATGTCTGCGGGTTTTTACTAGAGCTATGCGGGTTTTCCCGTATCGAAACAACTATTAACCCATGTGTTACACTTCTTAGTCAGGGAAAGAAAACTACTATGCTGTTTTTGAAAGGGTAATAAAAAAATCATTAATTTGAAGAAATGGGTAACTGTACGGTTAGCCTGCCTTGATCAGGGTAACTGAAAAAAGCGGCCTACAGAAAGGGCAAAAAAAGGGTATTCTACCCTGATATTTTGGGGCCCTGGTCTCAACGTCGTCGGCGTAGGAGGAGTCGCAGTGACCGGTGAGTACAACTGGCTGTGTCCCTCCAAGTACAGGCCCCATATCTAATGTCGCGCCGAGGTACTTTCGCCACCCTCTTAGCCGCTGTCCAGTGAACAGGACGGTGTCTCCCAGTCGCAACAAAGCGAGAAAGGATGCCAAGAGGGAAGGCGAGGTCTGGGCGAGTACACGTCATCAGGTACATGAGGCAGCCCACCAGCTCTGCGTAGGGACCACTGGGCTCGAACGGCTCGTCAGGAAAAGGCCCAGTGAGTCTGTGGTCTACAGCAAGAGGGGTGGGTGTAGGAGAAGAGTGCTGAAGCCCGAACCGCTGAAGGACCTGCTGCACCATGTGTGACTGAGTCAGAGTGATGGTGCGATCGGCTCTGTCCCTGGAGATCTGCAGGCCAAGGTAGCGGCGCAGTTCCCCAAGGTCAGTGCAGGTGTGTCTCTTCTGCAGTTCGGAGACTTCACCTCCGCCAGTGCAACTGTGTCGGGTGTGGCAAAAACCAGGTCGTCAAACGTAGACGAGAACGAAGAAAGGTGTGCACCCACGACGAACAAACAGCGACGGGTCGGTGGAAGACGGCTCAAACCCGAGGTCGGACAGAGTAGAGCGGAGAGTGTCGTGCCACTCACGAGGTGCCAGGCGGAGACCGAAGATCGGGTCATCTGAGGCTCCACTGGGTCCCAGGCAGGAAGGTGCAGTGAAGCCCGGAGGACTACGCAGCCAGATCTCCTCGTGTAGGCTGCCCTGGAGGAAGAAAGTGGAGAAGGTCAAGAGAATGTAGCTCGTAGTCTCTCTGCGCTGATATGTGCAGTAACACCCGAAGACTGGTCATTTTCGGGGTGGGGCGCGAAGGTCTGAAAGAAGTCAACTCCCTCACAGCTGACTGAACCCTCTAGCCACGTAGCGTGCCTTGAAGACTGGGGGAGATCCCGGCGGTCGCTTCAACCTTGAAGATCCACATGCCGTCAACAATGTTCGCCCTTGGGGGGGGGACCTCGTCAAGGTAAGTGCCTGTGGATCTCTAGGAGGCCATCTCTGCGTCTCATGGCAGCTCTCCACTGAGAGGCCCAAGGCCCTAACACTGCCTCAGCGTAAGTGCGAGGAGTAGGTATGTCAGGAGCGTCGGGGTCTCCCTTAGGAGCGAGGAGCATGGCACAGAGAATGAGGGCGAAGCAAGCTGCAAGGAACTCTAGCTCAAACTGTCTGTCCTTTAGGACGTCACAGCCAAAGGCAGACTCACCCTTGGGGGACAGAGGACGGACAGGAGGAGCGGCCAGAACACGAGTGGCGTAGTCAGGCGACGTGTAGCAGTGAATTCAGTGACAGCGGCAGTGAGGACCGCGACAGAGGAAGGAGAGGTACGAGGGTCTGTAACAAGAGAGGCGAGAACACGAGAGAGAGTGGGGTGGTACGTGCGGTAGTAGTCAGTGACTGGAGTGGACAGGGAGGCAGTGAGGGACGACTCAGGAGGACGAGGAAGAACAGACGGAGGAGGAAGAGGAGGACTAGGACAAAACAACACGGTACAGAGGTCAGTGACAGGTGACGAAGAACAAGCACAAGGAGGACGAGAGGTCCAAGTGTGGGGGAGAGGAGAGGGAAATGGAGGAGACTAAGAACGAGGGAACACATCCGGAGCTGAGTCCGGAGGAGGAAACGTAGGACCGAACACAGGAGGAGAGGAGGGAGACCAAGGGCCCGAAGGCTAGAAACAGGGGCCGGAGGCTGCTGCGGCTGCTGCTGCTGCTGCTGCTGCTGCTGCTGCTCCCGCTTCAACTCCAACCGCTCACGCTCCACCCGCTGCTGAACCTCCGACCTCTCACACTCCAAACGCTGCTGCTCCTCACGCTCTATACGAAGAAGGGTCTGGTAACGAGTCGTGTAGGGGTGAGGAGGAGGAGTGGTGTCAGGAGACGCAGCAAAAGAACCGGCTCCGTCCTCGACAGTACCCGGTTGAGCACCCTTAGAGCGAGTACCTCCCGCGGCAGCACGACCAGCACCTATAGGAGGTGTACCCGCACCCCCAGTCGTGGTGCCTCCAGTGGCACCAGCACCAGCCCCAGACTCTCTAGCTCCAGCACCACCACCAGCTCCAGTACCCTCGGAACGGGCAGCTGTGGCAGATGCACGCTCAGCGCTAGCGCCAACACCCCTAGAACTGGCTGCTCCTGTAGGTGCACGAACAGCTCTAACGCCAGCACCCCCAAAGCGAGCACCTCCAGAGCCCTCGCCTCGAGCACCAACACCCTCAGAGGCCGCAGTGGCTGGTAAAGGAAACGCTGACGGCTGTTGCAGAGGCGGTGAGGATGACTGTGGGGAAGGAGGAGAGACCTAGGGGGGTACCGAGGGAGGAGGAGTAGCGTGGGACACACCAGACGGAGCGGGAACAGGGGGGGGTACCGGAGGAGTAGGGGCGGGAGGAGGAGGAGCTGGAGCCAGGAAGAGGGGAGGGGGGGGGAACCGGGAGACCTCGACAGGGGTACCGGACGTAGTAGGGGACGGACTCGTCGAAGCGGACGTTACGAGAGTCAAAGAACCGGTGGGAGGGAGGGTGGTGAAAGGTGAAGTCAGAGGAGCCCTCTTGGAAACCAAGGAAGATACAGGTGACAGCGCGAGGCGAGATCTTGTCCGCAGAGGTGTCGCGGACAAGAGCCAAGCAGCCCCAGACACTAAACCTCGACGCAACACCAGTGGAACCTATCCAAAGACTGGTCGGTGAAGCCCCTGGCTGAGAGACGCGAGGCCAGAGGTTCAACTTGTGAGCGGCGTACCGAGCCGCGTAGGGCCACAGAAAATGGGGCGCGCGGGTGTGGATCAGGGAGGTGCGGGCGATCTCCAAGGACCAGGCCTAAGCGGCGCTCAGCAACCCCATTCTGCTGTGGAGAGTCTGGAAGAGTCCAGGACTGGGTGATGCCCTGCTCAGCACAGAATCTCGCGAGAATGCTGGAGCGAAACTCACCCCCACGGTCGGAGTGAAGACAACTGACACGACGACCGCGAGTGCCCTCGGTGGTGAGGAGCCACCGGATCAGTGTAGAAGTCACGTCGGACTTCTTCGCCAAAGGGAACACGGTGGTGTACCGAGAGTAGTCGTCAACGACCACCAAAAAGTAACTCTCCCGCTCAGGGCCAAGGCGGGGAGCGGGGCCCCAGACGTCTAAGTAGAGAGTCTCGAAGGGCTCGGTGGCCGGACAAAGGGAGGAGGAGTGAGGGGTGGCGCGCAGCCGACCCTGGACACAAGGACCGCACGGAGGAGCTGGGGACGGCGGGAGTGGCGGGAGGACTCGGGGGAGGCCTAAGACAAGACGCTGACTGGACATAGCGCGGAGACAAGGGAGGGACGGGTGACCAAGGCGGTGGTGCCAGAGGAGGGAGGGGTGGGCAAGCGACCGACACGAGCACGACGCAGCAACTACACCTGACACAACAACCTGACTGGACCCGGCTACCTGGTGGGACGGGGAACCTGACGAGGGTCGGTGCGGAGGGTGTACGGACCTGAGCCCGGCTCCTGGCGAAAAGTGGCCAAGGGGGCGTACGTGTCACCGTCCACACAGACCGCGGTGTCACCAGAAGGCTCAACCCAGACCCCGACGTGCTGTCTCGCCAGGGTGCCCACACTAACCAGGTTCCTAGAGAATGTAGGAACGTGGAGGCCAGTCAGGGAACCGAAAGGAGTAGCTGGGCACGGGAGTGTAGTGGCGTGAGTCGCAATGACCAGTCCCGACGAGGGATCGGCCAGTGCTACAGGGACAGGCGCCGGTAGCGGAGAGAGAGTCGTGCAGTTGCGGAAGAAGCAGTGTGACGCTCCGGAGTCTAGTGTGAAGGAGAGAGAGGCGTCCGCCGAGGGAGTACCTGTACTAGTAGCTAAACAAGATCCTACAATAGCACCTACTCTAGCAACAGGCAAAGATCCTAAGCTAGGTACAGGCAAGTACACAGATCTATGAGCACTATAGTCAACATCAGCATACATGACATATGACCTAGCATCATCCATAGTCATATCAAAAACAGCAATACCACGAGCAAGAAGTGTCCCCCAGCGTGGCGGCGGGGGAGCGGAGGGGCCGTGGTGCAAGAGGTAGAGGTCATCGAGACGACTGAAGCAGCGTGCAGCAGAGTGGTCGGGGCGGCCACAGTACGAGTCCCGACGAGGACCCGTAAGGATCCAGTACTCACAGGGACCAACGTCGCGGCCGGCCGAGCGAGGTCCCCGACTGGAGGGGGCGCCACTGCGCCCAGTGCTCGGGGGACCCGCAGACCTCCACTGCTGCTGAGGGCCCCACTGCTGCGGAGGGCCCCACTGCTGCGGAGGGCCCCACTGCTGCGGGTGCTGCTGTGGCGGGCGCTGCTGCTGGCCCTGTCGCTGTTGCTGCTGTCCCTGCCGCTGCTGCTGTCCCTGCCGCTGCTGCTCAACAGGCGGTGGCAGCTGCTGAGGAGTCGACTGCTGCTGCTGCTGGAACCCCTCACCACCAGTGAAAACTCCACCGTCGAAAGGTGGGCCGTCAGGTCCCAAGCCACCCCCACCACCACTCCCACCACCTGCTCCACCGCCACCACCACTACCCGCACCACCTCCAGTACCCCCACCGCCCTTCCCGCCCCTCTTACCAGCCTTGCCACGTTTCTGCCCACCAGAGGCAGAAACAGCCGCCGTCTCCTCAGAGGCAGAAGACGTGGGGGTGGCAAGTGAGGCAGAGAAGGTGGGAAGCTGTGGTACCGCACACCCCTCAAAAAGCCAAGGAGGAGGCGCGGAAGAGGCAGAGGGAACAGTGAGGAGGTTACTCTCAATCTTCGAGAGAGCACTCTCAAGAAGATCGATGGTAAGCTCAGTGGGGTGCTTCAGAAGAAGCGCGTTGCGGGCTGTGGCTAGGCGGTCAGGGAGGCGAGTGACTAGCCAGTGAATAGTGAGCCACATAGGGGGTGGGGAAAGGGCAAGCTGGTCCTCAGTGCAAGCAGCGCAAAAGCGAGCATCAAGGGAGCGCAGGTGGATAGCGAGGTCAGAGACAGTCTCAAAGGAGGCGAGGTCAGGGTAGATGAAGGGTACGAGGAGGAGACTAAGCGAAGCAGAGGAGGGAGTGGAGTAGCGAGTAACAATAGCCTTATACATATCTGCAGCAGACTCGACCTGAGCGAAGTGGACTGCCTCTGTCGGCGGGAGAAGGTCGGTCAGGGCGAGGCAGGCAGCGGTGTCACGAGACTCCCACATGTCGCGAGCGAGGAGCTGGCGCTGGTAGTCGGCCTCCTGCTCAGAAGTAGGCGGTGGGGTAGCGGGCAGCGGCTGAGGCTGCGGAGGGGCGGTCTTAGTGCCGGACACGTGTGCGAACAGGTGCACGCCATCCTGCCGCTGGCTCTTAAGGTGGCGCTGCGCCTGCGTAAGCCACGTACTAAAATCAATAGGTCTCCCTTCAGGGTCAAAACGAAGTACTCGGGAGGTCGCCATACGGGGCAAAACTGAGAGAGCGTGGCTACTAGCCGCAGGAGGGGGAGACAGTCACTAACGTGTGAGCAGGCGCGAAGGCATGCAGGCGGGTAGGTGGCGCAGCATGTGGACAGGCGGGCGGCGCAGTGCGCTGGCTGGCGGGCGGCGTGGCGCGCTGCCTGGTGGGCGGCGCGGTGCGTAAGCCTGCGGGCGGCGCGGCAGGTCGACGGGCAGGCGGCGCGGCGGGTCGACAGGCGGGCGGCGCGGCGGGTCGACGAGCGGGCTGTGCGGCTGGTCGACGGACGGGCGGCGCGATGCGCGGGCCTACGGGCGGCACAGCGGGTCGACGGGCGGGCCTACGGGCGGCGCGACGCACGGGCCTACGGGCGGCACGGTGGGTCGACGGGCGGGCCTACGGGCGACGCGACGCGCGGGCCTACAGGCGGCACGGCGGGTCGATGGGCGGGCCTACGGGCGGCGCGACGCACGGGCCTACGGGCGGCGCGACGCACGGGCCTACGGGCGGGCGGCGCGGTGCGCTAGCGGACGGGCCGCGCTGCAGGTGGACGGGCGGTTGGCTCGGCGCGCTAGCAGGCGGGTCGCGCTGCAGGTCGACGGGCGGGCGGCGTGGTGCGCTAGCGGGCAGCGCGGTGCGTTGGCGTGGCACGGGCTAAGGCGTTTTAGGGCAAACGTGGAGGAAGGAGGCGGCCAAAGTCTAGGAACGGCGACGACTAGGTGAGGCCTAGGAACGGCGAACCTACTGCTGATACCATCTAAGAAACTAAACACAGCGGAATGAGCTGGATTGATTGGGTTGGGGTACAAATGCCTAACCCTAACTATTTATACCCCATATAGCATGACCCACTAGAGGCTATAACATTTGACACTCTCGAAGCAAACCCGGGTCGCTCCCAGGGGTTTGCCGCGTCAACGAAAACCCCAAGGGTCTAGCGCGAAACTGGGCGAAAGCAAAACTTCCCAACTCCCAACAAGTCAACTTTCTTCTCCCGCCACCCAAAGGTCAACCTTACAAAGGTTGAACAATTTGGGCCGCAAGCTTTAAGTCAGGGTCCACTAACAGGCTAGTCTGTTACACTGTACTCAAAATCAGGAATATGAAATCTATTACTCCGAGTGGATCAGGATTGAGAACTCAATAATTCTGAGCTTTCAGTCTCCACAAAGTGGAAAGCCTGAAATCACCTTGAAATCAAGGTAATTACCCGGATAAAAACAGCCCTGGGTGAGACGCCTCGAAATTCCTGGTGGGGATGAACTAGCTGCTTGCTAAGTGCGTCTGGCTGGCCCCATGACTTTCATAGTCTCATCGGGTTGCTCCTGCTACGATCAGAAAATGATCAGCCCTAGGATCACCTCGAGAAGGTTCACACACAACTCAGTAGTGGTGGTGGGCCTTTGACCTCAATAGCAGAGTGAATGTAAAATGCTTTGAGATAATTTAAAACATGCAAATACAGAGAGTACAGATATGAGTACAGGGGAATACGAAGCAACCTAACTAGCCATGTACTCTAAGGGGTACATTCACTTATTATAGCGAAATCCAACCGTGCGACTCCAGACAGTTACGAAACTGTCTGGGCAGAATCTTCGCCACTGCTGCTGCCCGATGTCACCTGCCCGACGGTCCAGATCCTTTCGTAACCGTACGACGCTTCGCGTCACTTCCGCCTTTTCACATTCAGCCTCGGTACTGCATGCTTCAATTGCTGCGGTTAGGAGTGCACAGTATTCCTTCATTCATTACTATTCGTAACACCCCCCTTCACTCCTGGCCATAGCTTGACTTGACCTCTTTGACCACTCCGCTGAGCTTGGAGCAGTGCTGGTACTGCTGGCGTGGTAGTCGCTTTGTCAGGAAATCCGCTGCCATGTCACTTGTCGGGCAGTACGTCAAGTTGACCTTGCCCGTGTCCACTTCGTCCTTGACGAAGAAATACCGCAACACAACGTGTTTGGTGCGGTTGACGAATCCGGGCTTATTTGCGATTCAGATCGCACTTTGGTTGTCACAGTGCAGGCGAAAGGTGGGCGAAGCTGGGATTTTTGCCTCCTGCAGAAGTTCCAGCAAGTAAAGGCCTTCGCGAGCTGCTGTTGTCGCTGTGATGAATTCCGCTTCAGCCGATGATAGGGCAACCAACTCTTTTTTCTGTGAGTTCCACATGATTGGTCCCATCGGCTCGAGGCGGAACAGGAAGCCAGTCCTGGACCGTCGATTGTCGGGGTCTGCTGCGTGATCAGCGTCCACGTAGCTGATGAGGTTGAAGGATGGGGTCGACACTGTTGAGTAGCAGAGCCCAATATTGGGCGTTGAAACGAAGAACTGTAGAGCGTGCTGCAGATCCAGAAAGTTCTCAGCCGTTGGTTTGCGAGAGTACTGAGCCAACTGGCTCGCGATGTAGGAGAGGTCGGGCCTGCAGGTGACAGAGGCGAAGAGCAGACATCCCAGTTGCTGCTGGTAAGTCTGGATTCCACCTGGGGACAGGGCTTTGTTGTCAAGCTTGTGGTTCGGTCCGGGAGTGCGATAAGGGGTGGAAAGCGATGCAGGTGAAATCTTGAAGCCCTTTCCAAGCTCCTCTGCATACTTAGCCGCTGAGGGATGGATGGCTTCTGGCGCGTAGGAGATATTGAGTCCTAGAATCTGCTTCACCTCGTAGTTACAGGTAATGTCGACGTGCCCCGCCAGATTCTTCTCGAACTGCCCGAGCAGTTCGTTACTTCTGTATACAGCAAATCGTCGACGTAGACGGTGAGCATAATGTAGTCTCCACGAAAATCGCGGCGGTACATTCCTGGGTCGTGGGGCATCTGCTTGAAGCCGCTTTCGAGCAAGATGTTGTGCAGATACTGCTGCCAGAGCCTTGGCGCCTGTTTTATCCCGTAAAGCGATTTGCACAGTTGGCACACTCGCGAGTCCCCTTCTCCGTACGTGTGCGCCTGCTCCACGTAGATGACTGCATCTACTAACGCGTACAGGAACGCGTTTTTCACGTCGATTTGGCGGAGCGGCAGGTGCCTTGCGGCTGCGATGGCGAGGAGGATTCTGACGGAGGTGTGATGGATGACCAGCGCAAACGTTTGGTCGAAGTCGATGCCGTGCCTCTGGTCGTAGCCGCGCACCACCCAGCGTGCCTTGAAGCGCTCAATCGGGCCGTCCGCTGCGGTCTTCACGCGAAAGACCCATTTGCCAGAGAGGATCCTTGCGCCCTTGATTGCGGCGCGGTCGACGAGCACCCAAATACCTCGGGACTCGAGGGCCTTGATTTCGGCATCCATTGCTTTGCACCACTCCTTGCTATGCGGTCCTGAGAGAGCTTGGCGCGGATTTCTTGGTTCGATGACACGTGGCGCCGTTGAGGTGGCAGTGTGGAGCTCGAGGAGTTGTAGTCTGGACACAGTGCTGTCGTGGCGGTGCTGTTGGATTACTTCCTGCACGTCGTCGTCATCACTTTCTGCCTCGGGTGGTGCTGGTGATGCTGTGCCTCTGCCGCTTCCGCTTCCGGCTGCTGTGCCAGCTGCTCCAGCGGGTGAATAGTCGTCATCATCGTCGTTGCTGCGCCGATCGCCCTTCGTGAATTCTCCCCTGGTGTCGTGCTCCAGGATCGCCGCAACGGCTTCGTCCTCGGGAGTTGCATAGCTGTGCACATCGTTCGCGTAAACGCGGTTCGCATTCGTCTGCTCGTCACAACAAAACTGCTCTAGGAAGAGCCACTCGTAGAAGATGACGTCGCGCGCATTTTTGACATTCTGGCTTGTGAGATCCAGGATGAGCCACGCTTTGCATTCGTGGCTGATGCCGAGGTGTATTCCCCAGCGCGCGTGGCTCTTGAACTTGCCAATGGTTGACGTTGGCGGGCAGTACTGCACCATGCACCCTCACACGCGGAGCATGGAGGTATCACCCTTGGTCCCGGTCCACTTCACGTGCGGCGATGAGTTGCCGGTGATGGCTGTTGTTGACAGCAGGTTGTGCACCCGCACAGCATGGTGCATCGCGTGAGTCCAATAGATCGGTGGCAGCGCCCGCACCTTTGTCATGAGCGTGCGGTTCGTTCGCTCGGCTACGCCCTGCCGCTGGTGCGCGTAGGGGAGGGAAATATGATGCTTGATCCCCTTTTGCGCCAAGAAGTCCTGCAGCTCCTTGCTCCTGAATTCCGCTGCGCCGTCATATTGCCATATTTTAACTTCTCCCCAAATTGCCGCTGCACGTGCGCCAGCCAGAGACAAAACACTTCGTATGCTCTGCTGCGTGCTTCCATGTTCACGACCCACACATAGTGTGTTCCAGCATCAATGAAGGTGAGCGTGTATAGCTCATCGTCGACTCCGCAGTGCCCCACATTCAGGAAGTCACTCTACACCTTGTGCAGCTTGGGGTAGCGATTGGTTCCTGGCTCGAGCAGCGGGAACGGCTGGTGGCTTAGTGCAGCTTCAGGGCAGACGGTGCAGTTGCGCGGATGTACTTTAGTCCCGTCTGGGCGCAGGAGTGCACCAGGAGCGAAGACACCTGCTTCGATGCAGTTTTTCAGCGTTGTGCACGAAGGATGTCCGAGGCGCTGGTGCTAGAGCGCATCGTCGGCGCGGAATCCTAAGGTGCGCATGTAGCGCGCGCGGGCTTCTTCAGGATCATTGTCAGGTGCTGGGGCAGGTTCTGCTGCTGCTTCGTCTTTGTCGTCGACGGTGGTTAGCATTAGCGCCAAGAACTCTCTGTTGCGGATTTCAGAGAGGTAAATATTGGTCCCACGGATAGTTCCAGGGATGAAGGTGGGTTCACGTGGTTCAAGGGCAGGTCCGTAGACTATGCGACGTGGGGTTGACGGCTCGTTGCCCCAGTAGATGGTGTCCCAGGGGTTGCGATGCGGCTGAATATCAGGTGGGGGGAGTGCAGGTGCAGGGCGGCGCGGAGGGTGACCAAGAGGAACAATAGGTGGTTCCGCTTCTTCTTCTTCCCCCCTTTGGTCCTCGCAGGGAGCTTCCCAGCCTGCACCGGAAGTGCCCTAACCGCTTGTTTCTCCGCCAGATGCGGTGCCCCATCCGCCAGTGGCGCCACCAACGACAGCTTCCCATCCGCCGGTCTCGCTTGTGCCCCGTGCGCTGACGCTTCCCCACCCCCCTTCATTGGAGGCGGGTTCCTCTTCTCCCCATCCGCTCCATGCGAATGTTCCGCGCCCCTCGACAAGGCTCTGACGGCGAAGCTCCTCTGCTTCGCAGTGCGCCAGGTCCTCTTCTTCCACCACGATTAGTTTTGCCGAGGGATCGCGCCCGTGGGGGTAAGCCTCCTGGAATTCCTCACGTGTGTAGGGGCACGCAACTTCGCGCGCGTCGAAGGTGCCGACACTGGTGCCGCACAGCATGCCTTGGAGGTGCTGTGTCGCCGAGTCGAGGAGGGGATGTTCCGGCGTTCCGAACATGCTGTGCATTATGATCTCGAGCTCCAGCTGTGACATTCCTTCTTCTGGGGGTGAATGTGGTTCAGCTTCGGCGATGGCGGCAAGTCCGCGGCCGGCAATCGCGCTTATTGAGGATGTAGGCGTGCAGCAATCTCTGCAGATGCCGTTTGGGTCTGGGTCGTGCAGAGCAAGCTCGCACGGATGAGGGTGATGCGGCACCCACGGTCTTCTGTCAGGGTGTTTCCAATCCCTGCGGTGAATGTGCTCGATGCGCAGAGGAACGAGATCGATTAACTCGTTCGAGTCGCCGTTGCAGTCGGGAATATCGAAATCCAGGATGTACACTCCATTTTCGGAGTGCGCTCTTCCGATCTGCCTGCAGGAAAATGTCGGCGATTCATAGTGTAGCAGGATGTCGTGTGTCTCGCAATCCGTGCTGAGGTCAATGCCGCAGTCCATGAGCTGAGCGGCGGAAAGCAGGTTACAGCGCAGATTCTGTACGATGCGCATATCATTGAGTGTGATGTGTGTGCGGCTCCCCCGTGCTTTAAGCACGACGATGCCTTGCGCGCTTGCGCGCAGGCGCGCGTTGTTTGCCACCATGACGTAAGTGACTGAGAGGGTGAGTACGGCGTTGGAGACGAAATGCTCGGAGCCCACCATATGCTGGCCGCAGCAGCTGTCCAGGTACCAGGTGTTGTAGCGCTTCGTGTTGTAACGTGCGAGCAGCACCAGTCACGGCGTGACGATGTGAGGTGTGTCAAACTTCAGAAAGTGCTCGCGCAAGAGCCAATCGAGTGGTGCCACCTGCGTATCAGGTACGTGCGGGGGACTTTCAAGTAGCGGGATTGGCAGAGTCCAATCCTGGTTGTCGTCGTCGGTGAATTCGTGGCGTGCGCTGAAGGGATTATTGTTTTAGAACGCGTCGATGGGATGCGGTGCAGGCTCAGGTGACGGTGAGCGAGCGCGAGGACGGCAAATTCCGCTTCTCATGGCCATGTTCCCCATGACGTTGCGTACGGGGGCAGTCTGTGACGACTGCTGCCGCTGATGCTGAACCGCTGGGTTCAGATTGCGCGCCGGGGGGTTGATACCTCTGGGGTGGACGCACGTCGATTCGTGCGTCTTGTCGGCCGGACCAGTTGCTCAAATTGGTCTGATGAGAGCGAGATCGGGATTTGCATCAATCTGCCAAGTGCCTGAAGTTCCTGCAGATTTTGCAGTAGAGGCGCCGCGGTCGTCGCTCTTCGGTGTTGTTGTGGAGAATAGAACGAGAAATATGAGTGAAGTGAGTACAAATAGCAAAACCCTAATTGGGTTGTACCCCCTATGGGATACCCCACTGTAGCCTACACAACAGCATAAGCTACATATATGTTCTGACACACCCCCATAGGCAAAGTGGGGGAGAACAAGGGGTCACAAGACCAGTCAAGCAAAGCAAAGCAAAGTTCAGGGTGGATCACAAAGTCACCACACAGTCCGAGCACAAGAGCAAGGCAACAAGGCCAGTTCACATGCAGGAGTACACACATATATATATAAAGCTAGACAAGCAAGAGCAGGTATATATATGTGTCAGTACAAGTAAAGTCAAGAGGAGAGCAAGTTAGGCAAGACAGGCACAATACCCAGCTGGGTGCAGAAGCGCTGATGGTCACAAGGCGCGAGTGCCTTGGTGAACACATCAGCAGTGTTGGCCTCAGAGGCCACGTACGCAAGCCGCAACTGTCCACGCTGCTGTAGCTCACGAGCAAGGAAGTAGCGAAGAGCAATGTGCTTCGTTCTGTGCTCCAGACGCTGCTCTCGACACAAGGCCAGCATGGCCTTGTTGTCTACGTACAGCACTGGAGGAGAACGAGGCGGCTCTCCAAGGTCAGTCTGCAGGTAGGTGAGCCAGCGAAGCTCCTGTGCAGCCATGGCCCCTGCGTAGATCTCAGCCTCACAACTCGAGCTGAGAACCGAAGACGAGCGAGTAGCCCGCCACGAGACAGAACCGGAGCCAAGGCTGAAGGTGTAACCCTGTGACGACCGCTGCGTAGCCTGGTCGTCAGCCCAAGAAGCGTCCGCGTGACCTGTAAGTACCACTGGACTCCGCCCTCCAAGCACTAGCCCCATGCCCGACGTACTGCACAGGTAGCGCAATACCCTCTTCGCTGCAGCCATGTGCTCTGGTCGGTGTCTCCCAGGAGCAACATAGCGTGCAAGAATGCTAAGAGGGTATGCAAGGTCAGGTCGTGTGCAGGTCATCAGGTACATGAGGCAGCCAACAAGCTCTGGGTACGAGCCACTCGACTCTACGGACTCATCCGAAGGCAGAGCTGAGAGCGAGTGACGAGTAGACAGAGGAGTGGCCTGAGGCGAGGAGTACGTGAAGCCGAAGCGCTGAAGGACCTGCTGCACCATGTGTGACTGAGTCAAGGTAATGGTGCGGCGTGCTCTGTCCCGAGTGATCTGCAAGCCAAGGTAGCTGCGCAGTTCACCCAGGTCAGTGCACGTGTGTCTCTTCAGCAGCTCGGACTTCACGTAGGCGAGTCCAGCAGTGTCCGCTGTGGCAAAGACCAAGTCGTCGACGTACACGAGGATGTAGAACGGCGGCAGTGAAGTGTCGGTGCGCAGAAACAGCGACGGGTCAGCAGTAATAGGAGCAAACCCAAGGGCCGCAAGCGTAGTCCTCAGTGTGTCGTGCCACTCACGT
Organism: Closterium sp. NIES-65; assembly: GCA_948144175.1. Lineage (NCBI taxonomy): Eukaryota > Viridiplantae > Streptophyta > Zygnematophyceae > Desmidiales > Closteriaceae > Closterium > Closterium sp. NIES-65. The sequence continues at coordinate 14,724 of CANXME010002005.1, forward strand.
GGTGCCTGGCGGAGACCGTAGACTGGCCGTCGGAGGCTCCACTGGGTGCCAGGAGGGAAAGTCCCAGTGAAGCCAGGTGGACGGCGCAGCCAGATCTCCTCGTGCAGGCTCCCCTGCAAGAACGCAGTACTGAAGTCAAGAGAGTGAAGCTCGTAGTCGCGCTGAGCGGCTATGTGCAGCAGCACCCGAAGAGTGGTCATCTTCGGGGTGGGAGAGAAGGTCTGAAAGTAGTCAACTCCCTGCCGCTGACTGAAGCCACGAGCGACGTACCGCGCCTTGAAGACAGGTGGAGAGCCCGGCGGCCGCTTCACCCTGAAGATCCACATGCCACTGACGATGTTCGCCCCAGGAGGGGGAACCGCGTCAACGTAGGTGCCTGTGGACTTCCAGGAAGCCATCTCTGCATCCATAGCTGCCTGCCACTGAGAGGAGTAGGGACCCTCTACGGCCTCCGCGTAAGAGCGCGGAGTCGGGATGTCTAGTGCATCCGGGTCTCCCTCAGGAGCAAGCAGTACAGACGCGAGATGAGGTGAAGCAGCAGCCAGACACTGGAACTCCTCATGCCTGTCCTCTAGGACGTCTGTGCCAAGAGCACACTCACCCCCGACGGACGGAGGACAGACAGACGCAGACTCAGCAACAAGACTAGCAGCGTAGTCTAGACGACAGCGAGCAGCAAAGTCGACGCGCTCAGCGACAAGAGCAGACGCAGCAGCGGACTCAAAAGAGGGGTCAGTGACGACAGTAGCAAGCAGACGCGTGACAGTAGGACTGGCAGCACGAAGGGAGTCCGACTCTGGGTCGGTAAGCACAGGAAGGGAGGACTCAGGAGGAGAAGGCAAAAGGGCACGCAGAGGAGCAGTGGACGGACGCAGAGACATCCGGTGCGTGCCAGGGACAGGAGGAGGACGCGGACGCGAACCACGACCACTACCGCGGGCAGCACGAACAGGCGACGCGGGACGAGACGCAGGCTCACGACGCTCAGCAAGACCTCCAGTAGGACCAGTGTAAGGAGAGGGAGCAGGCAGTGGGGAGGTAGGCTCCAACAGTGACTACGACTGGACAGGCTGTGGACACTCTACCGGAGGAGAAAGACCAAGAACCTGCTGCAGAAGCGGAACGAAGTACGGCCGAGGCCGCGCGGCAGCTCCAGACTCAGCAGGGACAGCACCAGCACCCCCAGCGGCAGCACCAGCGCCACCAACACCTCCAGCGGCAGGACCAGCGGCAGGACCTCCAGCAGCACCAGCAGCAGAACCACCGTCAGGACAGACAGCAGCAGACTGAGCACCAACGCCCTCAGCAGCCCGAGCTCCAGTAGGACCCGCAAGCGTAGCACCTCCGGGACCGGCGGCACCAGTACCCTCGACGGTCGAAGAAGCTCCAGCTCCAGCAGTACGCCTCCAGCGGCGAGCAAACCACTCGCGCAGCTCCTGTGGAGAGAGGGGCTCCCGCCGAGACGCAGCACCAGGAGAAACCCCAGGCTCAGCGGCTCCAGACGTAGCACCCCCAGGCTCAGCAGCTCCAGACTCAGCACCCCCAGGCTCAGCAGCTCCAGACTCAGCACCCCCAGGCTCAGCAGCTCCAGCTCCAGTAGGACCCGCAGGCCCAGCAGCTCCGGGACCGGCAGCACCAGCACCCTCAGCAGTCGAAGGAGCTCCAGCTCCAGCAGCACGCCTCCAGCGGCGAGCAAACCACTCGCGTAGCTCCTGTGGAGAGAGCGGCTCCCGCCGAGACGGAGCAACCGGAGAGCCCCCAGGTCCAGCAGTCGCAGGCTCCGCACCTCCAGGCTCAGCACCCCCAGGCTCAGCAGCTCCTGACGTAGCACCTCCCGGCTCAGCACCCCCAGCAGCAGCACCCCCAAGCTCAGCACCCCCCGGCCTCGCACCCCCAGGCTCAGCACCCCCAGCAGCAGCACCCCCAAGCTCAGCACCCGCAGGCGTAGCACCCCCAGACTCTGCACCCGCAGCAGGACCAGACTCAGCAGCAACCTCGACTGGCTCGACTGTGTCTACCTGGGACACACCTGAAGGGGCAGGAACCTGAGGGGGGAGGGGGTCTACCGGGGGGGGGAACTGGCACCAGGAAGTCCGGTGGGGGGGGGAGGGAAGGAGTACGGTAGGGGAAGAGGCGGTAGAAGGGGACTGACTCGTCGAACGTGACGTCCTGGGAGGACAGAACACGACGAGAGGAGGGGTGGTAGAACTGCCACCCTGGAGCGTCAGGGGGGAAGCCAAGGAAGACACATGGAGCAGCACGGGGGGACAGCTTGTCCGCAGACAAGTCGCGGACAAACGCCCGAGATCCCCAGACACGAGAGTCTCGTGAGACAGGAGGCGACACGAACAGGGGGCAGACTCAGGACCAAACCTGGACGCAGCAGCAAACACCTGACCTGACGCTGCTACCTGACCGGACGCAGGGACAGGAGGAGACTCAGTGGTCAGGGTGTAGAGGCTCGACCCCGGCCGACGCGAGAACGTGGCCAGGTGCCGGCCTGTGCGTACGTCCGTGCAGTGGGTCACCCGCTGACTCGCAGGAGTGAACTGGTGAACCCCCGCATCCTGCAGGTCTGCACCACTCACCAAGTTCGTCGAGAACGAGGGGAGGTACAGGCCAGACAGGGTGCCCGAGGGGGCAGCCGGACACGGGAGGACAGTGGAAAAGTGAGAGAGGACAGGACCCCCAGAGGGGTCAGCCAGGGAGACTGCAACCGGCCGACCAAGCGGCGTGAGTGTGGTGCGGTCCCGAAAGAAGGAGCGAGAAGCCCCTGAGTCAAGTGTAAAGGTGAGGGAGGCCGAAGCCAACGTGGCACCTGAGAGCGCAGCCTCACCCGCACCTGAGGAAGCAGACTCACTAGCACCTAGAGCAGCAGCCGCACCTGTACCTGGAGCAGGAGACTCACTAGCACCCAGAGCAGCAGCAGCCTCACCAGTAGCTAGAGCAGCAGGTCCTATACCCGGGTCAGGCGGTACGCACAGGTGACCGGCACGGTCAGCACTAGTAGGCAATGCATACATGGCAGTGAGAATAGCATCATAGTCAAGAGCAAATATATCTACCCTCTGCCTAAGCAACTCCACCCAGTCGGGGAGCTCAGCCTCGTCGCCAAACACGGTACGCCGGGCGTCGCTCAGACGGGCGAAGCAGCGGGACTGTGTATGACCAGGTGTCCCACAAGGCTGACTAGTCCGAGCACCAGTGAGAATCACGTAAGAGCAGCGAACAGAACTGAGAGACCCTCTACTCTGAGCGTACCACTCACGAAGCTGCTGAGGCGTGAGAGACGCGCGGGGGGGTCGCGGGAGCTGCATCTGGCCGCCACCAGTAGTAGAAGCAGCAGGAGTGGTAGCAGTAGTAGCGCCACCACCCCTACAGCCCCAACCACCATACCACGCACGCAGCTGCTGGGGCGTGAGGGACTCACGCAGACGTCGATGGGGCTGCATCTGGCTCCACCAGTAGAGGCAGGAGCAGGAGTAGCAGCAGTAAGGCAGGCAGCCAGGCAAGCCAAAGAGGGAGGCAGGCAGGCAAGCAGGCGACACGCAGCGTGCTAGCAGGGCAGGGGCTCACCAGTGGTGGGTAGAGTAGGCTCGGCGACTCAGCGGCTCGGCAGCACGGCGGCTCTGCGGCTCGGGCGACTCGGGCGGCTCGGCGGCAGGGCGGCTCGGCAGCAACTGCAGCTCGGCAGCTCGGCGACCCGGCAGCGCGGCTGTAGGGCGGCTCGGCTGCTGGGAGGCTCGGGTGTAGAGCGGCTCGGCTGCAGGGCGGCTCGGCTGCTGGGAGGCTCGGGTGTAGAGCGGCTCGGCGGCGAGGCGGCTCGGCTGCAGGGCGGCTCGAGACGAAGGAGGAGGAGAAGCAGGGGAGACCACACACCTGCCACCCCTCAGCTGGCCTCTCGGGGGGGGGAGGCGGCTCGGGCGGCTCGGGCGGCTCAGGCGGCTCGGGCAGCTCGGGCAGTCAGCGGCACAGGCGGCTCGGGCGGCTCGGCTCCTCAGCTGCGCAGACGGCTCGGGCGGCTCAGGCTGCACGGCGGCTAACGGGCGGCGTGGGGGGGGCCGGGATGGCGGCGTGCAGCAGGGACGGGCGGCGCACGGGCGGTGTGAGGCCGGGACGGGTGAGGGGCTAGGACGGGCGGCGTCCTGGCGCCGAGGGGCCGAGACAGGAGAGCGCGGCCGGGGCGGGCGGCACAGGGCGGCTTGGGGCCGGGTCGGGCGGCGCGCGGGCGGTGAGGGGCCGGGACGGGCGCGCGCGGGCGGCTAGGGGCCGGGACGGGCGCGCGCGGGTGGCTAGGGGCCGGGACGGGCGCGCGCGGGTGGCTAGGGGCCGGGACGGGCGGCGCGCGGGCGGCTAGGGGCCTGAACGGGCGGCGCGCGAGCGGCTAGGGGCCGGGACGGGCGGCGCGCGGGCGGCTAGGGGCCTGAACGGGCGGCGCGCGAGCGGCTAGGGGCCGGGACGGGCGGCGCGCGGGCGGCTAAGGGCCGGGACGGGCGGCGCGCGGGCGGCTAGGGGCCTGAACGGGCGGCGCGCGAGCAGCTAGGGGCCGGGACGAGCGGCGCGCGGGCGGCTAGGGGCCTCAACGGGCGGCGCGCGAGCGGCTAGGGGCCGGAACGGGCGCGCGCGGGCAGCTAGGGGGCCGCAGGGCAGGCCGAAAGAGTGAGAGCGAGGGCTCGGAGCGCGCTCCGGGCAGAAAAAAAAAGTTTAAAAGTGGTGGGCCCTAAGCACAGTTCCCACGGGGGAACCTGCTCGATACCATGTGGAGAATAGAACGAGAAATATGAGTGAAGTGAGTACAAATAGCAAAACCCTAATTGGGTTGTACCCCCTATGGGATACCCCACTGTAGCCTACACAACAGCATAAGCTACATATATGTTCTGACAGTTGTCGGCGTAGAAGGCGAGCCGTTCTCGTTCTCGTCGCGGCGCTGGTCGCTGCTGGTCCATGTCCCTCTGTTCGACGAGAAGGATGGCGCAAAGGGCGGCCTCCAAGATGACCCCCTGCTGTCGGAGAAGCGCCTTGCAGGGCCGCCACTATGGGCCGAGCCCTTGAAGCATGATATTCACGAATATTTCTTCGGATATGCTGCTTCCCAACTTCGCGATTTGGTCGCGAAGGCTCCGACAGCGATTGATGTAGCTGTTGGCCTTCTCTCCTGGGGCCATTTTAGTCCACAGTAGCTGCTGGAGTAGCCGGCTCGAAGAAACGGAGTCCTTCGGCTGGTACACGCCATTTTAGGTGGCGCCAAGCGTCGAGGGCTGGAGCAGGTGAAGTTTTGTATGAGCGGATGCTCTGCTGCCTCGTCGGCGACATGTTGCACAGAAGAACCTCGTACACCATCAGGGACTCGTTGTAGTACCTTGTCCTGGCGTCATCGGTACCTTCAGCGGGTTCCGCGTAACTCCAGTCGAAGTAGTGAAAAATCTTAGCGTTCTGCAGCAGGAGCTCCAGCTCGAAGCTCTAGGTATAGAAGTATCTGCAGTCAAAGCACGCACTTGTATTTATTTTTTATATACTCAGGAACCTTGATTGCGCAAAGAGAATTACTTCTTCACAGAGACGGGGAGTCTTGGGGGTTGAACCATTTGTGTCGAGGGAGAATGTGTGCAGGGCAGCGTTCTGGCCTTTTGAGGCCGGTTAAGTAGGTTGCAAGGAGGTTCCCGCGTCGCCAGTCCGCAATGTTTGGAGTCCTTGCTCCAGGCTGGTGAGTCGGTGAAGTAGTTGTGCGAGGACGGCGGTTCCAATCGTTGTCGTTTCCTTGCTTGTCGCAGCCGGGTTGGTCTATGCTTCAGCCGTCATATTCGTCTGACCACCAAATCCTCCGGCCATTCTCACGCGTGAGCGTGTGCCGGACGCCACTTTTCGTTTGTCGAAGATTTCGGAGATGGCGGTGCGAAGGATTCCCAGGTCGCTCTCATACCATGCTGCGATCAGAAAGTGATCAGCCCTAGGATCACCTCGGAAAGGTTCGCACACAACTCAGTAGTGGTGGTGGGCCCTTGACCTCAATAGCAGAGTAAATGTAAAATTCTATGAGATATTTTAAAACATGCAAATACAGAGATTATAAATATGAGTACAGGGGAATACGTGTTGGAGATCCGAATACTGTAGAACAAATACTGTATACCAGTGTGCTTTTCGGTTTTAGTGTAGTCCTCTTTATAAGCTTCCAAGTCCTACAATAATTGTAAAAATTATTGTAGGGCCACAATAATTGGAGCCTAGCATTATTGGAGGGTAGAAGGTACAATTATTGGTACACCATTATTGGTGTGAATGGGTCATTCTGGAGGGGTAGCTAGATGCACATATACCCTGCAGTGTCACTTCTTCATCATCATTGTGACATCATTCTACTTTTCAATGATCAATGCAAAATTTCTATCCTGTTCTTTTCTACGAACACGTTTCCGCTACGCTGGCACTATGCTTTCTAGCATGGTATCAGAGCTACTCTAGGGGGCATGCTGCCAAATTTGGTTCATGAATTTACTGGCATTCACTTCGGATAGGTACTTGCATACAATCAGAGTACCGCACACCCGGTCTACGTTTTCGTACACCTGGTGTTCGCTGCTGGTTATAACCGCGTGTTTAGCGCACACTTGGTGAACGGTTTGATCAAGATCATGGTGCACTTCGATGGCGAAGTGGATCCTGGATATGCGGCTTTTGAAGAAGCCATCGTGGCTCAGCATGAGCACCTGGAAAGCATGATTGCAAAGGCACCACCAGCACTCAAAGCTTTGTTAAAGGACAAGTTTGGAATGACGATCCAGCCAAAAACAGCACACTCTCAAGAGTTCAACAATTCGTTCATCTATGGACACTGTCATTCAAGCACTCCACGTACTAGCCAAACTCGTGCAAATGTTCATGCAGGAATTGATGGTGAAGGGGAAATAGGCATACCCCAAGGAGGAGAGTCATCCCAATGGAGGGATGCATCCATCCAAGGAGAAGGGAGCTCTAATCCCGCACCTCAATCATCCATGCAAAGGGAAGCACGGGGGAGGGATGATGAGTATGGGAGTGAAGTGGATGCAATGGAGCATGGTGGAATGAGAAGTGGACGGATTGGCAAGCAGAGTGACAGAGTTGGTTAAGTGGGCGGGGAAGGTGTGGGTTTTGCCTCCTACACTATTGGTGCTCCCCCACTACGACGACTTGCGACTAACTCCCATCCCATTGGAGTTCCTCCCATGGCTAGGTCTCACCTTCATGGCGGCTATGACATACCTCTGGGTGCACCACGTCCACTGATTGGAGTACATCATGTGGACAGCATGGGACGGATGGGATACGGAATGCAGTCAAGTGGTGTCATGCAACGCGATCAAGTGGAAGTGCTTGGTGGACAAAATGGAGACATGCAGCGCACGGTACAGCTACCTCGACCATCAACGGATCCTACTCTCTTTGACCCTGATCCACGTGAATACACGGAAGATGACGAGGAATGACTATCACGCAAAAATGGTGGGAGCAATGGTGGACAAGGCGTTCACCACCACTCCGTTTGACAGCTCCAACTTCCGGGAGTGGGCACTGCGGTTTCGTATGAACGCTCGTGTCATGAATATGTGGGAGTTCTTTGTGACCCTGCAGTATTCGGTTACCGTGGGAAATGGTGACATTGACGATGCTATGGAGCGTCTGGAAATGCTACAGGCAGATAGCTCACAGCGTGCGGCGCCTGCCTTTTTGGTCCTACTACACAGCGTGAGTGCTACGATTCAGCTACCGCAGGACATGTTCCAGGAATCCTACAGCCCGGCTTATGAAGCATGGGAGTATTTAATGGACACTTACCAGGCCAAAGATTCGGTGGCGAAGGTCTCTCTCTTGAAACAGTTGGACAACCAGAAAATGGGGAGTCAAGAGAGGGTGGAGGAGTACGTGAACCACGCAACGGCAATCTGAGACAAGTTAGCACTCGCGGGGAAGATGGTGGATGAGGTCACATTCACCTTAAAATCTTCTCACCGGACTACCGGCGCATTGGGAGGAGATGAGACACTCGGCAATGCTAGACAACGTGACGAACAGCTTCACCTTGAAGCGGATGATGATTCAAGAGCAGAGGTATCACGACCTCATTATGAAGGATAACCGTGACCGGCGTCCACCTCGCATGGATGGACAAGCACATGGAGACCGCTCACCTTCTCTAACTGCTAAGGAGGGGTCCATTGGGGAAAAAACGCAAGGCGATGATGGAGGAGTGGGTCGCTCACCTCTAGTGTGTTGGTACTGCAAGGAGCCAAGCCATCCCTTCTTCCAGTGTACCACGGCACCACCTCGCTGGTCACCACCAGGGTGGAAACCGCATACCCGCGGAAGGGCAAAACTGCACACCACCGACAGCCGTTCGTTATCTCCACGAAGACGTCGCAACCCCAAGCGTGACAACAATGCGTCACAACAGCAAGGAGCAGCCGGGGGAGACAACAAATGCACTGTTACATGCATTGTAACGGTGCAATCTTTGCAAGCAACCTCACCCTCGGTTGAAGCGTCATTGTGGATGCTGGAAAGCGGATGCAGCCAGCACATGACTTCGGACAGATGCTGGTTTGAAGACTTACAGGAGCTGGACGAAGCTTTGTTTGTGGAGCTTGCTGATGGGAGCCATCTGAGCAGCAAGATGACGGGAACGATCAGAAAAATTGCACCTGATGGGACAACAATTCAGTACACTGAAGTCCTCTACGTACCTGGCTTGAAGAACAACCTGCTCTCCTTTTGTCAGCTGCTGAAGAAAGGGGCTCACATCAACACGGTTGCTGATGGAGATACGGAAATCACCATGTTTGATGGAGACAAGTGTGTGCGGATTGGACTTGGCAAGGACGTGCATGGAGTTCTCATGGTGGAGTATGAGCCGGCACTTACATCCGCTCATGATACTGGACATTTCCGCAATGATACGTCATCGAAGAAGCATGGTTGCGAAGGGGGTACACCTTTGTGCATACTAGGACTGCCCTTGCATACACACGGGAGCACACATTTCCGCACACCTGGGGTACACCTACATACCCATTCAGCATACCGCATGGCACATAAAGCTTGCGTCGTGCGGAAGCCAGTACATGATGTTGACACGGACATTCATTCACCACAGTCCTTTGAAGATATGCTGCCGGATGTTGGGTCTTTTCTTAAACAGCAGCATCATGACGACGAGGTCTCACCCCACATTGTTGTGTGGACTTCAGGGGGAGAAGGACAAAGGGCCGCGGTGGATTCGGGAGTCGATGGAGCAGACCCTTTAAAACAGGACTTACTTGGAGCTGATGAAGTTGATACAGCCTAAGGAAGTGGAGATGCTGCAGCAGATGACTTACCTGCAGTAGGAGTGATTGTACCAGAGGAGGTTGAACACAATGATGCTGAAAAAAATGTGGGATGTGCAGGAACGGGCGTACCTCTGCTTATGATCGCCAAGTCAAGGATTGTGGTGTTGTACTCACCTGTGCAGCCTTCTCGAGCTGTGCTGCACAACACAGCATCACCTAACTCCACACTCACTCATGTGCTTGTAGCTGTGTACGTGGTTACGTGCATGACTACAAGCACGTGTGTGGGGGAGGTGGGGTGTGGAGTATATCTGGTGGCACTGGAGTGGGACATGGAGTCAAGAAGCATGTGGGGAAGACATACTCATCAAGGGTTGCCAATAGGCAGGGGGAGCGGGTAGAAAGGTTGCAGCCGGTCGCCATCCGTCGTCGTGATGCAGCGGTAGCGTGCCCACCAATTGCTGTTGATGAACGGCACCATATGAGGGAAGGATGGAGAATATACATGGAAACACGCATTTCTCCATACCTGGCGTGCACGTCTGTGCATACCTTGCTGTGCACATTTCTGCATACTTGGTGGGCACTGCATACATGGAGTGCACATTACCGCATACTTGGAGTGCAAGACATACTTGGAGTGCGCATACTTGGAGTCGACATGCGCAACCCTCCAGCTGATGGAGTTTGGCAACTCCTGCTGCTATTGTGTGTCGGCTGGAGCGTAGGGGGAGCATCACAAGAAAACATGGATGAAGTAAGAGCGGACTTGGCATCATCTTTTGGTGTCGATTTAAGACGCGGACAGCCTTGTGCCAATCCCAGCACGAGGCAAGGCAAGGTTTACGGAGAAAGGCAGAGGGAGAAAATTAGGGAGAGAGAGGACCTCGAAGATGGAGCAGTCGCGGACAGGAAAATACTACAGCAGACGCGCACCAGTTTGTCAGCCGCTGACGAACGCCAGGTCGACGCTTTAATCGCGCGAACTGTTCGCCTGCCAATGTAGCTCCGCGCCAGCCGCACGCAATGCGTCCTCCGCTCCCGGTAATCCGCAACCGCGATCGTCGCAAACGCACGTCAAGTGTGGTCGTCGTGTCGTCGCGCAGCATGTGTGCGATAAAGTCTAAGGATTCGGAAATTCGGCGGGCGCTAATGGCATTCCGTTATAACGATACGCGCATTCCGCCATGGTTTTGAGGAGATTTCGTCATGGAGCTGCTACGATTTCCTTAGCAGCAGCTACTACTTTCTAGATCTCGATCTAGAATATCGAGATCGGAAGGATGGATTGGACAACGTGAAGGAAGGTGGTTTGGTTGGAGTTTGGAAGGCCCAAAGGTTGGGAGGGGAAAGGTGCTACAGTGACAAGCAGCTTGGTCAACACCAAACCCTAGCTTGGTTTGGGCGCACCCCTACCTTATGGTGGTACACCACCTCGACCACCCCATCCTCCAAGGAACAGATTCACTAAAATCTACAGCAAGGGGGGGTGTTGGAAATCCGAATATAGTATAACGAATATTGTATACCAGTGTGTTGTTCGGTTTTGTTGGAAACCAGTGAGTTCAGCGCTTCTGATGTGTCGAAACACTGAATTGCAAGCAAAGCGAACTACAACGAAGCAACGGCGAGTCAACCATCGGAGGTTGACAGAAAATGTAACTACTGGAGGTTAGGCGAAGGTCAAAGGTCGCTGACCTTTGACTTGACAAATACAGCGCGACAGCAAGGACAAACAACTGACTCGATACTGAGCAGTTGCCCGAGTCGTCACTGTATCGAACCGCAACAGCAACAGTAAAATAGTTATTACTTACACCCTTTCATATTCCTTGTAATCTTATGAAAGGCTTGTATCACTTTTCTATAATCAAACTATCTTGCCCTCACATACTAGCGCAAGGTGGTTCAACACTTGTCATTAAAACGCTTCCGCAACTACAGCACCTCTACTCAGAGTTTAGCCTCGTACAGATCCTAAGGGCTTTTTCTCTGCCCAACATGGTATGAGAGCGGTCAAGGCAAATTCAACTGCATTCAAATCCTCTACAACGACAGAAAGCATGGCAACGCAGAAGGAGAGAAGCTCCTCCAACGGCTCTCCTGGCACTACTCCTACTCCCCCTCCAGCCTCTGGCTTGCAGACAGAGGGAGGCACAGCAACAAGACTAGCAGGTGAGTCTACCGAGACTCCCGCAAACCAAGCGACAGGCTTCGAACAGCATCAGCAAGCAGCACCTGCGCAGTCAAACATCAGCAACAACAATAATGATGTTACACCCATGAGTCTTGATGGCTCATCCTATGCGCGCGGAAACCAGCAGCAACCCACCTTTGCTCCGTATGAGCCTCAATGTGGCTCAATCAGCTTCATGCCGCAACAGCAGCCTCGACCTGGACAGGAGAAGACGTTGGATGCACTCCAGGTTCGATCGCATTTCGCGCACGTCTTGAAATTACTGGTATAATCACGGTATTGGTACACCATTACTGGTGTGAATGGGTCATTCTGGAGGGGTAGCTAGATGCATATATACCCTCATGTGTCACTGTGAAGAATCTAGCGAGGCTTAGGATCCATGGCTAGTGAGATAGGAGAAGTTGAGTTCGAGTTGAAGGAAAAGTTTCGAGAGAATGAGGGTTCAATAATAGCAAAGAGATACAACATAAAGTCAAGAAACTAGAGGTGCACCACCAAACAGAAGACAAGATAAATACACTACACCTAAACCACAAACAGTTACATAAATTAACTTTGACAGTCACTTCTTCATCATCATTGTGACATCATTCTACTTTTCAATGATCAATGCAAGATTTCTAACTTGTTCTTTTCTACAAACGCGTTTCTGCTACGCTGGCACTATGTCTTTCTAGCAATACGAAACGACCTAACTAGCAATGTACTCTAAGGGGTACATTCCCTTATTACAGCGAAATCCAACCGTGCGACTGCAGATAGTTATGAAACTGTCTGGGCAGAATCTTCGCCACTGCTGCTGCTCGATGTCACCTACCCGACGATCCAGATCCTTTCGTATCCGTACGACGCTTCGCGTCACTTCCGCCTTTTCGCATTTAGCCTCGGTACGGCATGCTTCGATTGCTGCGGTTAGGAGTGCACAGTATTCCTTCATTCTTTACTTTTCGTACCAGCTCCAAATCCCGATGCAAATTTAACTCCTTGGCTTGTAGATAGGCAGTTCTCGTTAGGTAGAACCCTGCATATTCAAATATTATCTTTATGCTACAGTAAAACTTTGTTGTGTATTCTACATTCTAGGGAGGTTCTTCTTCAAAGCAGGCTATAATTTCAGGTGTACACAATCATTTTGCCCCTTCACTGTAACATATCATAACAACATTATTAAAATCAGAAGTCCCCTAAATGGGCAGCATCCATTGGAAATGACCAATAGAACTGTAGCTTGCTTCAAACTACTCCCCCCTGTTTATTCTCGCAGCTCTATAAACATCTCGGGTAACAACTATCTTTCTGGTTCTTGTCCCACTGTTTCAATTGCCAATCCCTTCCGATAATTTGATTCTCTTCCACCTTATATGGCTCAATCAGAAAGAGGTACACTTAACCATTGTCTATGCTCATCTTACATCGAACACGGCAATCACAGCCAATGATCACATCATCCTAACCGCCAATGGTTATCATCGGCCTGTTGTGTGTTCTAGCAATCTCTAGCATGCCTGCGTGCGCAGCCTTTTTCCGCTTCACCTGTCGGGTTGACAGCCAGCGTGATAGAACAGGAAAAGGCGAAAAAACACAGAGAATGATGCCCGTGTTACATGATTCAATACGCACTTGTGTTCTTTAAGGGCTAAGAACAATCCCTACTGTTACTCCCTCCCTGCCTCAACACATCCCTCAGACTCAACACATCCCTCAGACTCACAAATCCGCCTGGCCGACACGTAACGCAAACCACACGTTCACAGCACTGTCAGCACACCACACCATACCAAGTGACACCACACCACACGGTCACAGGGTGGTGACCTACCGCAGCAGAGATGAGGGAGAGGAGCTCCTCCTTTGTTGCTCCTTGCCATACCACACACTCACACCACTCCACTCCACACCGCGCACACACAGCATCGTTCAGTCGAAGCACACAGGGTGGTGACGTACCGCAGCAGAGATTAGGGAGAGCAGCTCCTCTTCCGTTGCTCCCTGCCTCAGCGCATCCCTCAGACTCACCTGTCGGGAACGAATGGAATGAACAACAGACCAAGCATTGACGTTGGAAGGTAGCGGAGGTACTGTGTAAATATGTGGAAACGAGTGCACAAGACCGTGAGAGCATAAGTGTACCATTTTGTGCCGCGTTGCGCTCACCTCATTGGGCCCGAACAAACACACATTAAAGTTCCCGGCAGTTTTTGAGGCGCCTTTTGAGGCGCCTCAAAAGGCGTTGCGCTCACCTCATTGGGCCCGAACAAACACACTTGAAGGTTCCCGTCAGCTAGCAGGCGCAGGTGAGTGCAGCCGGAGCAGAAGTGGCTGGTCATGGACGGATCACACCCAGGCACCCAGGCACCTCAGGTCACAGTACTCACCTCAGGTCACAGTACTCACCTCAGGTCACAGTACTCACCACGTTTAGCCCAAACAGACACAGAGGCCACCCCTCCACCCAGCAGTAACTCACCTCATTGGGGCCAAACAGGCAGACTTTGAGGTTCCCGTCGGCCAGCAGGCGCAGGCGAGTGCAGCCGGAGCAGAAGTGGCTGGTCATGGACGAAATCACCGACACGCTGCCCGCGAATCCGGGCACCTGAAAGTTTTTCGCCGTGTCAGATGGGTGGTCCCTGAGGCGGGCAATGTCGGGATGGCGTTGCCTCTGAAATGAGGGAGTGGGGGAGTGGGGAGTGGGGGAATGGGGGAATGGAAAGTGGATGAGTTGGGAATGGTGGGGGGATGTGGGATGGGTGGTGGTGCTTTAGGCGGGTGGTGTCAGGATGGCGCTGCTTCTGAGATGAGGTAGGGGAGGGGAAATGAGGGGGGGAGGGGGGGGGGGGGGGAGGGGTTGGGAGAGGCGGAATTGTGTTGGGAATGGTGCGGAGAGGTCCTACGGGAACGGCGAGCAACGTTGGGATGGTGCTGTTTCAGATGAAGGGGATGGGGGCAACGAGAAGGTGGGGGGAAGGGAAAACAGGAGGAGGCGGAGTTGGAAACAGCGGGGAGAGGCTGGAAGGCTGGTCAATGAGGTGGGAACTTTTGAGTCGACTCAAAAGAAACAGCGGGGAGAGAGAGGCTGGAAGGCTGGTCAATGAGGTGGGAGATGTCGGGACGGTGCTGCTTCCCCACCCCTCCCCTCCCTTCCCAACCCCCTTCCAAATCCCTTGCCAGTTTCTTCCCCAGCCCTTTCCCCACATCTTCACCACCCATTCCTCAACCATACCAGGCACTCACAATGCGGGCCATGATCTCAGCGTAAGGCACCATCTTCTTGGTCTTCCACACGTTGCCGTCAAACGGCATGAACTCTATGAACCGCACGTTGATGGGTCGGTCTCTGGTGAGCGCCACAAAGTCCAGGATCTCGTCGTCGTTCACCCCGCGCATTACCACACAGTTGAGCTGGATGAGGAGGGGAGGGGGTGGGGGGAAAGAGGACAGAGAGGGGAGGAGGAAGAGAAGGTGAGTGAGACGGTCTCTGGTGAGCGCCACAAAGTCCAGGATCTCGTCGTCGTTCACCCCGCGCATCACCACACAGTTGAGCTGCAACAGGGATAGGGGGGGGGGGGTGGGAGAAGGGAAGAGGGGGTTGGGTGGAGAGGCGGAACAGAGAGAAAAGTGGAAATGAGAGGACAGGGAAGAGGTGAGTGAGACGCTCCTTTGTGAGCGCCACAAAGTCGAGAGTCTCGTCGTCGTTCACCCCGCGCATCACCACACAGTTGAGCTGTAGTGGGTTTGGGGGGGGGTTGTGGGGAGGAGGGTAAAGGGGGGAGGGGAGGAAGGAGAGGAAAGGACGAGAGGGGGTTGATGGGGCGGTCCCTGGTGAGACCCACAAAGTCGAGAATCTCGTCGTCGTTCACCCCTCGCATCACCACACAGTTGAGCTGCCAAGAGGAAAGGCGGAAGAGAGGCAGAGGGAAGGGAGGGGGTAAGGGGGAGGCGGAGGCGGAGGCGGAGGGAAGGGGTAAGGGGAGGGGGAATGGAGGGGAAGGCAAAAAAGTTTATCGTAGCGGTTGCTTCTCAGGAAACTTGGCAGAAATATATATTTTTTTTAAGGCGCATCAGAAGCTGATTGTGGCGGTTCCTTTGTCAGGGAACTTGCCATAAGGACAGACAGATTGAAACAAGCCCATGCACCATAAACCCATCTCACCTTGAGAGGCTTAAAGCCCAAATCCAGACCCATGTCGATAGCTCTGAGCATGCGGGCGTGGCCCTTTCCTGCGTGTGAGCAGCTCAAACCTGGGCTCCACCAGGGTATCCAGGCTCACGTTCAGGTGGGACCATGGGAACTCTCACCTTGAGCGGCTTAAAGCCCAGATCCAGAGACATGTCCATGGCTTTAAGGACGCGCGCATGCCCCTTTCTGCGCGTGAGCAGCTCGAACCTGGGCTCCACCAGGGTGTCCAGGCTCACGTTCAGGTGGGTGAGGCCCGCCTCCCTCAGCGCTGGCAGCTTTGCGGGAAGAAGAATGCCGTTTGATGTGAGAGCCAGGGTGCTGAGGCCTGTGGGTGTGGACAGGCAGGGGCAGAGGCAAGGGGAGGGAGGGGCAGGGGCCGAGGGAATGCATGGGGAGGTGAGAAGCTCGAATCTGGGCTCCACCAGGAGGGTGTCTAGACTGACGTTCAGGTGGGTGAGGCCCGCTGCCCTCAGCGCTGGCAGCTTCGCGGGAAGAAGAATGCCGTTTGATGTGAGAGCCAGGGTGCTGAGGCCTGTGGGGATAGGCACGGGCAGAGGCAGGGGCACAGGGAAGGCATGGAGAGAAGGAGAGGCGGCACCTGGGCTCCACCAGGAGGGTGTCTAGACTGACGTTCAGGTGGGTCAGACCTGCTTCCCTCAGCGCTGGCAGCTTGGCCGGCAGGAGGATGCCGTTTGATGCGAGAGCCAGGGTGCTGACTGAGCCCTGTGGGGACAGGCAGGCAGGGGCAGGGGCACAAGGAGATGAGAGATGTCAGGTTATGAGGCGCCTCAAAAATCGGCAGCACATGCTGTCGGCAGCACGGTAGCAGCAGGGGCACAGGTTGGGCCCCGTGCCTGGGCTGGGTGCTGAGCCGTGTGCTAGCAGCAGGGGCACAGGCTGGGGTTGAGGCACAGGATGGGGCAGGCAGAGGGAGTGCATGCAGAAGAGGGGTGGCGAGAGTGGCAGGGGCATCAGGGACGGAAAGGGCATGAGAGTCGTCAGGGAAGCATTGAGGGGTGTTGAGGGAAGCAGTGTGCCAGGGTGTTGAGATATGTGCAGATAGGTTGGTGTGAGTGTGTGTGGGAGTGTGTGTGTGAGTGTGAGTGTGTGTGTGAGTGTGTGTGTGAGTGTGAGTACGCAGATGAAGACTGGAGAGGCAAGGCAACCCGTGTGCTGAGAGAGTATGGGTAGCCAGCCAATCAAGGCCTGGCCTGGACGTTAGGGCGAGAGAAGAGGGGTGAGAGAGAGAGAGAGAGAGAGAGAGAGAGAGAGAGAGAGAGAGAGAGAGAGAGAGAGAGAGAGAGAGAGAGAGAGAGAGAGGGAGAGCAATGAAACGAGGCGTGGGTGCAACTCACGTTCACGGTTCAACGCATGTGTAATTCATGCTCAGCTCATGGTATCCAATCATGTGCGAGCATGGCCTCATTGTTGTGTTTGAGAATCCGTACAGCAGCCTGGTACGCATTGTGTGTTAGACCTCTTCTGAGTGCGCATACACACACCTGGCAGAGCAGAGAGCGACTACCAGATGTCAACGATGTCTCGTCTGACTGTGGGTTCGCTGCCTGTCAGCCTGATTTCTGTCCTCTGTTGAGAGCGCATTCATACCTGGCAGGGCGGAGAGCGACTGGCAAATGTCCACAATGTCTCGTCTGACTGTGGGTTCGCCGCCTGTGAGCCTTATCTTAGTCACGCCTTGCAGAGCAGAGAGAGCATACACACCTGGCTGAGATGAGCGCATACATACCTGGCAGGGCGGAGAGCGACTGGCAAATGTCCACAATGTCTCGTCTGACTGTGGGTTCGCCGCCTGTGAGCCTTATCTTAGTCACGCCTTGCGACACAAACACAGCCGCCAGGCGAATGACCTCGTCCGTTGAAAGCAAGTGTCTGCACGCAGTAGTGGCAAGCATTGAGAGGGGAAGGGAGGGGGCTTGAATTAGTGGGTGGAGACGAGTGGGGGGGGAGGAGGTGTGTGGAGTGGAGGAACAAAGTTGGGAATCAGAAAGTATATCATGCCTTGTGCTCACACCACTCACTCTTTCGGAGTGAGCTCCACCCCTTCGGCCGGCATGCAGTAGGAGCACCGCAGGTTGCACCTCCGACATACACATGCACTCGTGCTCACACACCCAGACTTTCCGACCATGTTCTGCCGCTACAGCCACATCTCTCTCCTCTCCGACACCACTCACTCTTTCACCGTACGCTGCACGCCTTCAGAGGGCATGCAGTAGGAGCACCGCAGGCTGCACCTCTCGCACGCACTTGCGCTCGCAAAAACAAATTCCCAGTAGCAACCCACGCGCTGCACCTGCATTGGCATCACCTCACCTCACCGTTACCACTCACTCTTTCGGAGTGAGCTCCACCCCTTCGGCGGGCATGCAGTAGGAGCACCGCAGGTTGCACCTCTCTGTCAGCGAGATGCGCAGGTAGCTGTGCTGCCGCCCGAACGAGTCCGTCAACACGTCCGTCACGACTTCCTCCCCGGCACTAGCACCGTCAGCCATGGCTAATCCCGCCTTCGGGTATTCTATGCCAGATGGTCTGATTATGGTAGTAGAAGGATCAGAATTAATCACGCCTTCCCCTTGCGTTAATGTCGCCTTCTCCTCTCGCTCCACTCCTTCCCCCCGTTCCTTACGTTTCTCTCGGTAGCCTTCCTCCTCCCCTCGCTCCTCCTCCTCCTTCTCCTCCTTCTCCTCCTCCGCGTCCATCCTGTCGTCCTCTTCCTCCCGCGCCGCCGTTGCAGCCGCAAGGCTCGCGGCGTGCCGTTGCTGGCGCGGCTGCTGCAGCTGGTGGGGCGGCTCGTCGTGCATTAACGAGTCGCGAACGCGGGAGGTCGAGAGAGAGTGATGGAACCGCGCCTCGAGAGACGGACGGTGAGAAGGATGGTGAGGTCGACGGTGGCGGTGCGACGGATCGGAAGAATCCAACCGTCGGGAAATTCCAAACGTCAAATGGGTCAGACGGGGAGATAAGGAACGGTCGGGCTGACATTTGTAAGCGAGGAGAGATGGAGGGAGGGTCAGGTCTTGGGTTGAGGGGAGTGGGGGTGGAGCCTGCCGCACGAGCGAGTAATTAGGGGTTTGCGAGGAAAGGATTGAGTAAGCGTCGAGTTCACGGCCGCGTGACTTGGGAAGGAACTCCCTTGCCACGTTCGCATCGCCGTACGGCAGTGCTGCGTTACATTCCGATGCGAATTTTGTTGAAGTGTCACCTGTAACAGCTGGATCGGCTCCCTGCTCTCGAACATAGGTTTCGTCGAGGTCTTCGCGATGCGATGCACGATCGACAGCAGCAGGGAGGCTTCGCGACCGGAAGAGCCACTGCTCTAAGGATTGGCTGGCGTCATGGAACTCGCAGCGTCGCACGCTGCGAGCGACGTGCGGGAGGAGCAATCGGGAAAGGCATGCGACGGCATGGCGATACTGATGCGACGGCTGGCGATGCCAGCAGTTTGATATGGGCAACGAAGCAGGTAACATGACCGATTGGCGGTGGAGTCAATTTGTCTACCTAATCGATCACAAGGATCAAGGCAAACAGAATGTCTCACAGAATGCAACACTATCAGGTAATCGAGTAATTTGCATGTGAAATTATAGGGCGTTCGCGTGAAAGCCTGGAGGTAGATGCTAAATGAGCAGCGATACACAAGCAGTTGACGTAGTGCAGCATTACGAAACTACTTATGGTTGTACGTCATGGACAATCTTCGAGTGGCGGCGACAGCGAATACCTGCTACTACTCTACTGCAGTTGTGTCAGTCACAGACAGCATGGCTGGGAGAGAGAACGATGATGTGAACCTGGACATAATGATACGAATCAGCGCATGATTTTGCACCTCACGCACCTGATCAACCAGCCAATTTTGTTCCCTGACTGGGATAAGGAAATAGCTGTTGAAGGAGCGGATGACGGGAACCGCAAATAGGTCGCCCTTTGGGATGGAAGGGAAGCTAGCAAGGAGCTTTCTTTGGCTCTGCTGATTGGCGAAAGGGCGTCAAGTGGAACATGGGACTGGAGGTCTCATCAGCTGGAGAATAGAGACCCAAGTGGTAACCACTTTCGTCGATGCTCAAATTCACCCGTGCCGAAACCATTTGCGAGATTGCGCCACTCTGGTTGGCTCTTCGTGCATAGTTTCGGGCGGGGACAAGTTCGTTCCACATCAGTTCCATTGTGGCTCAACTATTGTGACCAATGAGAGCCTGCTTTGCGTGGGGGTGAGGGGGGGGGTTTGTCAGACCTATGACACGATGAGTCAGCTTTGGCGATTCAACCTCGAAAGGTACACTGAACCTGGGTCAAAAGAAACGGCAGCGACGTGTGGGGAGTACGCTTCTGTGAAAGACGAAACCGTACGGAACGACTGGATAGTTGCTCCCTGTATCGACCTGTGCCTTACGACCACGTGGACCAGTCGTGCTGTCAGATGACTAACTCGAGCTTGTGATTGTAACGATGGCAGCGACGCACCAAACCCAGGCATGAGCCAAATCTCACATCATTCTCCCCGTCCATCCCGCATTTCAGGGCGTCACGCTTTACACATCGCCCGCTCCGCCATGCACGCACAGCCCAGCCGCAGGCACTCGCTGCCCTGCATGCGATGCAGCCCCCGCTGTGGCGGCTGTCTCCCTCATTAGGAGAACTTGGGACTCGTTGCAACACGCAGGGCGAATTCACTTTCCGCAAGGCCATTCGGTGTGTGAATCAAGTGCTGTCTGCCTGTCTACTCTTCGATTTTAGCAGTGTCTTCCAATTTATCCGCATCACTCAAACGTTTCGTGCTCTTCGGATTTCCAGACCCCTCAATCGTTCTTGAAGCTGCTTCTTCTTCCATTTCTATAGTTAGGGGTCCGTTGCGTGTGGTTGGTGTTCATTCTCAGCCACGCATGTTGTCCTTCAGTAGCGACACAAGATATCGTTAACGGTGCGATTGGTAAGGCTCGTCCGCTCAGGTCTTTCCTCCGGTGGAGAAGAATGAAGGTTGTCAAGAACCATGGAGGATTATCTAACGTGTAGCGCTTCATCTTATACCGAGTTTCTTTCTCCCCGTGGCGTGCTAACGGCGCTCCGCTGCTCGCGAGGTCTTGACCGAGCCGACTCCGTCGAAGCGGCCTTCGACATTCCCACAATCACGCTGTCGGCAGAGAACGTTG
Source organism: Closterium sp. NIES-65 (assembly GCA_948144175.1). Lineage (NCBI taxonomy): Eukaryota > Viridiplantae > Streptophyta > Zygnematophyceae > Desmidiales > Closteriaceae > Closterium > Closterium sp. NIES-65. Next base: position 35,583 of record CANXME010002005.1, read on the forward strand.
ACGAAGAGTTTTCGCTGCGACTCCAGCACCAGAAGGATCAGGAAAGCGATATTGACGAACAGTTTAATTTTGAGTGCGAAATGGTGCTGGTTACAAGGAAAACGTCGCAAGTTAAGGTGGTGAACCTTGGGAATGACGACGTGGGGCTTGGCCGCGTACCTGCAGTCACGAGCACGCGCGAGGAAAGCACATCGGGTGGTGGAGAGATGCAAGATTATAAGATTCAGGAATTGGGTGCTAATGATCTTATCAGTGAATCAGTTGCAATCAAGTCTCGCGGAAGCAGGTATCATGGCGCACTTGCAAACAAACCTAGCGAAGAGGACAGACTTGCAGATCGTCCTGCTGGTTCTGCTGATCTTGGTAGACGTGCTGGTCCTGCTCTTACCGATGCTGACTTGCCAAAGCAGTTGCAATTGGATGCGCGAGTGAGCACGGAGCTTACTGAACGGCCTGGATTGCAACAGAGTCAGGAGCCTCTTGAGGGTTCGATTTCAGCCGTCAGATCTCAGGCGACGGCTGCGATCTCGTCACTGCGCCCGGCTTTACGAGCTGTGAGGAAGATATGGAGGAGTAAGGAGGCAGTGGGAGGAAGAATTCCTGATGGGCATGTTTTGGAGACGAATGAAAACCAGAGAGGGTTGCATAGGGGGGAGGGAGGGGAGGGAGAGGGAGCTGGGGAGGAGGGGGACGAAGATGAGGCGTTGGAGGGAGGTGATGTGGTTCTGAAGCCCATGAGTGCAGCAATGACCAACACGGTGAGTGCATGAGTGCATGCAAGCATGAAGAACAGGTTGACGAGAGGACGACGACTGGGTCAGTTTGTGGTGTCGGATTGAGCATGGCAACATATCTTCTACCTTCGTGTCAATCTTCTTTGGGGCGGTCTTATGTTCTTTTCGTTCTACATCTTGCTGTATGTGGTAGGCAAGGCAGCGAATACTGTAGCCACTGGACCTTGCTGCCATCTGTGCACAATTCTACCTGGCCAATCACGGCTTCAGTTTCCAATTTCTTCATTTGCTGTCCCCCGTTCTCTGCATTCTGCGTAGGTATACGAGTGTGTGTGGGTGCCTACCAGGAAGAACGAGCCACGGGAGAGCAAAGCCAAGGAGTCAAAGGAGGAGGAGGAGGACCATTCAGGAGAGAAGCGGGTGTTGGTGCGGCTGTATGGCCCAGCGACAACAATGCTGTTTCAGAGGGAACACGAGGAGGCAGTCACCCGAGCCATGTCCGACCTAGGCTTGGGACCGAAGCTGTTGGCCTCGTTCGGCACTGGCAGGGTGGAGGAGTTTCTGCAAGCCAAGGTGAGTGAGATGTAGACTTTGATATTGCCTTGAATACCCTTGATATCGCATGGTCCATGAGGCACTTCTCACTCGCTGCTTCTCCCAGGCACTTCACCTTGGAGGGAGGTCGTTTCGCTTTGTTTCGTGCCTAGGTCATGTTTGCTTGACGCGACAAGAGAAACGAGTTTGTGTTCAACGTGTCCCTCCACCCTCCTTACTCTCCTCCCCCTCCCCCTCCCCCTCCCCCTCCCCCTCCCCCTCCCCCTCCCCCTCCCAACACACAGCCACTGACAGCAGGGGAGATGAGGCAACCAGAGACATCCCGGCAGATCGCACGGTGCATGCGGCACTTCCATGCGCTCCTCCTCCCAGGCACTGCAGCTGGGAAAGTCGCCTCGTGCCTCTGGTCCCGCCTGCGGTAGGCCATCGCTTATTCACTTGTCGGTGCCACTCGCCAGTTGGTGCCACTCGCCAGTTGGTGCCACTCGCCAGTTGGTGCCACTCACCTGCCAGTAGGTCATAATGTCTGAGGCGCCTCACAAGGTGCCCCGGGAGAGATCGTCTCGTGCTTGTGATCCTGCCTGCGGTGGGTGGGTCATTACTCCCTTGTGCCGGTGCCCTTTCTTGCCAGTAGGTCTTGCACTTGCAATGGCTTTTGAGGCGTCTCAATATCACCTCAGAAGGTCGCCTCTTGCCTGCTTTAGGTCGGGGGCTGTGGAGCTTAGAATAGAAACGCTGTGCAGGCACTCCCCCCACGGATCGAACTTAAGGAGGAGGTGGTGGTCCTGCTTGGTTGTCTCTCTCTCTCTCTCTCTTGCCCGTCAGTCGGTCTTTGTAGGCACCCCCCCAACGCTGGATGACTAGTCGCCCGATGTACTTCCTCCCTCTCTCTCCGCTTTTTTTTTTTTTTTTTTAGGATTCTTAAAATACAGATTTAGCCGATGTACTTCCACAGTGTCTCTCCTCCCACAACCGCACCCATTCGATCCCTGTGCCCGCCACTCTTCCTTTCCTCAGGCGCTGGCTGTCCCTGGCGCAGCTGCTGCATCCCTGGGGCGTGCACGGGGCAAACCCACGGCAGCTGGGGGAGAAGATTCACAGGCTGGAGGCAGCAGCACGCTCACTCTTGCTTCCTCTTTGTTTTCCTTAGTTTACTTTCCACTTTGCCTTCCCCTCCCCCAGGCGCTGGCTATCCCTGGCGCAGCTGCTGCACCCCTGGGGCGTGCACGGGGCAAACCCACGACAGCTGGGGGAGAAGATTCACAGGCTGGAGGCAGCAGCGCACAGGCGGTGGGGGGAGGGGTGCGGGGAGGAAGAGGGGAAGGCGGAGGCGGAGGGGGGGAGTGAAGGGGGGGAGAGTGGGCGGTGGGTGGGGCTGTGTCACATGGATGTGCAACACGGGAACATACTGCAGGAGAGAGGCACGGGGAGGATCATCCTCATTGTAAGCAGTTCTGGTTTCTCGTTATGGTTGCCTGTACTGTTTGGCCTGGGTTTGGGTGGTGCCTGGTTGGTGGGCACGTGGCAGGGATGTGCTTGCTGCGGCAGGCAAGTGTTGAGACGTCTGAAACAAAAATAAAATCACGAGGCACTGCAAAACTTCGAGACGTTTCAAGAACTGGGCAAGTGGCAGGGACGTGCATGCACCTGCCATGTGGCAGGCAACCACTTGAGCTTTCTGCATCCTCCCTTCACTTGCTGCTGTCCTGTTCCGTTCCGTCACCTCACCTCGCCCCCTCTCCATCTCCCACCATTCAGGACTAAAAGTACAGCTTGTGCTTTCTGCATCCTCCCTCCCTCGCTCCTGTCCCGTTCCATCCCCTCCTCCCATCATGTCCGTCGCCTCGCCCATTATCCACCCGCTCAGGACTACGAGTACAGTGGCTATGCACACGTGGCGTGTGACATTGCCAACCACTTCTGTGAGATGGCAGCTGACTACGACCGCCCGCACCCACACCTCCTCGACTACTCCAAGTACCCCTGTAAGCGGTCCCTGTGAGGGCGCTACAGCAGGTGCCCTGAAAGTTCTTTCTGTTTGCTGCTTCTGTGAGGTGTTTCTGGGAGCTGTTTTGCTGACCTGGTTCTAGAAGCTGTTCCTGGAATGAATCACATCCTTGTCAGCATTCGCATGTGAACATCGGCGCCACCAAGCCATGAAGTATAGAAGATATTATCCTTGCTCAAGTGACTTTGTCATTCCCTCCCATATTGCTTTCAAACCACACCACACCACACCACACCATACCATTCGAAACCACGCCACACTAGCTGCGAAATCCCCTATTGTGCCAACCGACCCCCTACTGTCCCCCCCTTCCTCCCTTTCTTCTGGCTATTCTGGTCCTCCGCTCTATTTGCTTTCAGCTGAGGACGAGCAACGGTGGTTTATTAACTGCTACCTTGCTGCCAATCCTACCTCTCCTGCTGATGCATGTTTAAGCGCTAGTGAAACCAGCACCACTAGAAGGGGTGTCCCCTTTACAAGCAGCCTCGATGAAAGTGTTGCTGAGGAGCTGATGCAAGCAGTGGATGTGTTTCTTCCTGTGTGCCATCTACATTGGTTCCTGTGGGGCATTATTTCGGTAAGTTACTGCGCTTGTTTTTGGGGGTGCCTCATGAATGATGGTGTTGGGAAGCATTTCCTCTCGTGGTTTTACGCATGTGTTCACCTTCATTTTTCACCTTTCCTGTTATCCTCGGCTTTATATGTGCAGGCTGCAGTGTCAGATGCAGGGTTTGACTACATGTCATATGCACAGCAACGCTTGGTTGAGTTCCATAAGTGCATGGACCGTTTGGAAACTACTTGCATCATGTAGAACGTGCAAGAGAAACATTGTGTTTTCTTGTTGTATATTCGTACGTACTTGTCCCATACCCAATTCGAGCATACTGCATGGTCCACTTGTTTTATGACATACATTCACCAGGATGTAAGCTGTGCAAGAGGCATGAACCATATTTTGCATAGCAGATTTGGGATTTTTCATCTGTTTGGGTAAAAAACGGCATTCTCTTTTGTTAAAAGGTCAACAGGGTTGCTAGCAGAAGTGGCCCTGTAACATGTAGACATTCCAGAATCAGTGCGAAAGATGGCGAGTGATTTTCTCCTCCTATGACTGCGTTTCGAGGCTAGGCCTGGTAATTTTGATATTCCAAGCCTGAAGCTCTGGTGGTGTCACAAGCACCCCGAAAGTGCTGGGGGTCGTGGTGTCACCCAGAGCTCATCAACCTTACCAACAGCGGTCCAATGACGTGGTCGCCTCCAGAGTCACTGTATCCGACGTGGCTCGCTTTCGTGATCCCGACAGCGAATGAGGAATCAGATTCGCACTTCCATGACCCCACAGTTATTGGCGACAGAATCCGGCGAACACGATGCCCCCTTGCCTGGAGAAGCGAGCCGAGCCAGGCAGCCTAGCCAGGATGCTCCCTGTGCAACTGGGGAGCCAGCTGCTACCGCTTCCCCCAAGGCTGGTTTCGCCTAGGAAACTCTGCTCTGCCCAGTCATCTGATGACATCCGCTTGACACACTCCTGGATCTTTTATCTCACGGCAGCCATAACTCTCCAACGAGCTCTCCTCGTGTCGTCTTTACTCGAGGAAAGCTAACCGTTGGAGGTTAGCTTGCACGAGGTGATCGATTTTTCGATCCTTCCCCCAGTCGTCAGTCTTCCTTTCTGACTGGTTTGTCCCGACAAGCCGGACATGGCTTCCGTCAGCTATGTTGCTGCTCGTGGGATTTCCACCCTTCCCCGCGCGGAAGGTGTGGAGGCCTTCAAGGCCAAGGAGCAGGTTCACCTCAAGGAAAGCTCGTTGCTTGGGGAGAAGCTTAATGTCGCTCATCGTCAGGCCGTTCCTGTCGCCAGGACAATCGCTCCCGTCTCAGCTTCCCTGTCGTCTGGCCCTCCCAAGACTCACAAGCTCCGAGCTAGCAGCGCTGCCGCTCTCGAGCAATTGAGGGTCTCCAATACAAACAGTACGTGCTGAACCTTTTGTGTTCACTCACAGTTCGCTTTTGCTTCCCGAATTGAAACCATGACCGCAACGGAAGATTAATTCATTCAGATAATCACACATTGTTCCATCCTACCCCTGTTGCGCTTCAGGGTACACGAGCGAGAAGAGCAGCATCATTGTCGTCGGTCTAAGCGTTCACACCGCTCCCGTTTCGATGCGTGAGAAGCTCGCCGTTCCTGAAGCCGAGTGGCCACGCGCCATTACAGAGCTCTGCGAGTACCCCCACATTGAGGAAGCTGGTGTTCTGAGCACATGCAACCGCATGGAAATCTACGTCGTGGCGCTCTCCTGGCACAGGGGCATTCGCGAGGTCACTGAGTGGATGTCAAAGGTAAGCTGATTCTGCTTCACAAATCAAGCCGTGCAGCATGATCACCATTCATCTCATAGGTTTTCAAAGACTGTTCCGTCCATTTAGTCCTTCCCTTTCGTATTTTCCCTTCGTACCTCCCTACAGTCGAGCGGTGTTCCCGTTGAAGAGCTCCGCCCGCATCTCTTCCTGCTCCGTCAAAGGGACGCTACGCAGCACCTTCTCCGCGTCTCTTCTGGCCTTGACTCCCTGGTGCTCGGAGAGGGTCAGATCCTCGCTCAGGTGAAGCAGGTCTTCAAGGTTGGCCAGGGAGCCGAGGGCTTTGGACGCAATCTCAACGGTCTCTTCAAGCAGGCGATCGAGGCCGGCAAGCGTGTGCGTACTGAGACCAGCATCGCCTCGGGTGCCGTGTCCGTCAGCTCTGCTGCCGTTGAGCTCGCCGCGATGAAGCTTCCCGAAGCTGGCCTGAAGGAAGCTCGCGTCATGATCGTCGGCGCTGGGAAGATGTCACGTCTCCTTGTGAAGCATCTGCTCTCTAAGGGTTGCAACACCATGACCGTTGTGAACAGGTCCCTAGGCAGTGTAGAGACGCTGCAGTCTGAATTTCCGGACGCCACGCTTCTCTACAGGCCTCTTCCTGAGATGATGCAAGCAGCGGCTGAGGCTGAGGTTGTCTTTACCAGCACAGCTTCGGAGACTCTTCTCTTCGAGGAGTCCAACGTTCAGGGCCTCGGCCCTGCTGGCGATCTGACCAACGGCGTCAGGCACTTCATCGATATCTCCGTCCCTCGCAATGTTGGTTCCTGCGTGGCCAACGTTCAGCAGACCAGGGTGTACAACGTCGATGACCTGAAGGAGGTGGTTGCTGCCAACAAGGAGGAGCGGAGAAAGAAGGCCCTTGAGGCTCAGGCTATCATTGAGGAGGAGCTTCAGGCCTTCGACGCGTGGAGGGATTCCCTGGAGACGGTTCCGACCATTAAGAAGCTCCGGCAGAAGATTGAGGGCATTCGACAGGCTGAGCTGGACAGAATCCTGGCGAAGATGGGCGAGGAGCCGACTAAGAAGCAGAAGAAGCTGATTGAGGAGCTGAGCAAGGGTATTGTGAACAAGATTCTCCACGGACCCATGACCCACCTCAGGAGCGATGGCAGTGACGCGAGGACAGTGAGTGAGACGTTGGAGAACATGAATGCTTTGGAGCGGATGTTCGACCTGGCTGCTGAGGAAGCCAGCGGCCGGCGATGAGTCCTCCGTCCATAGGTTTAGACACTCTTTTTTGTTGATGTGAAACTGTAAATTAAAGGTGCACCAGTTTTGATGACTAATGGTTTGTTTGCTGTGTTCAATAAGATCTGGTATTGTAGGTAACCAGATTATCACCAACCTTCGCGCACACTCAGACCTTCAGATGGAATGAGATCATTATTGGGTCCAGGTTACAGAATTACATTAAATGGTGATGATATGTCTAGTTACCCTAATTGTTCTTAACCCTTGCTGCTTTTAGTTGCCGGGTATTGATTCCTGATGGTAAGGTTGAATTACCTGCGTTATTGGTAAAGGGCGTGGGTCTGCTCTTATCAGGCAATCCTCTTCCCTAACACAATATGCAAAGGGTTTTTGGTTTCATCGGTGAGTTTCAGCATGATGTGAAGAAAGTCTACTACCTTGGTAGGAGGTTGGCCTGATAAGGGACCGTAGGAACAAGCCCTAATTCTATCCCCCACATGCAGGAAAGTAACCTCTGCTAGTAAGTTGCAAGCATCCTAGGTTGAGAATGAATAACGTAACTTCCAGTGTGTTCCATCAAACAAGCACAGGGATACAGATGCACCAACATTATAATTTTTAAACACACATGTAGTGTTTTTTAAAATTGTGTATTGTGAAAGCGAAACTGCTTGTACTGCACAATTGGCATCGTCGAAGCGCGCTAAACGCCCTTCTCCAACTACAAAAACCGTGGGTTGGAGCTCATTTCCCTCCACCCACGTTTCTCAATTTTCAAACGGCTCACTCAACATTTTCCGCTCGAGTAGTTTTTCCCTCCAAGCTGGCTAGGATTAAATCGCTTCCTAGAGGCGAGTCACCCTCTACTTTACTCAGCGACATTTTCAACTTCAATCGCTCAACGATGGCACCTACGCCGACACTTAACAACGGGAACTCGTCAACCCCCGCTTCCGACTCCGACCGTAACGCCCGCGATTCTGCGGGCGAACGCCGTAACAAGCGTCGGGCAGAAGACGGACCTTCCGCCCCGACTGCAGTGGACGTGCTGCTGGGCGGGCTCGAGGTCCACAAAAACGCCGAAACTCAGCAGCACCCTTCGGTCCTTGTGGCGCCAGTGGCGCTTGTGGCGCCAGTGGCACCTGTGGCGCAAGTGGCGACGGGGACTGGCGCGGCACACGCGACTGACGCCGAGCACACGCCAGCACCCGCTGCTGGACCGTCGCGTCAGCGTCAGAGGAGGCGGACTGCAGTCTCCTCGTCTGACGCGACCGCCGCCCCTGCGCTGACGCAGGCGTTGACCCCGGACCAGGTCAACGCGCTGCTGTCCCTTCTACAGCAGCAACCCGTCAGCGTTACAGCCGCGGAAACTGCACTACCCGCCGCATCTGCGTCGGCTAAAAAAGAAACTGCAAAAAAGGAGAAAGGCACACGGGGAGCACGGACGAACCGGCATGACAACGACGCAGCGACTGCCGCTCCCCCTGCTCCAGCGGTCGACAACGACACCGACGACTCTGAAGATGAAGCCGGTGAGGCTCCAGTCAACAATGTTAATTTTATTGGCACGGAAAACCTTCCCCCCCTCCCTTCTTCTAATCTTACCTTCTCGGCGGCAACCTTCGTCAACGACTCCGTGCGAGAGCAAGCGGAGCTACTGGAGGACCTGCGGGCGTACCTGCTGCACGCGGAATACAAGGCGCAGCGCGGTGATCCGGCGGGCGGACTCGAACTCATCTCACACGCTCTCAACCTCATCGCGGGGCGTTTCGAGGTGCTTCAAGTGGAGGACGCCTCCGACTTTCGCACGGCGAAGCGCTTTAAGCTGTACCAGCAGAAGAGCCTGCTGACTACTCGACCCTTCAAGCAGGCGGTCGCGGACATGGCGGCGATGGACCGTGCGGCAAGCGGATACGCTCGTGTCAACCGCGGCGAAAACAACGGGCCGATGCCGTTCTTACCCAAGCGAGGCCCCCCGCCCACGGCCAATTGCCGTGGGTTCCGGGGCTCATGCTTCCGCTGCGGCCAGCCGGGCCACGTGGCAAGTGCCTGCCCTCGGAACGGGCATGGAGGCCAGGGACCCGCTCCGGTGGTGTAGGAGCGGGCCATGAGACTAGGCGCTTGGGCGCTAGGCACGGTGCACTCTTGAGTGCGAAAACCGTGGGCAACCCTAGGGGTTTGCGATGGCAAGAGGCCAGCCCTAGTAAAGGGTGGGATAGGCTTGGGCCTAGGATAGGGAAGGGGAACAACAACCCCTCGGTCCCATATGTTGGCCACTTGGTGGCATGCTAGGAAAGCATTGCTATGTGTGTTGGTTGATTTAATAAAAACTACCTTCCTAAAGGCCTATGGTTTTGGCAAAGAGACTATGAAAATCAAGAGGAGGAGCAGAGAGAGAGAGAGAGAGAGAGAGAGAGAGAGAGAGAGAGAGAGAGAGAGAGAGAGAGAGAGAGAGAGAGAGAGAGAGAGAGGGAGAGAGAGAGAGAGAAAGAGAGAGAAAGAGAGAAAGAGAGAGAGAGAGAGAGAGAGAGAGAGAGAGAGAGAGAGAGAGAGAGAGAGAGAGAGAGAGAGAGAGAGAGATAAGAGAGAATGAGAGAAAGCACAATGGACAACGGTGTCCATGGCCCTAGGCATCAGCCCCTACGCACTAAGGGCAGGCACAACCATGTCCTACCAAGTGGACGACGGGGCAAGAAAAAAAAAAAAAAAAAAAAAAAAAAAAAAAGGGGAAACGAGGAGAAGAAGAGACATGCGTTGACATGCGTTAACATTCCCGACACATTCGTTGACATTTCATTCAATTGTTCATTCTCTTCACACCTTCGATCAATGGTTGCCCGTACAAGTACATGCATACGCATGCTTTAACGTGGAATACTCAAAGCTTATACCACTTGGCCTCAAATGTACAGGAGCACGACGGTGCGAGGCGGCATGCCACGACGATCCGTACGAATTTGCCGTTACAGACAGAACTATTACACACATGCGCGGTCGTCTTCGCGCGACATTTGCGTGGTGGAGCTCATGGTGCCCCAGCAGCCTTGTCCTCTCCGTCATCGCCAAGGGTTACTGGTTGCCATGGAGCCACGACCCACCGCAACATTTCCAAGATCGCAATCATGTCGGGGCAAACACGCATGACACGTTCACACGTACCGCCATCCAAGAACTCATAGAGACGGGAGCGGCAATTCCGATGGCCGCAACGGAGCTTACATGCATAAGTCCACTCAACGTGGTCGAGCAAAAAGACAAATGCAGGCTCATTCTTGATCTGAGGAAAGTCAACGCCAACTTGATCATCCCCAAGTTCAAGTACGAAGGGCTCAGCCGCGTCGCCGACCTTGCGCGCGTTGGGGACTGGATGTTCTCCATTGACCTCAAATCTGGTTACCACCACATCGACATCCACCCATCGTGCTGGAAGTTCTTTGGCTTTGAATTTGATAAGCGCACATACGCATTCCGTTCACTACCATTTGGCCTCGCGACAGCTCCATTCGTTTTCACGCAGCTCATCAAGCAACTAGCTCGGCGTTGGCGAGAACAAGGCATCCGAGTTGTACCTTACGTGGACGACATCTTATTTCTCTGCCAGTCGAAAGAGGACGCGCAAGCAACTTGCCAGCGGGTAATATTGGATCTTAAAGAGGCAGGCCTTGTGATAAACGCGAAGAAATCACAACTGTCACCATCGCAGCGTCTCCGATTCCTGGGCGTAGAACTCGAGACCGATACTGGCCGATTCTCCATCGGTCCGGACCGACGAGCCTCACTACATGCAACCATCCGGAACCTCCTGAGCGCAAGCAAGGCATGCCGACCAGTCCCGGTCCGCCACGTGGCCAGAATCACTGGCATGCTCGCATCGATGGGTGTCGCACTTGGCGCGACAGCTCGCGCATTCAGCCATGCTATGTTACAAGTGATCGACAACGCACCGTCATGGAAAAGCAGCGTCGTTATCCCCCCATCTGCAGCAGAAGAGCTCCAATTTTGGCTCGAGGAGTTCGACCGTTTCAACGGCGCACCTTTTCACGTCAAGAACAGCTACGACGCGGTAATCCACGTGGATGCCAGCTCTCATGGTTGGGGCGCCACTCTGACCACATTTCCGGGTGGCATCGAAGAAGCTAGCGCAACCATGTCAGAGCCGCTACGAGGAACGTCCAGCACGCGACGGGAGATCGAAGGCGTCCTTTGGGCGCTACAAACGTACGCGAACAAGATCAAGCAAAAACACGTTCTCGTGCGGGTGGACAACCAGGGCGTATTCTTCATCCTTCGCAAAGGCGGCTCTCACAGCCCCGACCTCACAACGGCATGCAAGAGCATCATCCGAACATGCATGGCGCTCGGCACGCGCTTGATCATTGAATGGATTCCGCGCGAGCTCAACACACACGCCGACGAGCTTTCAAAAATGGTCGACCACGACGATTACGCGCTGAAAACGCCGTGGTTCCGGATCTTGGAACGTCGTTGGGGTCCTCACTCCATCGACCTTTTCGCAAACTCCCGCAACACCCAACTGCTGCGCTTCTGTTCAAAGATTCCCCACCCGGCAGCCATTGCAGTTGATGCGTTCTCGATCGCGTGGACACCTGAAAACAACTTCGCCTTCCCCCCACCTCAACTGGTCCCAGCCGTCCTCCATCACGCACAACGCACCCATGCATCACTCACACTGATAGTTCCGCACTGGCCAGGCGCAAGCTGGTGGCCACTCTTGCAACCCTCCCCACGCACTTGGGCACCACACATCCACGCGCACATCCCTCTGACACACGGAAGCCAATGCCTAGACGTAGGGTCCCATTCAACTGCTTTTTCGGGCATGGGACTACCGCACAGCCCAATCATTGCACTGCGAGTGGCATTTGACTAATTCAAAATATATACACCTTGCGCTCAGATTTGCTCCCAAAGTTACACGACCAACTGATCAACATGCTCGCGCAGTCCCGCGCCGATTCTACGATCCGGACATATGAACCATACTAGGCCAAGTTTCGAGCCTTCTGCACAAAAGTGAACCTTCCATTCCTCCCGGCATCCGACATGACCCTCGCGCTATACCTGGTACACGCAATCCGACGCAAAGCCACCCTGTCCGTAGTGCAGCTAACCTGCTCGGCGGTCAGCTTCGCCCATCGCATGACCGGGAGCAAATGCCCGACAACCGGACCGTTCACCACCCAAGTCCGTGACTATGCAAAGCGACACTGCCCACGCCCTACTCGTCTGAAGGAACCCGTCTCGATCCAACAAGTCCAGGAAATGGCCGCGAGCTACTTGCAGTCCGACGATCCTGCGCAATTTCATAAAGGGTTGATACCCATCCTCATGTACTCCGGATTCCTGCGATACTCTGACCTAGTAGCCATAAAATGGCAAGACATCCAATTCGACGACGAGGTCATGTGGATTCTCATACCACACTCCAAGACCGATCAAGCTGGTCACGGCACTTGGATACCCATTGCATCAACGGCGGACCCCTGCTGCCCAGTGCGCTGCACCCGACGCTTCATCCGACTCGCTGGCTATGGCCCACGGTCAGAGGGACCATTGATTCGTGTCTTCGGTCACGGTTCAACCAGCGAGGGCCAGGCTAGGCCACCTTCATACACTACGATCCGGAACTGGTGCAAGGAAGCCTTCGCAAAGGTTGGCCTTGGAGAGTTGCAGCTAGGCACCCATTCTTTCCGAAAAGGTGCAGCCACAGTAGCAGCCAACACGGGAGTGCCAGACAGAGTCTTCAAACGGCTGGGCAGATGGCGAAGCGACACAGCAAAGGAAATGTATGTTACGCCATACGTCGAGCCCCTCATCGAAGCCTCCCGTACCCTACAAGATTCGACGCATGCGGTGTCATCGGCGCAACACACAGAGGCACTCGTACGCAACCGGAGGCCCCCGCTGCCCATGTCTCAGAGACCCCATTTGTAATGAGAACGATGCCAATTGATAAGAAAGAAAGCAAGCTTTCTCAATATTATAATTTTTAAACACACATGTAGTGTTTTTTAAATTTGTGTATTGTGAAAGCGAAGCTGCTTGTACTGCACAATTGGCATCGTCGAAGCGCGCTAAACGCCCTTCTCCAACTACAAAAACCGTGGGTTGGAGCTCATTTCCCTCCACCCACGTTTCTCAATTTTCAAACGGCTCACTCAACATTCCCACCACCCACCCCAGTGTAAACCGCCTTGCTAATGCCACTTGGATAGGGTACATAATAGCTAGTGTTATTAGTCCGCACTAGCTTATGTCGAACGATGATGCAAATGTTGTAATTCGCCATTTGTAATGAGAACCATTTGTAATGAGAACGATGCCAATTGATAAGAAAGAAAGCAAGCTTTCTCAATAGCAGAGATCTATGCAATGATGCTCACATAAGGTGCAGCACTGTACAAAAGAACTACCAACCGACATAGCAGATTGATTCGCATGCACATTTCGACCCCAATTTTTCGTGCTCGAGACCCCAGTCAGGCAGTCGCAGCTGCCAACACATCCTTGGCCTTGCCACCGTCTTGTGCCTTCCTCAGCTTGATACGGAAGAGAGCCTGCTTGCAGCGTGTCACATCACACATGCTCAAGACACATGCACCAAGGTCAGAGGAAGCTACACAGGACTACACCCTGCACCATAAAGGTCGCATATACAAGCTAAATAAAGAAAAGGTCGGTTCAAAGGCGAGTTCAACAGTGATGGAGAACTGACCTCGGTGTTGGGTCCAAACTGGAGGGAGTCACCAGGGTGCAGGCGTTCAGGGGACCCTGGAGTGAGCCTTGACCGCGCTCCATCCACTCTGCAGGGGGGAGGGGGGAAGAAAGGGTGACTAACTGAAAAGGCATTCGGGGGACCCTGGAGTGAGCGCTGTTAAGAAAGGGTGACTTTTGAGTTGACTCAAAAACTAGGAGTAGGAAAGCGCTGTTAAGACAGTCATGTTGCCCAAGGCCTTTAAGGCCTACCTACAAGCTATAAGTACGGAAAACAAGCTACAACCTTACAATTCAGGTGCCCCTGAAAGAAACCCACCTGACAAGCCAGGTGCCCCTGAAAGCAACCCACCTGACAATCCAGGTGCCCCTGAAAGCAACCCACCTGACAAGCCAGGTGCCCTGGGTCTGGCTGAGGTCTGTTGCATAGAAGGTGTGGTCACTGCGACTCTCAATGCGGCAGTGCTTCTCCTCCACCTGCCATGTCGTGCCATGCCATGCCATGCCATGCCATGCCATGCCATGCCATGCCATGCCATGCCATGTCGTGTCGTGCCGGAGCCATGACATGTCCATGCAATTAAATGGCAGATGCATAAACGGATGGTAAGGAGAACGTGAGCATGACACTTTTGCAACAGCAAACAACAGGTGCAAGCAGGGCTGGTGTTAGCGCCAGTGTGCTTGATCTGTAGCAAGTGTCCGCACAGACAGAAAGATCGCTGTAATGGAGGAAGTGAGTGAGTGTGTGTGTGTGTGTGTGTGTGTGTGTGTGTGTGCATCTGAGTGTTGAGCACGAGTATGAGTGTAAAGCAAGGGGTACGCACCCCAGGCAGTGAGATGACCGCTGCTGTGCCGCTGGCAGGCGCACACTCTGCAGAGCTGCAGAGAGAGTGTGGGAGAAGGGAGGGGTGTAGAAGGGAGGCGGGGGGAAGAGAGAGATGAGTGCTGCTGTGCCGCTGGCAGGCGCACACTCCGCAGAGCTGTAGAGAGGGAGAAAGGGAGGTGTGTGTTGCTGGGAAGGGGGAAAGGTGGAGAAGTGAGGAGAAAGGAGATAAGGTGGTACGCAGGGGTTAGCAGGTGGAATTAGGTCCGAACAAGTGGGATCAGGTCTGAGCAAGTGACATCAGGCGAGGGTAGGTGAGGGCAGGTGGGAGCAGGTGAGAGGAGGTGTGAGGAGGTAAGAGGAGGTGAGAGCAGGTGAGAGCAGGTGAGAGCAGGTGAGAGTAAGTGGGGGCAGGTGAGAGGAGGTGACAGAAGGAGGGGAGGGGAGATAAGGCGAGAGAAGGTGAGGTCAGGTGAGACACACAGGAGATGCAAGAAGGGAATACAACAAGGGAGGCTCACCCGACGATAGTGATGGCAGAGGTGATGGTGGTAGGGGGGGCGCCTTCCGGGGTGGTGGCAATAGCGAGAGGCAGGATGGGGCGGCCAGAGTCAGTGAGAGCGCCGGTGAGGGGCATGCGGTCCGCAGCAGGATGGGGCGTCCAGAAGGAGTAACAGGCCTTACAAGAGTCACATGCTGTGGGTTCTCTTCTCTCCTCACTCACCCAACAATGGTGATGGCCGACGTGATGGTGGTAGGGGGAGCGCCTTCGGGGGTGGTGGCGATTGCCAGAGGCAGGATGGGGCGGCCAGAGTCAGTGAGAGCGCCGGTGAGGGGCATGCGGTCCGCAGCAGGCAGCAGGAACCACTCTGCATCGGTTGCTCTCTCCAATGCATCGTCATCGTCCATCCACTTGGCTAGATTCGAATCCGCCTGGTAGTGATGGGGTGAGGGGAGGGAATATGGAGCAGGGAATCAAGTAAATGAGCCAGCTATTTTTTGGACTAAAAACGACAACAAAATTATTGTCTCTTGCCTTACAATACCCCCACGCGTTTACCCCACTCGTTCCCATCACTCACCCTGTCCGTGATTCTGCAGTAAGGCGCACGGCCCTCCAATGCAAACCTGCAGGAGAAGAGCAAGTGAGTGGGGAACAGAGATGACGAGTAGGAGGAGAGAGAGGAGATGGGGGGGTGGAGAGGGAGAAGGGAATAGAGAAGGGAGCAGTGGAGGAGTGATGAAGGATAGAGGGGGATGATGAGGGAGAAAAGGAACACTTGAGGAGCGGAAGACTTTTGAGCCGACTCAAAAGTCACCTATTTGAAGGATAGAGAGGGGGACGATGAGGGAGAATAAGGAACGCTTGAGGAGAGGAACGCTTGAGGAGAGGAACACTTGAGGAGAGGAACACTTGAGGAGAGGAACACTTGAGGAGAGGAACACTTGAGGAGAGGAACGCTTGAGGATAGGAACACTTGAGGAGAGGAACACTTGAGGAGAGGAACGCTTGAGGAGAGGAACGCTTGAGGAGAGGAACGGTTGAGGAGAGGAACACTTGAGGAGAGGAACACTTGAGGAGAGGAACGCTTGAGGAGAGGAACGCTTGAGGAGAGGAACGCTTGAGGAGAGGAACGCTTGAGGAGAGGAACGCTTGAGGAGAGGAACGCTTGAGGAGAGGAACGCTTGAGGAGAGGAACGCTTGAGGAGAGGAACACTTGAGGAGAGGAACGCTTGAGGAGAGGAACGCTTGAGGAGAGGAACGCTTGAGGAGAGGAACGCTTGAGGAGAGGAACGCTTGAGGAGAGGAACGCTTGAGGAGAGGAACGCTTGAGGAGAGGAACGCTTGAGGAGAGGAACGCTTGAGGAGAGGAACGCTTGAGGAGAGGAACGCTTGAGGAGAGGAACGCTTGAGGAGAGGAACGCTTGAGGAGAGGAACACTTGAGGAGAGGAACACTTGAGGAGAGGAACACTTGAGGAGAGGAACACTTGAGGAGAGGAACACTTGAGGAGAGGTACGCTTGAGGAGAGGAACGCTTGAGGAGAGGAACGGTTGAGGAGAGGAACGCTTGAGGAGAGGAACGCTCGAGGAGAGGAACGCTTGAGGAGAGGAACACTTGAGGAGAGGAACACTTAAGGAGAGGAACGCTTGAGGAGAGGAAGACTTGAGGAGAGGAAGACTTGAGGAGAGGAACGCTTGAGTAGAGGAACGCTTGAGGAGAGGAACACTTGAGGAGAGGAACGCTTGAGGAGAGGAACGCTTGAGGAGAGGAACACTTGAGGAGAGGAACACTTGAGGAGAGGAACGCTTGAGGAGAGGAACGCTTGAGGAGAGGAACGCTTGAGGAGAGGAACGCTTGAGGAGAGGAATGCTTGAGGAGAGGAACGCTTGAGGAGAGGAACACTTGAGGAGAGGAACACTTGAGGAGAGGAACACTTGAGGAGAGGAACGCTTGAGGAGAGGAACGCTTGAGGAGAGGAACACTTGAGGAGAGGAACATTTGAGGAGAGAAACGCTTGAGGAGAGGAACACTTGAGGAGAGGAACACTTGAGGAGAGGAAGACTTGAGGAGAGGCACACTTGAGGAGAGGAACACTTTAGGAGAGGAACGCTTGAGGAGAGGAAGACTTGAGGAGAGGAAGAGGGGAGTTGATCCAAACTTGCAATGCTTGTGAGTCACCCATTCGAGTATGACCAACCACTCCCATGCTTACTCAACACCCACTCACGTGAAGCCTAATCTCATCTTACCCCCGCCCATCACCACCGCACTCCACCACTCATGTGTTGCCAGTGAGCTCCCATTTCAGCATGGCGGGCATGAAGAGCTTCATCACCACCTGCTGACTTGACCACCCACGCCCCACCCCACCCTACCCCACCCCACACCACCCCACCCCACACCACCCCACTCCACCCCACCCCACACCACCCCACCCCACACCACCCCACCCCACCACTCACGTGTTGCCGGTGAGCACCCATTTGAGCATGGCGGGCATGAAGAGCTTCATCACCACCTGCCCGCCCATCTTACCCCAATGCGGAATACGCCAGTTCACCAGCCACTGGGGGGGGAAATGGTGGGGTGGGAGGGATGGAATAGGAGGCTGTTTGTGGGGGAAAGGAGAAACAGGACGGACTGATTCACTGGCTGAGACTCAGACATGAAGGACACAATGAATTCATGGTTGAATCACACTCATCACGCACTGCCTGAGCTGAGACACAATAAGGAGACTCATCACGCACTGCCTGAGCTGAGACACAATAAGGAGACTCATCACGCACTGCCTGAGCTGAGACACAATAAGGAGACTCATCACGCACTGGCTGAGCTGAGACACGCACACACACGGGGACACACTGACTCACCGAGAGCGGGGCAAGGCCCTCTCCCAGGTACGCCCAGTAGGTAGAAGCCATGATGGCAGCGGTGCGTGCCATGCCATGCCATGACATGCCATGCCATGCCATGCCATGCCATGCCATGCACCGCCCCCATTCTCAGCCTCTTACTTCCCACTCTGACTCTGTACCACACAAACTGACTCACCGAGAGCGGGGCAAAGCCCTCCCCCAGGTACGCCCAGTAGGTGGACGCAATGATGGCAGCTGTGCGCGCCATGCCGTGCACAACAGGTAGGGAGGTTAGAGAGCACACAGACAGACTGACTCACCGAGAGTGGGGCAAAGCCCTCCCCCAGGTACGCCCGGTAGGTAGACGCCATGATGGCAGCTGTGCGTGCCATGCCATGCACGGCCCCCACTCTCAGCCGCCTCTCCGCCTCATACTGCTGCACCACACCCGCCACGTCCATGTGCTGCCGCAGCTGCCCTCCCTTGCTGATGCTCTTCTTCTGTGCCCCTTCCACTGCCTTTTCAAGGTCCAGGGCCAGTTGAAAGCCGTCCTGGGAGCGATTTGAAGGGAGGGGTGTGGGAAGGAGAGAAGCGATGGGATGGGATGGGATGGCAGTGGCACTGCCTTCTCAAGGTCCAGGGCCAGTTGAAAGCCGTCCTGGGAGGGGGAGGGAGTGAGCCAAGGAGTGAGTAAATGAGGCAACGAATGACACAATTTCACCACGGCACACTTTCAAGGCCTGGAAAAAAACAGCTCACCTCGATAGCCATGCATCCGAGTTGACTTTTGAGTCGACTCAAAGGTCAGCTCACCTCGATAGCCATGCATCCGAGTTGACTTTTGAGTCGACTCAAAGGTCAGCTCACCTCGATAGCCATGCATCCGAGTTGACTTTTGAGTCGACTCAAAGGTCAGCTCACCTCGATAGCCATGCATCCGAGTTGACTTTTGAGTCGACTCAAAGGTCAGCTCACCTCGATAGCCATGCATCCGAGTTGACTTTTGAGTCGACTCAAAGGTCAGCTCACCTCGATAGCCATGCATCCGAGTTGACTTTTGAGTCGACTCAAAGGTCAGCTCACCTCGATAGCCATGCATCCGAGTTGACTTTTGAGTCGACTCAAAGGTCAGCTCACCTCGATAGCCATGCATCCGAGTTGACTTTTGAGTCGACTCAAAGGTCAGCTCACCTCGATAGCCATGCATCCGCCCTGCCCCATATTCGGCCTCATGGCATGAGCAGCATGGCATGAGCAGCATCGCCCATGAGAGTAATGTGCCCCTTTGCTCCACTGCAGGATGGGGATGCGGTCGTAGATGTCTCAGCTCTGTGAGTCAACTAGTGCGTGTCAACTCAACAAACAAACACTCGTCTCACCTCGATAGCCATGCATCCGCCCTGCCCCATGTTGGGCTGCATGGCATGAGCAGCATCGCCCATGAGAGTGACTCGCCCCTTGCTCCACGTCAGGATGGGGATGCGGTCGTAGATGTCTCGCCGGAGCACGTCCTCCTCAGGGGTGGCCTGAATGAGATCCACCACCCCGTCCGCCCACTTGCCGAAAAGTTTCATCAGCCTCTGCTTGCGACCTGAAAGAGAGATGGGAGTGGGGGAGCGGGAGTGGGGAGAGAGGGGGAAGAGGGAGAGGGGGGAGGGAAAGGAGGAGAGGCAGACTAAGGAAGGGGCACAAGAGAGAGAGCGAGAAGGGGGTGGAGGGAGGGCATGGGAATGCAGTCGTAGATGTCGCCCCTGAGCACGTCCTCCTCGGGGGTGGCCTGAATGAGATCCACCACCCCGTCCGCCCACTTGCCAAACAGCTCCATCAGCCTCGCCTTGCGACCTGGGAGAGAAAGGGCAGTTGCGGGGGGGAGACGCGCACAGGTGCAGAGGGTCGTGGGAACACACAGAGAGGGGTGGCCTGAACGAGGTCCACCACCCCGTCCGCCCACTTGCCAGACAGCTGCATCAGCCTCGCCTTGCGACCTGCAGAGGCGGGTGGGGGGAAGAGGTTGAGGGAAAGGGAGGATGGGAGCCGAGCCGCCAGCAGGGTCGTTGTAGAAGGCGTACCCCTGTATATCGCCGCACAGCCTCTCATCACCCTCTCTACCAATCGCCTCCCTGTGCAGTGTGCAGCACTTACTCATGCCTGTGCAGTGTGCAGCACTTACTCATGCCTGTGCAGTGTGCAGCACTTACTCATGCCTGTGCAGTGTGCAGCACTTACTCATGCCTGTGCAGTGTGCAGCACTTACTCATGCCTGTGCAGTGTGCAGCACTTACTCATGCCTGTGCAGTGTGCAGCACTTACTCATGCCTGTGCAGTGTGCAGCACTTACTCATGCCTGTGCAGTGTGCAGCACTTACTCATGCCTGTGCAGTGTGCAGCACTTACTCATGCCTGTGCAGTGTGCAGCACTTACTCATGCCTGTGCAGTGTGCAGCACTTACTCATGCCTGTGCAGTGTGCAGCACTTACTCATGCCTGTGCAGTGTGCAGCACTTACTCATGCCTGTGCAGTGTGCAGCACTTACTCATGCCTGTGCAGTGTGCAGCACTTACTCATGCCTGTGCAGTGTGCAGCACTTACTCATGCCTGTGCAGCACCCACTCACAGCCGGGGGGGTTGGAGCCGCCAGCAGGCTCACTGTAGAAAACATACCACTGCATATGGCCAACCCCACATGCTTTTGACAAGCATGTATGTGTGTGGGAGCATGTGTGCCTGGCATGTAGCAAGGGGTGCCTGGTAGCACTCACAGCCAGGGGGGTCAGAGCCGCCAGCAGGCTCGTTGTAGAAAGCATACCACTGCATCTTGCCAAACCCCACGTCGCTGCTCACAAAGTACTGCCGGTGGCCCAGAAACACACGATACCTGGCGGTTGGGGGTGGGATGGTGGGTTGAAGAGGGAAAGAGATGGGGAAGAGGGGGAGTCGGGGCAGGGGTTAATGAATCGCTGCTCACAAAGTACTGCTGGTGCCCCAGAAACACGCGGTACCTGGCGGTTGGGGGTGGGATGGTGGGTTGAAGAGGGAAAGAGATGGGGAAGAGGGGGAGTCGGGGCAGGGGTTAATGAATCGCTGCTCACAAAGTACTGCTGGTGCCCCAGAAACACGCGGTACCTGGCGGTTGGGGAAGAGATGGGGGGGTAAGAGGGGGGAAAAAAGGGGAAGGGGATGAGTTGGGGAAGGGGTTAGGTTTTGCTGCTCACAAAGTACTGCCCGTGCCTCAGAGAGACGCGGTATGTGGCGGTTTGGGAGCCGGTTGGGGAGGGACGGGGGGTGGGTAGAGGGGGGAAAGAGATGGGAGAAGGGGAGGTAGGAAGGGGGAGGGGGGCGGGAGGGGAGGGGTATGGATAATGGATGAGTGGACCATGCGGGTGGCAAGACCCCGCAGTCTCAATGTCGTGCAGCACAAAGTCACAGATGCCGGTGTAGTACGTGTAGTCCGAACAGGTGGGCTTGGTTAGGGAACATGCATGCTCTACCAGAAGCAGACGAGGGAATGATTTCAGAATCCACTGCACGGCACTCACCCAATGGTCTCAATGTCATGCGGGACCAAGTCACAGATGCCGGTGTAGCACGTGTAGTCCGAGTAGGTGGGCTCAAAAGAAACAGAACGACCTGCCTCTCTCAACAGCAAATCAACAGGCTCCATCAGCAGTTTCTTGAACTCAAGGGTTTAGGGTTTAGGGTTTGCCACCTCCCACTCACCCCACGGTCTCAATGTCATGCGGGACAAAGTCACAGATGCCCGTGTAACACGTGTAGTCCGAGTAGGTGGGCTCCGTCACTCCCAGCAGCAAGTCCCGCACCTGCATTCACGCATCCATGCACCAAAGACAGCAAGACAGGAGAGGGCAGAAGTGAATTATTTGTTGGCTCCAAGTGATCTTGTCAAGTTCCGGTCCTCCCCTCCCCACAGCTCCGGTCCTCCCCACAGCCCCGGTTCACTACAAGAGTCAAATCGGACATATTCTACCCATTATAAGCACAACCCTGTATATCTTAGGCCACTAGGCCTTGACAACTCGTCAGCTCTTCAGCTTGTGAGCCAATTGCCTTCCCCTGCCATACACACCCGACATGCCTCGCGACCTCGAATCAAATCGTATCAAGGGCTTCAGGGCGGTTTCAGAGCCTGACTTTTGAAGCTCTGACAGCACGCACGCACTCACGCACCTTGGAGCGAATACCGTCCGCGCCCACGAGCATGTCCCCGTACACCGTGCTGCCGTCACTCAGCTTCACCGCCACCTGGTGGTGTGGGGTGGGGTGGAGAGGTTGTGGGGAGGAGAGGTTGTGGGCAGGGGAGGAGAGAGTGAGAACCGGCGTTGTTGTGCGCCGTGCGTTTACAGGAAAACTTGCCACATGGAAAGGGGGAGAGGTGGGGAAAGAAGAACAGGGTGTGACGAGGAGAGGGTGTCGGGGGGAGGGGGGGGTTTCATTACTAGAGGTAGAAATTCAAATTCATTTGGTGGGACGATTGCGCCCAGCTCCTCATAGTCAACGCACCTGCTTGCCCTGGTCTTCAAAGTCAACGACGGTCAACCCATTCCTGATAATGCCCTCCCCAACGGCGTCCACGAGGATCTGCTGGAGAGTCATGCGGCTGATCACGCGCGTCACTGGTAACCCGCCCTCCGCCGCTGGCGTGAACGTGTCGAACTTCACGTACCTGGTGGGATTGCACGGGAATTACAGGGAGACGAGAGGATACCACATAGTGGTGTGGTGATGAAACTTCAAGTTCATTGGTAATCACAGCCTTTTTTCCGTTTTTGTTTTGGTGTGTGCGTGTGTGTGCTTTATGTGACCGGAAAAAGAAAGAAAGAAAGAAAGAAAGAAAGAAAGAAAGAAAGAAAACTACAAACAAGCGACTGTCGCACGCACCATTCGCCGGTGAGCCCGTCGCAGAGCCCGTTGATGCGGTCGCCCGTGATGCACCCCGCCGCCATCACCTCCTCCGCCACGCGCAGGTCCACCGCCTCCAGCGCCGCCAGCGCGTTGCTCTGAATCTGAATCGGCCCGCGGTACTGCCCCTCGCCGCGAATCGCGGTGAGATCCCGCTCGAAGACCTGATAAGGATGGGGAAGGTGGGGGGGGGGAGTTGGGGAGGGGAGAAGGAGGAAGGGGAGGGGGGAGGTGGAGAAGGCAACGTGGAAAGAAACTGTTAGGAGAGAATGTCCTGTTAGAAGAGAAAGTATGAACAAGTACGAGGACAAGGAACAGAACAGGCACGTGGATTTGAAAGGAGCATGAAGATCCCCATGAATGCTATCAGTTACCTCCACGTCAATGCCACGGTTCTTGCACGACAGAGCGAACACCAGACCGCCGATTCCCGCTCCCGCTACAATCACTTTGAACGGCGACTTGGCGAGATCTGGATCCAGCCCGCTCGACCCCGAATCCGCGACCCGGGAAGGCGCATCGCTGACGGCTGTAGCTCGAACGGCTGTAACTCTAGATGAGGGAAGCCGACGGGAGAGCGATCGTTTGCTGCTAGAACCTAGCCGTCTCTTAAGGGTGACGATGCTGTGAGAGGAGCTGAGTGGAACGGCGGCGGCTGTGACGCGCTCGCGCGCGAAAAGACTCCGTTGGAGGGGAGCGACGTGAGAAGCCATGACAGCGTTTTCCTGCTTTTAGTGGACTTGCGCAAGGAGTGAGTTACTGCCTGAGGATGAAAGAGTCGCGAGTCGGGAGAATGAACGTTTCGCAGCGAAACTATTGCTGGAAATGAGGTTTGATACGTAGACTGATCACCGCACAAGCAGACCGGCCTACTCGACACAGGGAAATGCAAGAATGGAGCTTTCTTGAGGACTGTTGTGGTGGTAGTGTGGTGAGTGAGCTGTGGTGGTGTGGTATTCTCGTGGAGATCTGTTGTCGGAGAGGAAAGACAGCCTAGAAAGGATCGCTCACTGGAGGTGGTGTGACTGGTGTTTCTTGCTGTTGAGCTGCTCTAATGTTGCCACCCTGCTGCTACTCAACTCGAGGGGAAATTCCGAAGGGTGCAAGGACAGTGATTTTCGAGTTTCACGAACAACTACCCTCACCACAGTGAAGAAAACTTGAAACTTGAGAATACTGTTATTTATTCGCGGTTTACTGTGTGATTGTTTTCAAAACGGGTTTTCAAGGGGCTGAGTGGAGAGCCCCCTAATCAATAGCCAACAAAATCCCGATGGTCTTACACTTACGAAAGGGCAGTTAAGGTAGGAAAATATCATCGAAAGGGTCACAAAAGAAGCCGTGCCATGTCATCCCAGCATCCTCGAAGAATCTGTGCTGCAGCCACGTGGATGAATAGCATACTCTAAGAAGCCCAAATCAGTGGAAGAGAATACGTCGGCCAATACAAGGCGAATACGACTCAGGCCTGGGATGTGCTCGTATCAGCGCTGTCAATTGCGTCAGCGCTCCGATTCGTCAACTGCGACACGCGAAATGATTGCAAACGAGGGTGTGGATTGGACCTTCTAACCAAGGACAGGGGCTTTGTACTCGCTAGGAGAATCTACACGGTCAGTCGGCCAGTCGCTGATAATATCCAACATGATATCCTCCATTCATTCTTGTGTTTACCCTAAACAGGGAATTCCGATCTGGCCTTGCGCTATGGTGTACTAGCAACAGGGAACACCTAAACAGCTAAATCTTTACAGCACCATAGAACAGCTACTAAACACCACCATCAGCAGCACACGGCCTCATATTCAGGAAATTTGTTGGTGGAAACAGAAGATGCATGGAATCATGCCAAGATGATGTGAAAACGACCAAACTCCTTTAAAAAAGCGCATTTTGTTCCCAAACACCCTTCCAATCACTTGTTTGGTCCTGAGAACCCTGATCAGCCCGCGTGACAAGCCTTGCAGGCCCCCAATATACAGAAGGGCGAGAGTCAAGATAGTGACAAACGAATTTGGAAGGAGTGTAGTCACCCCCACTTTTTAGGCGCCTCAAACAAAATACTAAGATTGTTTCAAGAGCCTCAGGAGTGTTGAGACGTCCACCCATTGCCCAGGAGACGGGGGGGCTTGGATGAAGTAGTGTTGAAACGCTCAACTAGGCTACCACCTACACCACTCCATTTACCACCCCATCTTCCTCCGCGTTGGACGACGGGACAGCCGCGTAACCGTGTAACGAGGTGTTTGTCACACACAGAGGTCCGAACTTCCACTGTGTGAGGAAGACAGCTAGGTGCCACGTCATGATGATGAAGAAGGGCCAGAAGTAGGCGTGGGGGAAGGGGAAGAGTGCGTCGTATCCGAGGAGGCGGGGCCGCCAGCAGTCAAAGACAAGCCAGATGGACTGTGGGCATAAGAAGGGAGGGTGAGGTGCGCGGGAGAGGAGAGCAAAGCGGAAGGTAAAACCAGAGTTGATAGGTGTGGGGCGAGGGGAAGAGAGCGTCGTAGCCCAGCATCAGGGGCCAGCAGTCAAGTTCAGATGGACCGGGGGAATGAGAAATAGGGGGTGGTGGCGTAGGGGGTGCCAAAAGGGAAAAGAATCACATGGGGAAGGGGGAAGGGGGAAGGGGGATAGGGGAAGGGTAGAAGCTGGATTTGGGGAGGGGGGAAAAAACGGGGGCACCATGGAGGGGGGAGGGGGGGGAGGAGGGGACAAGGTGAAACAGAGAAGTAAGGGCCCGAGCAGGGAGCAGTGTGGGGGAGGGGGAAGACGATACAGCACGGATGGAGTGCCGTCCTCGAGCAACACACCTGAGCAACACACCTGAGCTGCCCAGTTGCCAATGGCAACTTTTGAGGGTCACAGCACGGCAGGGTGGGGGTTGCCAGATGGTAAAGGCAATGCACTTGGGAAGCAGGAAGTGTGCGGGCTGCTGGATCCACCCACACAAGGTGTGTTTTTTGAGAACTCTCAAAAACACCCTGCTGGGTTCACCCACACAAGCTCACCTGAAGAGCAACAACCTCTGCTCACCTGAGCGGCTGCAAACTTGAGGTAGACACCGTGGCAGGCGGCGAGGAGTGGTTGCCAGATGGCGCATGGCGTATAGAGAATGACAGAGGAAGAGGACAGCTGCAGTCCCACATAAATGCTCAAAGCTCACCTGTGCAGTTTACACCAAACGCACCACCTTTGTAGCACCTAGCTCAGCTCACCTGAGCGGCCCAGTTGCCGACAGCAAACTTGAGGGAGACTCCGCGGCAGGCAGCGAGTGGGGGTTGCCAGATGGCGAATGCGATGGATTGCGGCAGCAGGAAGAGGAAGTGGGCGAGCTGTAGCAGCACGTCTGTAGCGTCCCACACGTAGAGAATACCGCCGCCCACCCCCACCATGCCCATGATCGTCAGCGCCACGTAGGCGTCACTCGGGGGAGGTAGCAACTGCATCGGCTGCTGCTGGTGGGGTTGTGCGTGGTGCTGGGTGGTGGTGTGGGTTCCGAAGGTTTCTCCCGGAGGAGCAGTGATTCTGGGTGGAGTGCTTTTAGCAGCGTTTCTTCCGGGATGAGACGAAGCGGAGGAGATGGAAAATGAGGCGGAGGAGGAGGAGGAAGGGGAGCGGGAGGAGACAGAGGAGGGGGAGGAGGGCGAGAAGGCCGGCCGGGAGGCGTAAATAGCAGCGGAGGAGGAGGGACTGACAGGGAGGCCGCTGGCTGCTGCTGCGTACGCTGCTGCAGCCCGTTTCCGCTTCCTTTCGACAGAGACAAAGAGGAGGACGTATAGGAGGAGGGTGAGGAACTCGATGGCGTGGGGGAGGGTGGCGAGCTGCGTGAGGAGGTAGGAGAGGACGTCTGAGGAGAGGAAAGAGAGCGGGTAGTAGAGGTCTCGCAGCCAGAAGGAGGCGAAGACGATAATCTGAGTGGCAATCATGGTGAGGGAGGTGAAGTGCGCGTGGGGGTGTGAACGGACATGTAAGACCTGGGGTGGGGGGAGTAACAGCAGAAGAAGGTGGGAGGAGAACAGGAGGAGTGGGTAAGTGGAGGGGTAAACGAGAGCACGCGCTAGAGAAGGTGTGGGAGGAAGGTGGGGAGGTAGGAGAGGATGTCTGAGGAGAGGAAGGAGAGCGGTCCCGCAGCCAGAAGGAGGCGAATATGATGATCTGGGAGGCAACCATTGTGAGAGGGGGAAGGTGCCCATATAGCCGGAATGGCTTCTGAACTTGCCCATGTCATCCTAAGACGACGCCTCCTGTACGAGCATGTCTTTATCACACGGGCTCAGTTTGATAACCACCTCCGTCCAAATTAGCTGCTAGTGCAAACTGGACCAGTGTGATAAAGACGTGCTCGTATGGGAGGCGTAATCTTAAGAGGGCATGGGCCAGTTCAGAAGCCATTCCGCCCATGTGGCGACCTTTGAGGGAGACGGGACAGCAGGGGTAGGAGAGGAAAGAGAGGGGTTATTAAAGGAAGGCAACTGAGAGAGCTTGAAAACCAGAGAGCATGGCAGAGACCACCATGTCCCAATTGAGCGGCTCCGCCTGCTGAGACAGTAACTCCGTCTCCCCCGTTGATTGGTACTACTGCCCCATTGACTGCCTTCTGTCGCACCTGAGAAACCACTGCGAGCGCTTGGAAGGCAGAGAGCATGGCAGAGACCACCATGTCCCAATCGAGCGGCTCCGCCTGCTGAGACAGTAACTCCGTCTCCCCCGTTAACTGGTACTGCCCCCCCATTGACTGCCTTCTGACGCACCTGAGAAAACACTGCGAGCGCTTGGACGGAGGAGAGAACAGCCGAGAGCACCATGTCCCAATCAAGCAGCTCCGCCTGCTGCCTGCCGCCTGCCTGTCTATATTACTGCCCCATTCACTGCTGACCCACCTGAGAAAACACTGCCAGCGCTTGGAAGGCAGAGAGCACGGCCGAGACCACCATGTCCCAATCGAAGAGCTCCGCTTGCTGTGTGAGTGATTCCGTCTCCCCCGCCACTGCGAGCGGCCCAAAGAACTCGCTCCCCTCCCCTGCCTGCTCCACCGGGATTGTACTCGTTACAGTGCCCTCCATTACAAGCACGTCGGCGACAATGGAAGTATCATCCACCTCGGATCCCAACTCATCCAGCAGGTCTGCCTTCGTGATATCCGTGCGTTCCTTCAGAGTGTGCGGGTCGATCACCCCTACTCCTGCCGCCGCTGCTGCCGCTGCTCCTGCTTCTCCCTGCCCTTCTTCCCCCACACTGCTGCCACCAGCACCAGCAGCAGCAGCAGCAGCAGCGGCAGCAGCAGCGGCGTTGCTCTTGCCCTCCCCGTTCACCCCGAACTTGGCCATGGCTATTCGCTCCAGGCGCTCCACTGCCTGCTCCTGGGCGTTCTTCCTCCACTCCGCCTGGCGGTGTGGGGCGGGGAGTGGGCGGAAAGGAGAGAGACATAGAGGGATGGAGGGGCAAGGAGGAGGGAGAGGACCAGGTGAAGCCCCCAGGAAGCCACACTGCAATCCGCTCCAGGCGCTCCTCCGCCTGCTCTTAGGCGTTCTTCCGCCACTCCGCCTGGTGGGGTGATGAGAGGGGGAAGAGAGGGTGGTAGGAGGCAAAGAGCGATAGGTAGGGCAAAGGTGAAGTTTCCAGGCAGCCACACCACACTGCAAAGCGCTCCCCTGCTCCTGGGCGTTCTTCTGAAACTCATCCTCGGCTCCTCTAAGCTGCCTGGGAAAACCTCCAATCCCTCTTTAGAGTACTCCTTTACATTGCTGGAGGCCTTTTTTTTTTTTTTTTTTGGTTGCTTTCTGGGAAGTTTCGTGTTTTAGAAATCTCAGAAGTGATTCGTTTCGTCGTTAGATTCAGCCATAGTGTTACACCCACCCACCACGCGCCAGCCCACCATGGTGCTCCTGGAGCTGCTGGTGCTGGTGGTGCTGCTGGTGCTGCTGGTGCTGCTGGTGCTCCTGGTGCTCCTGGTGCTCCTGATGCTCCTGATGCTCCTGATGCTCCTGGTGCTGCTGGTTCTTTGCCTTAAACCGCAGCACTAGCAGCATACTACAACTCCTTGGCCCTTCAAGGCGCATGCCCCACTCTGCCTGCCTGATGGGCGCTATACGCATCCCACACCACCCTACCACCTAGCACCACATGCCACCACCAGGCACCGCGACCCACCACGCACATCACATACCTCGTTCTTCGCCTTGAACCGCAGCACCAGCAGCATGCTGCACCTCACCTCCTAGGCACCCCACACCATTCCACCACCAGGCACCACTCCCCACCCCACCGTCTCACCTCGTTCTTCGCCTTGAATTTCAGCACAAGCAGCATGTTGCACCTCCGCGGATCCGCGTACGGATCTTCCGCCTCCGCGGACTCCTCCCCTTCCCCTCCCCCCGCGCCTCCCCCCAACCGGCTCTGGCACCCCACCATGCACAGCACCCCCGCGCGCATCGAAAAATACCCCTCCGCGCGCACCACCACCGTCCCCATGTAGCTCTCCGCCCATTCCGTCTGCGACGTGACATAAACGAGCGCGCCCACGTCCAACGTGCCGTTTTCCGTCGGCACGACGTGCTCCGTCCAGAAATCGAACGCGCCCGAGTCCGTCGTCAGGACCTTGTGCCGGACTGCCGGCTGGCCGGCTGATCCTGACGCCGAGCCGTCTGCTCCAGCCGGCGACAATGAAGTGTCGTTTCCGTCAGCTGCTGCTGCTGCTGCGGCGGCGGCGGCGGCGGGAGGGTCTTGGTAGCGCCATTTGCCGCGAATGACGGAGTTGGAGGAGAGGAGAAAAGGGACGGCCGGGAGCGGGGCGGCAGCGCCATCAGAAGACGACAATTCCGGCACGTGCGGCTGGCAGTGCGAGAGAACGGCTTCGCGGATAAAGCCGCCCGACATTAGCCGCGTCTCGGCGACACCGGGTTTGGCGGAGAAGAGGAGCAGAAGGAGAGGGAGAAGGGGGAACCAGCTGGAAAACTGCGAGAAGCGATTTACGAGAAAGCGAGGATGGAGATGAGGAAGGTTCTCGGAAACGGGAGCTGATAAGGCTCTCCTAGAATTGCGTGCGACGATAGGGTTCTCAGGCGCCGCAAGAAGCGGGCGCCGGCGCTGGTATCGACATTGGT
Organism: Closterium sp. NIES-65; assembly: GCA_948144175.1. Lineage (NCBI taxonomy): Eukaryota > Viridiplantae > Streptophyta > Zygnematophyceae > Desmidiales > Closteriaceae > Closterium > Closterium sp. NIES-65. Next base: position 65,382 of record CANXME010002005.1, read on the forward strand.
TACTGCCCGTACGGGAAAGCAACGTGTTTGCGGCTCGGTTGTTTTGGAATCCCATTCCACGTGGAGCACTTGTCGTTTTCATCGTAAGCAGGATTCTCGTGGCGCATGGAGTGCCCACGGCAGAAGCGGGAAATCTGGAATCGAACGCCCAGCGACAATGTCTCTTTCCGTCGCTGGTGAACGCTGGGTGAAAATGAAAGGAACGAGCTCCGAAAGAAATTCGATCTCAAGATGTCAAAGATCAAGATGCGAGAGTTCTGCTGTGTTGTATTGGAGCACATGGGGCACCGTGGAATGGTTCGGGGGGGAGGGTGTGTCGTGGAATAAAGCGCAATGGATCTGGGGACAGGTTCTGTGAAGGCCGTAGAAGACTCTACATTCGATTGGCGGTTTTGCGAAACGATTCGAAATGCGGGTCGAAACATAACCTTACAATCAGTGACGTCCGGTGTCCCGAGTTTGAAAATCCCGGCGATGAACCGCAATGCAGACCTAGGCACGAAAATTCACTTGAGCATACGCCCCTGAAAGAACTCGGGTTCACGCTGACCTGGATGGATTCTGTGACCTGTCGCCAAGTGAGGGAGGGGAAACGAAATGAGAGGGAGTTGTCCAAGGTGAGGGACACGAGGACGGGGATGGGTTTGTGTAAGGAAATTCCCTTTTCCTTACTTCGCGTCCGTGCTCAACGCGTACATCACTGTAGCACCTCAGTCAGCACCGTTACCACTCGCGACCATCGCATCATTCATCATCCCGCCCTTTTCGCACATCGCATCCCGACCTCACGGCTCGGCTGGTAACCCGCGCTCCGGGCCTACGCTTCGACACTTTCCAAACCTCAGTCCCAGGCTCGTCGCGCGACCATTACCGTTACCACTATAGTTTCGCTATATAATGTTCGCTCATGCCTTCGCTCAATTGTATTCTTGCTTCGATAGTGCAATTCTCGTTCATTCACTCAATTGCACTCGTAACACTTGGTATTCAGAGCCTACGATCTCATCTCGGACCGCATCCACACCTTCGCTTCCCACTATCTCAAATTTTGGGGGGGGTAGACGTCTCTCAGCGACACAGCACCGCCGCTCGTAGTGCTCTCTCGAAAGCACGCACGGCCACGACCGAGGCTCTCGCTGAGCTTGCCCGACACCCCCGCCATGGCCGATTTCAATCTCGCCACGTTGACGCAGGAGCAACTCGATCGTCTCATGCGTCAATTGGAGGATTCGGCGCTCGAAATCGCGACTCTCACGGCGGAACGTGACTCCGCCCGTCAACAGTCAACGGTGAACGTACCGACGACATCACACGCACAAACCAATGCATCTGCACATTTGGAGGAGCCCATCGTCATCTCATCCGGCACACCAACGCAACACAACAGCACGGGACAGCGCTCAGGCGCAGCCAGTGACGGCGCAGCCAGTGACGGCGCAGCCCAACCGATGCCCGGCATGGGAGGGAACAGGAGCGCATTAAGCCCACGGGAGCCCCGAGAAGCCCGTCGGCACGTGGAGTTTGCGGCGACAAGTGGCGAGAACGCCATGATGGCCCCAATGCCACTCAAGCCGCAACGCCCGCCCTGCTTCGACCCAAGCCAACGCGGCGGCCCGACAGTTCAATCGTGGGTCTTCACGATGAATGTGTTTTTCGACGCCAACTACGTCGAGTCGGACGCCGCCAAGATCCGGTATGCGGTTTCACTACTCAGGGGCCCCGCCATGGACTGGTGGCGAGTCATTGTGACGTCGCCGCGCGCCTACGAGCCACCGTCGCACGAGGAAGGGCCCTCGGGTCCAGCTGTTACCTGGAGTTCGTTTTGCGAAACCGCCCAATACAGCACGTGGGATGCGTGGTGCGCAGGGCTTCGGGCGCGCTTTGAGCCGATCGCGGCCTCGATTTCGGCGCGTCAGAAACTGCGCACTTGGCGCCAGCTCGGGTCAGTTAGAGACTACACCGGCGGGTTTCTCGCACTTTGCGAACAGGTCGGCTACATGCACGAGGCGGAGCGGGTGGACCGTTACGTCGGAGGGCTGAAGCCGGACATCTCGCACGAGATAATGCTACACGGGCTCTCGAATTTCAACGAGATCCTCGCGCTCGCCGAGAAAATCGATATCCTACGCCGACCGAGACCGGGGTCCTATTACGGACATCGTCCTCGGGGACCGACCGAGCACGCCACTGTACATGCCGTCGCAGCGAATGCAGCTGCCGCGCCGTTTAGAGGGCGCTGCTTTGCTTGCAACCGGCCGGGCCATCGCAAGAGCGAATGTCCAGAGGAGCTGAGGCGTCGAGGAGCAGAGCAGGGGAGGGAGTCTCAGAGGCAGGGAAACGCCAGCAGTCAGTAGAAGTTGGGCCAACTACTGACGAGACTGCCTGCTCGCCCAACCACACCGACCCTCACCGAGTCACAGTACCGATTCACGCCATCGATCGGGCTCGGATGAATAAGGAGGGTACAGCGACGGATTGCCCGGTACTGATCTACGGGAAAATACAGGGAGCAGCAGTGAAGATCTTCATTGACGGAGGAGCAAGCCACAGCTTAGTTAATACCGCAACCGCACGAAAATTACAGTTAACGCTTAACCGATGTTTACCTGAGATGGATGCACGCTTAGTCGACGGCACGCCCCTAGCCATACGGGAAAAGGTGGAGCGCGTAAAAGTCCGCTGCGGGGGGAACTTCGGGTTTACACAGGAAATGCTCGCGACGACACTGGATGGGCACAACATTTTATTGGGACGTGATTGGCTGCGACGGTACAATCCACGGATCGACTGGACGACGGGGAGCTGCACAGTGCGGAGTAGTGGTAACTGGGTCGTTCTACCTCGCTGGCAGCCACCCGAATCTTCGACGGTCCAAGTCAACGCCATCACGATGAAACGGGCTGTCGCTGCTGGAGCTGACGTGTACGCAGTGGATATCGCACTCGTAGAAAAAGATGAGCAGACGAGTGATTTGGAGAAACTACTGGCAGCTGTACCGACCGAACTACAGGCACTACTGAAACGGTTCCCGGGGATATTTCCGGATGATTTACCACAGGGACTGCCACCTCAGCGGGCGCACGACCATAGGATCGAGTTAGAACCGGGGGCACAGCCAACTGTACAGCGGCAATTTCGACTGACACAGCCCGAGCTCGACGAGTTAAGGAAGCAGTTAGATTACCTGTTAGAGAAGCAGTTTATCCGTCCGAGCTCGTCACCGTTCGCCGCACCGATACTGTTCACACCGAAAAAAGACGGAGGGTTCCGCATGTGCATCGACTACCGAGCGCTTAACAGGGTAACAGTCAAATCGCGATACCCCATCCCCCGCGCCGACGAACTGATCGACCAACTGCGAACAACACGAGTCTTTTCGAAAATAGATTTACGGGGAGGTTACCATCAGATTCGGGTCGAACCATCGGACTGCACCAAAACAGCATTTAGGACTAGGTACGGGTCATTCGAGTATACAGTAATGCCATTCGTGTCGAAATATATTTGTCATCTTTTATAACTGCTTGTAGTTGTAGTTAGTGTAGTTATTTAAACTGTGGTTGGTGGTGCACCCTATTTGTTTCCTATGCTATATGTACTTCGAACCCTATAGTGAAACACCATCTTTTCTCCTTTCCAACTTCCTCGATCCTCTCACCCTTGCCCAAAACCTACTCGATACCTAATCTCGGGCCTAGGCTCCTAAGCCTAGGCCCTACCTCTCTGTCAGAACATGTCTATAGCTTATACTGCTGTGTAGGCTGTAGTGGGGTATCCCATAGGGGGTACGACCCAGTTAGGGTTTCACATTTGTACTGCTTTCACTCATAGTTCACATCATTCCTGCTTACTCATTTCACATGGTATAGAGCTAGGTCCCTCCAGGACCGAAATTTTTTTTGGGCCCACCGAAGCGCGCCCCCGAGGCGCAATTTTTTTTTTAGCGACCCCTCGAGTCGCCCTCTCCCCTGCGGCCTCGCCGCCCACTCTGTCGCGGCCCCGCCCTGCTCCTTACGCGGCCCCGCCGCCTGCTCCTTACGCGGCCCCGCCCCGGCCCTTACGCGGCCCCGCGTCGCCTCCTACGCGGCCCTTACGCGGCCCCGCGCCGGCCCCTTACGCGGCCCTTACGCGGCCCTTACGCGGCCACGCCGCCGGCTCCTTACGCGGCCCCGCGCCGGCCCCTTACGCGGCCCTTACGCGGCCCTTACGCGGCCACGCCGCCAGCTCCTACGCGGCCCCGCGCCGGCTCCTTACGCGGCCCGTCCCCGGCCCCTACGCGGCTCCGCGCCGGCTCCTACGCGGCTCTTACGCGGCCCCGCGCCGGCCCCCCCCCTTACACGGCCCTGACGCGGCCACGCCGCCGGCTCCTACGCGGCCCCGCGCCGGCTCTCACGCGGCCCCGCAGCTGGCTCCTACTCGGCCCCGCAGCCGGCCCCTTAAGCGGCCCCACCGCCGGCCTCCTACTCGGCCCTGCCCCGGCTCCTTCGCGGCCCTGCCCCGGCTCCTACGCGGCCCTACCGCCGGCCCTGACGCGGCCCCGCCCCGTCTCACTTCTACGCGACCCGAGCCGCCTGTCGCCGAGCAGCCCGGGACCCGAACCGCCCTGCAGCCGAGCCGCCCGGGAGCCGAGCCGCCCTGCACCCGAGCCGCCCTGCAGCCGAGCCGCCCGGGAGCCGAGCCGCCCTGCACCCGAGCCGCCCTGCCGTCGAGCCGCCCGGGAGCCGATCCGCTGTACACCCGAGCCGCCCGGTCGCCGTTCTGCTTTTCTGTCGAGCTGCGCGACCTGCCCTGCCTGGTGAGCACAGTCCCACTGTCACTGCGTGCTCTCCCCCCTACTGCTTGCACTGCTTCACAGTCGTCGTCATGGCTACCCCTAGTGTCCTAGCTTTTGACGCTGAGGGTCGCGCCATTGATTTTGAGGTCTGGTTAGACGACCTGCAGCTGTTCTTACAGTGCGACAGGGCTGATGACCTTTCTCTCTTTGACCTCACCTCTGGCGCCTCTCCTGCTCCTGCTGCTGATGCTGATCCCGCTGTCCGCTCTAAGTGGGCCACCCGCGATGCTGCTGCACGTCTTGCTGTGCGTCGCCACCTCCCTACCTCTGAGCGTGCGCACTTTAGTCAGTACAAGAGTGCTCAGACCTTGTACGACGCTGTAGTTGCGCGCTACTCCTCCCCTGCCACTGCTGCACTGAGCCGTCTCATGCTTCCCTACCTCTTTCCTGACCTCTCTGCCTTTCCCACTGTCGCTGACCTCATTACGCACCTCCGCACTAGTGACACTCGCTACCGCGCCGCCCTTCCTGCTGAGTTCTGCGCTAGGAACCCCCCTCCCATGTACATCGCTCTCTACTACGTAGTCGCGCGCCTCCCTGACTCCCTTCGCGTCGTCAGGGACCACTTTCTCGCAGTCTGTCCCACCACTCTCACCGTCGACCTCCTCGAGAAGGCACTCCTTGCAGCGGAGAAGAGCATAGTCGCTGTAGGTGCTTCTCGTGGTGACCCTCGCACCCCCATCTTTGAGGGGTGCTCTCCTTCCCCCTTGCTGCCCTCTGTTGCCTCTGCTGCTGCTGCCGGCCTGCTTGGTCTTGAGTCGGTCGGCACGGCGTCTGCCCCTAGTGGGAGACGTCGCTCCAGCAAGGGCAAGGGAGGCAAGGGCGCGGGTGGAGCTGGGGGGGGCGGTGGCGGTGGCGGCGGTGGCGGCGGAGGGAGTGGGGGTGGCGGCGGGACTAGTGGCGGGGGTGGTGGTGGTGGTGGTGGCAGCAGCGGCGGAGACGGTGGTGGTGGTGCCAGCGGTGGTGGTGGAGGCAGCGGCGGAGGTGGAGGCGGCGGAGGTGGAGGCAGTGGAGGCGGCAGCGGCGGAGGCAGTAGTGGTGGAGGAGGTGGAGCTGGTCGGGGTGGTCCCCAGCAGCGTAGCGGCGGTGGTGGTGGCCAGCGCTCGCACCGGCAGCAGCAGCAGCGCTCACGGGACATCCCTTCGCCTCAGCAGCTTCGTGAGTGGTACGCTGGGCGTCAGAGGGGTGGGGGTACTGGTCCCTGCACCTACGTTCTTCGTTCCGGCGACCGCGCGGGTGAGCAGTGTGGGGGTGCCCACGCCACCCAGCGCTGCTTTGGCCGCCTGATGGACGCTTGGCGTCAGCAGTTCCCTGGGGCTAGTGAGATCCCTCGCTGGGATGAGCTTCTCAGGGCTGGTGTAGCGATCTTTGATCTTGATTTTGATGCTATCCTTACTGCTATGTATGTTGTGGATTCTAGTGAGGAGAATGAGGGTTACCGGTGTTTCCAGCCCGACCCGGGCATTGGTACTGCTGCGCTAGGTACTTGTGAGGCTGCTGCTCTAGGTGCCAGTGCGTCTGCGCTCTCAGGTACTGGTGAGACTGCGTTCTCAGGTACTGAGTCGTCCTCGTCCTCCCTCACTTTCACACTTGACTCCGGAGCTTCTCGCTCTTTCTTTCGAGATCGCACTACCCTTTCGCCGCTCGCCAGGCCGGTTGCGGTCTCCCTTGCTGACCCCTCTGGGGGTCCTGTCCTGTCTCACTTCTCCACTGTCCTCCCGTGTCCGGCTGCCCCTTCGGGCACCCTGTCGGGTCTGTACCTTCCCTCGTTCTCTACGAACTTGGTGAGTGGAGCGGACCTGCAGGATGGGGGTGTTCACCAGTTCACTCCTGCGCGTCAGCGGGTGACCCACTGCACGGAGGCTCGCACAGGCCGACACCTGGCCACGTTCTCGCGTCGGCCGGGGTCGAGTCTCTACACCCTGACCGTTGAGTCTCCTCCTGTCCCTGCGTCTGGTCAGGTGGCTGCGTCGGGTCAGGTACTTGCTGCTGCGTCCCGGTCAGGTCCTGAGTCTGCCCCCTGTTCTTGTCGCCTCCTGTCTCACGAGACTCTCCTGTGGCACCACCGTCTTGGCCACCCCTCCTTGCCCCGTCTTCGGAGCATGGCTTCCCGTGTCCTTGTCTCTGGTCTTCCCCAGTCTCTCCCTCCTCTCCCCTCCGGGCCAGGACCTTCCTGTGTCCCCTGTGTCGAGGGTCGCCTCCGGGCTACTCCTCACTCCTCCCACTTCCCCCCGACAGAGGCTCCCCTGCAGACGCTTCACATGGATGTGTGGGGCCCAGCCCCCGTCCGTGGGCAGGGTTACGAGCGATACTTCCTGTTGGTGGTTGACGACTACTCGCGTTACACCACAGTCCTCCCCTTGCGCAGCAAGGGTGCGGTCACTGAGGTGCTGATCGACTGGATCCGCGAGGCTCGTCTCCAGCTCAGGAAGAGCTTCGGCTCGGACTTTCCTGTTCTGCGTCTGCACTCTGACAGAGGCGGAGAGTTCTCTTCTCGCCTTCTGCGAGACTACTGTCGTGCACGGGGGATCCGCCAGACCTTCACGCTTCCGGACTCACCACAGCAAAATGGGATTGCTGAGCGCCGCATTGGCATGGTCATGGATGTCGCTCGTACGTCCATGATGCATGCGGCTGCCCCCCATTTTCTGTGGCCGTTTGCGGTGAGGTACGCGGCGCATCAGCTCAACCTTCACCCCCGGGTCTCTCGGCCTGCGATGTCCCCAGTCTTGCTGTGGACGGGGAAGGTTGGCGATGCGTCTGTGTTCCGTGTCTGGGGATCTCGGGCGTTTGTCCGCGACTTGTCTGCGGACAAGCTGTCCCCTCGTGCTGCTCCCTGTGTCTTTCTTGGCTTCCCCACTGACGCCCCAGGGTGGCAGTTTTACCACCCCTCCTCTCGTCGTGTTCTGTCCTCCCAGGACGTCACGTTCGACGAGTCAGTCCCCTTCTACCGTCTCTTCCCCTACCGCACTACTTCCCTCCCCCCTCCCCCGGACTTCCTTGTGCCGGTTCCCCCCCTGGTAGACCCCCTCCCCCCTCAGGTTCCTGCCCCCTCAGGTGTGTCCCAGGTAGACGCCGTTGACCCGGTCGAGGTTACTGGTGACTCTGGTCCTGCTGCGGGTGCTGAGCCTGGGGGTGCTGACTCTGGGGGTACTGTGCGCGGGGGTGCTGTGCCTGGGGGTGCTACTGCTGGGGGTGCTGGGCCTGAGGGTGCTACTGCGGTGGGTGCGGAGCCTGGGGGTGCTGAGCCGGGGGGTGCTGTGCCTGGAGCTGCTGAGCCTGGGGGTGCTGAGCTGGGAGCTGCTGAGCCTGGGGGTGCTGCGTCTGGAGCTGCTGAGCCTGGGGTTTCTCCTGCTGCTGCGTCTCGCCGGGAGCCCCTCTCTCCACAGGAGCTGCGCGAGTGGTTCGCTCGCCGCTGGAGGCGTGCTGCTGAGTCTGGAGGTGCTGCTGGAGCTGGAGCTGGAGCTTCTTCGATCGTCGAGGGTGCGGGTGCTGCCTGTCCCGGAGCTGCTGGACCTGCGGGTCCTCCTGGAGCTGGAGCTGCTGAGGGCGTTCGTGCTGGGCCTGCTGCTATTGGTCCTGCCGCTGGAGGTGTGGGTGGCGCTGGTGCTGTCGCTGAGGGTGCTGGTGCTGTCCCTGCTGAGACAGGAGCTGCCGCGCGGCCTCGGCCGTACTTCGTTCCGCTCCTTCAGCAGGTTCTTGGTCTTTCTCCTCCAGTAGAGGGTCCACCGCCTGTCCAGTCGCAGTCCCTACTGGAGCCTTCCTCTCCACTGCCTGCTCCCTCTCCTTACACTGGTCCTACTGGAGGTCTTGCTGAGCGTCGTGAGCCTGCGTCTCGCCCCGCGTCGCCTGTTCGTGCTGCTCGCGCTAGTGGTCGCGGTTCGCGTCAGCGTCCTCCTCCTGTCCCTGGCACGCACCGGATGTCTCTGCGTCCGTCCACTGCTCCTCTGCGTGCCCCTTTGCCTTCTCCTCCTGAGTCCTCTCTTCCTGCGCTTGCCGACCCTGAGTCGGACTCTCTTCGCGCTGCGAGTCCTACTGTCACGCGTCTGCTTGCTACTGTCGTCACTGACCCCTCTTTTGAGTCCACTGCTGCGTCTGCTCTAGTCGCTGAGCTCGTCGACTTTGCTGCTCGCTGTCGTCTCGACTACGCTGCTAGTCTTGTTGCTGAGTCTGCGTCTGTCTGTCCTCCGTCCGTCGGGGGTGAGTGTGCTCTTGGCACGGACGTCCTAGAGGACAGGCAGGAGGAGTTACAGTGTCTAGCGGCTGCTTCACCTCATCTCGCGTCTGTACTGCTTGCCCCTGAGGGAGACCCGGATGCACTAGACATCCCGACTCCGCGTTCTTACGCGGAGGCCGTAGAGGGCCCCTACTCCTCTCAGTGGCAGGCAGCCATGGATGCAGAGATGGCTTCCTGGAAGTCCACAGGCACCTACGTTGACGCTGTTCCCCCTCCTGGGGCGAACATCGTCAGTGGCATGTGGATCTTCAGGGTGAAGCGGCCGCCGGGCTCTCCACCTGTCTTCAAGGCACGGTACGTTGCTCGTGGCTTCAGTCAGCGGCAGGGAGTTGACTACTTTCAGACCTTCTCTCCCACCCCGAAGATGACTACTCTTCGGGTGCTGCTGCACATAGCCGCTCAGCGCGACTACGAGCTTCACTCTCTCGACTTCAGCACTGCGTTCTTGCAGGGTAGCCTGCACGAGGAGATCTGGCTTCGCCGTCCACCTGGCTTCACTGGGACTTTCCCTCCTGGCACCCAGTGGAGCCTCAGACGGCCAGTCTACGGTCTCCGCCAGGCACCGCGTGAGTGGCACGACACACTGAGGACTACGCTTGCGGCTCTTGGGTTTGCTCCTTCTACTGCTGACCCGTCGCTGTTTCTTCGCACCGACACTTCCCTGCCGCCGTTCTACATCCTCGTGTACGTCGACGACTTGGTCTTTGCCACAGCGGACACTGCTGGACTCGCCTACGTGAAGTCCGAGCTGCTGAAGAGATACACGTGCACAGACCTGGGTGAACTGCGCAGCTACCTTGGCTTGCAGATCACTCGGGACAGAGCACGCCGCACCATTACCTTGACTCAGTCACACATGGTGCAGCAGGTCCTTCAGCGCTTCGGCTTCACGTACTCCTCGCCTCAGGCCACTCCTCTGCCTACTCGCCACTCACTCTCAGCTCTGCCTTCGGATGAGTCCGTAGAGTCGAGTGGTCCGTATGCAGAGCTTGTTGGCTGCCTCATGTACCTGATGACCTGCACACGACCTGACCTTGCATACCCTCTGAGCATTCTTGCACGCTATGTTGCTCCTGGGAGACACAGACCGGAGCACATGGCTGCAGCGAAGAGGGTATTGCGCTACCTGTGCAGTACGTCAGGCATGGGGCTAGTGCTTGGAGGGCGGAGTCCAGTGGTCCTTACCGGCCACGCGGACGCTTCTTGGGCTGACGACCAGGCTACGCAGCGGTCGTCACAGGGTTACACCTTCAGCCTTGGTTCCGGCTCTGTCTCGTGGCGGTCTACTCGCTCGTCTTCGGTTCTCGGCTCCAGTTGTGAGGCTGAGATCTACGCCGGAGCCATGGCTGCACAGGAGCTTCGCTGGCTCACCTACCTGCTGACTGACCTTGGAGAGCCGCCTCGTTCTCCTCCAGTGCTGTACGTAGACAACAAGGCTATGCTGGCCTTGTGTCGAGAGCAGCGCTTGGAGCACAGAACGAAGCACATTGCTCTCCGCTACTTCCTTGCTCGTGAGTTGCAGCAGCGTGGTCAGTTGCGACTTGCGTACGTGGCCTCTGAGGCCAACACTGCTGATGTGTTTTCCAAGGCACTTGCGCCTTGTGACCATCAGCGCTTCTGCACCCAGCTGGGTCTTGTGCCTGTCTTGCCTCACTTGCTCTCCTCTTGACTTTACTTGTACTGTGACATATATATATACCTGCTCTTGCTTGTCTAGTTTTATATATATATGTCTGTACTCTTGCTTGTGAACTGGCCTTTGGCCTTGCTCTTGTGCTCGGATTGTGTGGTGACTTTGTGATCCACCCTGAGCTTTGCTTTGTCTTGCTTGACTGGTCTTGTGACCCCTTGTTCTCCCCCACTTTGCCTATGGGGGTGTGTCAGAACATGTCTATAGCTTATACTGCTGTGTAGGCTGTAGTGGGGTATCCCATAGGGGGTACAACCCAGTTAGGGTTTCACATTTGTACTGCTTTCACTCTTAGTTCACATCATTCCTGCTTACTCATTTCACACTCTCAACTTAACATTTACTCTCGACATGTTATCGGAGCGAATTACGTCCTGGCCTGTGGGCCCGCCCTACACTTCCGCTGCTAAGATTTTCCAGTCGCGCGCCTAGGGCGCGTGACGATTTTTACCTTGTCCCGCCCACGGGCGTGTGACTCCTTCTCTGCCCGTCGCGCGCCCCGTGGCACGCGACGGTGCCCTTCATCTGCCCGTCGTGCGCCCCGTGGCACGCGATGGTGCCCTGCTCGTCGTGTGCCCCGTGGCACTCGATCGGGCCCTTTAAACTTAACCTTACCCGTCGTGCGCCCCATGGCCCGCGACGGGCCTTTCCGCACCTGCCCTCCCTGCAGCCGCCCCTGACCTTTCAGCGCCGACACAGTGTAGCCGCTCTGCGGCTTTCTTCCCGCCCACCCCCTCCTCCTTTGTTTCTCTGCAGCCGCGGGGAGGAGGGTATGGGGGTGGCGGGTGTTGGGGCGTTGGGTCGTTCACTTCCCTTCCCCTCCTCCTCCTTTCATTCCCACTGCTGCAGCTGCCGCTGGGGGGGAGGGTGTGAGGGTGTGGGGGAGCAGGGGGAGTGGTACCGGGGTGGCGGGTGTGAGGCAACAAGCAGCCGTCCCTCCACCTCTCCTCTCTTCCCCCCTTCTCTGCTGCTTCTACAGCAGTGTGGGGGAGGGGAAGGAGGAGGGTGAGGAGATGGAGGGGGTGACCAGCTAGTGTCAGCCCGCCTGCATTACCTGCTGTTGCTGTAACTACATTTCTACCTACAAGCATTATGGGGGCGTGTCGAAATATATTTGTCATCTTTTATAACTGCTTGTAGTTGTAGTTAGTGTAGTTATTTAAACTGTGGTTGGTGGTGCACCCTATTTGTTTCCTATGCTATATGTACTTCGAACCCTATAGTGAAACACCATCTTTTCTCCTTTCCAACTTCCTCGATCCTCTCACCCTTGCCCAAAACCTACTCGATACCTAATCTCGGGCCTAGGCTCCTAAGCCTAGGCCCTACCTCTCAACTTAACATTTACTCTCGACAATTCGGGCTGACGAACGCGCCTGCGACATTTCAGATGACCATGAACGAGGCTATTAGACCACTTTTAGATAAATGCGTGATAGTTTATCTGGACGATATTCTAGTTTACAGCCGGGATAAGCAGCAACACTTAGTGGATCTTGAAGCAGTTTTTAAGGTTTTGGAGGAACATCGGCTACTCACCAAGGGCTCCAAGTGCGAGTTTTTTCGGGACAGGCTAGAGTTTTTGGGTCACGTCATTTCGGAGGCTGGGGTTGAGATTGACCCAAAGAAGCTGGATACGGTAAAAGCGTGGCGCCCCCCGACGAACATCACGGAACTGCAGAGTTTTTTAGGTTTTGTTAATTACGTTCGACGGTTCGTGCCCGACATGGCACGTTTAACAGCCACACTCACTGATTTATTGCGCAAGGGGGTCGCTTTTACGTGGGGGGAGAAAGAGCATGCTGCCTTCTCTGCCCTGAAAACCGTTCTCTGTTCACCACCCGTTCTACGCATCGCTGATCCCCACCGCCCTTTCGAAGTGGTTACCGACGCAAGTGACATCGCCATCGGAGCCGTACTGTTACAGGACTTCGGCGACGGCCTCCAACCCATCGCCTACGAATCACGCAAACTACATCCGCCTGAGCGAAATTACCCGATACACGACCGCGAAATGCTTGCGATCGTGCACGCATTCAAAGTATGGCGCTGCTACTTGACCGGCGCAGACGTGACAGTACGGACAGACCATCGATCTCTACAGTACCTCCGCGCACAGCCCCACCTCAACCCACGACAGATTCGATGGCTCGATTTCCTCGAGTCGAATTTTCACTATACGGTCACATACAAAAAAGGAGCCTCGAATATCGCCGACGCACTGACCCGCCCCACTGCCCAGATCCACGCGATACTACTCGCCCAGACCAGCCCGCTACTGACAGGCCTATTTACCCACGGATATCAAACAGACCCGTTCTTTACAGGAGGCAACTCACAGCAATTCGCAGCGGCAAAAGGAGTCTATTACGTAAAAGCTGGAACCGACCGCATCTGGGTACCAGGATACACGCTACTGCGGGAACTACTGTTACAGGAAGCACACGACGGAGTTACCTCGGGACATTTCGGGGTAGAAAAAACACGGCAGCAGCTGCAGCGGTACTACTACTGGCCAGAAATGTTGACCGATGTGCAACGACACGTGGCATCGTGCCCCACTTGCCAGCTCATGAAGTCAAGCAGGAAGCGGCCGGCGGGACAATTACAACCCATCCCGCCCCCAGAGCGTGCTTGGCAGCAGGTGACGATGGATTTCGTCACGGGGTTACCAGCTGGGGCGAGTGGGAATGACGCGATCCTGGTCGTCGTCGATCGACTAACAAAGATGGCTCATTTCGCAGCATGCAGGAAATCAATCACAGCCGAGGAAACCGCCCGACTCTTCATCACCACCGTCGTTCGACTGCACGGGATACCCGCATCGATCATCAGCGACAGAGACACGAAATTTACAAGCAACTTCTGGCGGAACCTGTGGCAGCAGTTCGGCACGCGCTTACAGTTCAGTTCATCCTATCACCCCGAAACCGACGGACAGACGGAACGGACAAATCAGACCATGGAGCAGCTGATTCGAGCCACGTGCGACGATCCGAATACGTGGGAACAGCAGCTGCCACTCATCGAGTTCGCATACAATAACGCACCATCAGCCACGACGCAACAGTCGCCGTTTTACTTGAATTACGGACAGGACCCAACAGTACCCATGACACCGAATCCCGACAACCCCGTCCCACGAGCACAACAGTTCGCCGAGATTCTGCAAGCAGCACGGACCAGGGCAGCAGAAGCAATCAAAAAATCAAACATCATCGCTAAACGCAACGCCGATCGCCATCGCAGACCCGTTACTTATCAGCCCGACGACCTCGTTTTACTCGACACTCAGAACCTCCGCCTGCCCATCACTCCAAAACTCCGCCCTCGATACTGTGGGCCATTTCGAATCAGTCACATGGTTACGCCAGTCACCGCGCACCTCCTCCTCCCTGCTGACTGGTACGTCAGCCCCTCGTTCCACGTCAGCTTACTTCGCCGTTACGTGCCATCCACCAGCCAACTCCCACGATATCGACCCACCAGCATGACACGACCACCAACCGAACCAGTCATCACCCCCGACAAGATCCTGAGCCACAGAGTTCGCGACCCTCGAGGAGCCCGAAAAGTGGAGTTTCTGATCCGCTGGAAAGATCGTACCCCCACCGAGGACAATTGGGTTCCCCTGGAGAAAGTTGAAAATCACCCCGTCGTCACCGACTACCTACGTAGCCGCAATTTCCGAGACATCCACGCGCTTTCATAAGGAGGACCTCCTTAGGAGGGGGGGTAGTGTAAGGAAATTCCCTTTTCCTTACTTCGCGTCCGTGCTCAACGCGTACATCACTGTAGCACCTCAGTCAGCACCGTTACCACTCGCGACCATCGCATCATTCATCATCCCGCCCTTTTCGCACATCGCATCCCGACCTCACGGCTCGGCTGGTAACCCGCGCTCCGGGCCTACGCTTCGACACTTTCCAAACCTCAGTCCCAGGCTCGTCGCGCGACCATTACCGTTACCACTATAGTTTCGCTATATAATGTTCGCTCATGCCTTCGCTCAATTGTATTCTTGCTTCGATAGTGCAATTCTCGTTCGTTCACTCAATTGCACTCGTAACAGTTTGTAACGAGTCGCGTCGGTTAAACATCTTAGATAATATAACTTCAGAGGAACTGTTAATGTCATTTCCAATATAGTTTATTTGACCAACTTGTTATTCTGAATGAAACCTACCCTTTTTGCGTACATAGAATTTAGATGGGAAAATATGTCAATGGTACCTTACATGGTGCACTATAACGCGTAAACACGTTACTAGTTCCTGGAAAGCACGTAAATGCAATTTTTCTATCTAGGCATCCTGCCTGTAACGGATCTGACTATGTTGCCTCCTACTTTCCCAGAGACTTGAATTCAAATTCAGCAGGAAATCCAATCGGGGCAGTTCATCAACTCCCCCGAGGCTCGGTGTGAGGCTAGCCTAGGAATAGGCTTTCTTGTTGTATGGTTTATGGCTCGAGGCGACCCACGCACCGCTGATTAAAAGCTAGCCACGCCTTCGAGGACTCCCCTGCTGTCAAGTCTCCGTATCATTCGAAACTGATGGGAATTAGAATTCCGTTCTTAGACGCCTCAAAACTCCACGCTCCGACCTTTAAGATGTCAGAATATCGCGGTCGCCACCACGAGCATCCGCCGTTGCCATGCTACCCGATATCATAAAAGCTTTTCATTCCCTCATTCGTCATGATCACCATCCATGCATCAGTCCGTCCATCCATCCACTAGTTCTCCAATCGTCCGGCTGTAGCCCGTCGCTTCAATCCCGTCCGTAAATCCGTCCGTCCGTTGAATCTCGTCCGTCCGAACAGCGACCCATCATGGCGGCGGCGGCGATGGCGGCGATGGCAGCGGCGGCGTCGCGGTTTGGCGGAAAGGGCGGCATGCAGTGGCACGACTGGCAGACGCTCATGTCGGAGTTCAACGAATCGCACGAGATGCAGAACCAGTGGGTGCAGCTGTACCCGCCGCCCGTTCTGTTCGACCTTGGGATTACCGTCATTCTCAAAGACAGGGAGCCGGCCGCTAGCAAGGTGAGGGGAGGGGTGAAAGGGGGGAGGGGAGGGGAGAGGGGAGGGGAGGGGAGGGGGAGGGAGGGGAGGGGAGGTGACGCGAGAGAGGTAAGATCGACTTGTTGTTAAGGAGAGAGTAGCAAGGAGAGGGGTAAGATCTCCAATAACCGAAGCAGTGGGTGCAGCTGTACCCTCCGCCCGTGCTCTTCAACCTTGGGATTACCGTCAACGTTAGAGTCAGGTTTGAGAGTTCTCAAAAGCTCTCTATGCTAGGGAGTTAGTGAGTTCCGGTTAGACAGTTCCCACTCATTAGCGTGTCCACACGCTGTGGATGATCTCCGCCTCCCCCTTTCCCACCCCACCGCACGCCATCCCACCCCACCCCACCGGACCGCATCCCACCTCACTCCACCTTACCCCACCATACCGCTCCACACCACGGGCACAGCTACTGTCGTTCCTGGAGGAGCACGCGCTGCTGGTGGTGGTGGTGGGGGAGAGGGAGTGCCGAGCCGTCAGACAATCGCCCTGTTCTGTAGAGTCGTGATTTGAGTCGCCTCAGGTTTCTTCTTCCTTCCTCAAGCTACACCTCCCACCACACCCCACCACACTCCACCCCCTCCACCACAGGCGCAGCTGTTGTCATTTCTGGAGGAGCACGCGCTGCTGCTGGTGCTGGGAGAAAGGGAGCTCCCGCTGCCGTTACCCACCCCACCCCTCTTCACCCCACCCCTTCGCAGGCGCAGCTGTTGTCATTCCTGGAGGAGCATGCGTTGCTGCTGGTGCTGGGAGAAAGGGAGCTCTCCCTACCCCTGCCCACCCTGCTGCCCTCCCCCTCCGGCATCACCGCCTTCAATACAAGCACATCCGCTGCAAGCACATTCGCTGCCAGTGGCGGTAGTGCTGCTGGTGCTGCTGGTGGCAATACTGGATCTTTCAGTGCAACTCTCTCGTCTCTCGCCTTCCCGTCGGCCCACCTCCTTGAAGCAGCCATGACCGCTCGTCCCACGCTGCAACGCCTCCTCTCCCTCCTCGTCTCCCTCACTCACTACCACCCTCCTCCCTCCTCCGCCGCAGCCTCGCCTGCCTTTCCCGCCTCTGCATCCCTCTCCACCCATCCCAACCACCCCTCTTCCTCTCCGTACGCATCAGGCACTGCCACTGCATCACAGTCAGCAGCAGCCCAGTCAGCAGCAGCAGGCAAGCTAGCATCGGTACAGTCAGCGTCAGCGGCACAGCTGGCAGCGGCGGCAGGGGGTGGGAGGGGTGGGGGTGTAAGCGGTGTGGGTGGAGGAGGGGAGGCGGTGTCGGCAGCTGCAATGGCAGCGCTGCCTGGTGGGCTGCGGGCGCAGCTGGTCTCTGCTATCACATCTGTCTTCATCCAGGTGTGTTCCTTGTTGTTAAGGTGCGCACGTACCGTGCTGTTGAGGCTGCGGCGGCGGTGGTGGAGGGGAGGCGGTGGAGGACGGGAGGCAGTGTCGGCAGCTGCAATGGCAGCGCTGCCTGGTGGGCTGCGGGCGCAGCTGGTCTCTGCTATCACATCTGTCTTCATCCAGGTGTGTTCCTTGTTGTTAAGGTGCGCACGTACCGTGCTGTTGAGGCTGCGGCGGCGGTGGTGGAGGGGAGGCGGTGGAGGACGGGAGGCGGTGTCGGCAGCTGCAATGGCAGCGCTGCCTGGTGGGCTGCGGCAGCAGCTAGTCTCTGCTATCACATCCGTCTTCATCCAGGTGTGTTACGTGCTGTGAGGCACCAAAAACATCAGCAGCGGCAGCAGCAGCGCTGCCTGCTGGGCTGCGGGCAGACACAGCTAGTGTCTGCAGTTGCAGCCGTCTTCCTACAGGTGCGTGCCGTGCTGCTGCAGTGTGTAAAATAATCAATATGGGCATCAGCAGCAGCAGCAGCGCTGCCTGCTGGGCTGTGGGCGCAGGTCGTGTCTGCAATCCCATCCGTCTTTATCCAGGTGTGTACCGTGCTGCTGCTGCTGCTGCTGCTGCTGCTGCTGCTGCTGCTGCTGCTGCTGCTGCTGCTGCTGCTGCTGCTGCTGCTGCTGCTGCTGCTGCTGCTGCTGCTGCTGCTGCTGCTGCTGCTGCTGCTGCTGCTGCTGCTGCTGCTGCTGCTGCTGCGGTGTGTAAAAGAGTGGAGGTGTGAGGCGATGCTAACTCAGACACAGCACCCACTGCCTGCCTGCACTCACCCCACCTCCATCTGCTCTGCACCCATACATGTACATTACATTGGGTGCCCATGGGGTGCACCCATACATGTACATTGGGTGCCCATGGGGTGCACCCATACATGTACATTGGGTGCCCATGGGGTGCACCCATACATGTACATTGGGTGCCCATGGGGTGCACCCATACATGTACATTGGGTGCCCATGGGGTGCACCCATACATGTACATTGGGTGCCCATGGGGTGCACCCATACATGTACATTGGGTGCCCATGGGGTGCACCCATACATGTACATTGGGTGCCCATGGGGTGCACCCATACATGTACATTGGGTGCCCATGGGGTGCACCCATACATGTACATTGGGTGCCCATGGGGTGCACCCATACATGTACATTGGGTGCCCATGGGGTGCACCCATACATGTACATTGGGTGCCCATGGGGAGCCTCAATACCACTCAACTTTAACGTCATCCCCGCATTATTTTGTACCGTCTCCTCCCTCCTTCCCCTCCACTCCCCCTCCCTCCATCCAACCCTCCCTCCCTCCCTCCCTCCCTCCCTCCCTCCCTCCCTCCCTCCCTCCCTCCCTCCCTCCCTCCCTCCCTCCCTCCCTCCCTCCCTCCCTCCCTCCCTCCCCCCTTCTTCTCCCCCTCGCCTCCCTCAGCTCGAGGCAATGGATCTTTGTCCTGATCTCATCGCCTCCCTTGTCGTCCTGCTGCTCTCCAACCCCCCATTCCTCCCCTACCCCCTCGCCCACCTCTCATCTTCTCTCTCCTCAGCTCGAGGCAATGGATCTCTTTCCTGATCTCCTCGCCTCGCTCGTCGACCTGCTCCTCTTCGCCGCAAAGAGGACAAACCACGCCGACCGCTTCATCCGCCAGGCGGCGTGCCTCGGCCTACGTGAGCTGGAGGCTGCCTACCCGTGTGTGCTGCAGCAGTATGGCGGGCACGTGCTGGCGTATCTAGCTTTGGAACGGTCGTTTGTGTGGCAAGGATACGTGCTGCTGCTGTCAGCGATCGTCAAGGTATGCCCTGCCCCCTGGGAATGGGGGTATGTGTGCATGTACAATACAGGTGCATGTACTTGCATGTGAGCTGGCTGGAAGGCGCGTACCCGTGTGTGCTGCAGCAGTATGGCAGGCATGTGCCATGTGGCAGGGTTACCATACCACAGCAGATCGGCTTATCTGGCCTTGGAGGGATCCTGCGTGTGGCAGGGTTACCATACCACAGCAGATAGGCTTATCTGGCCTTGGAGGGATCCTGCGTGTGGCAGGGTTACCATACCACAGCAGATAGGCTTATCTGGCCTTGGAGGGATCCTGCGTGTGGCAGGGTTACCATACCACAGCAGATAGGCTTATCTGGCCTTGGAGGGATCCTGCGTGTGGCAGGGTTACCATACCACAGCAGATAGGCTTATCTGGCCTTGGAGGGATCCTGCGTGTGGCAGGGTTACCATACCACAGCAGATAGGCTTATCTGGCCTTGGAGGGATCCTGCGTGTGGCAGGGTTACCATACCACAGCAGATAGGCTTATCTGGCCTTGGAGGGATCCTGCGTGTGGCAGGGTTACCATACCACAGCAGATAGGCTTATCTGGCCTTGGAGGGATCCTGCGTGTGGCAGGGTTACCATACCACAGCAGATAGGCTTATCTGGCCTTGGAGGGATCCTGCGTGTGGCAGGGTTACCATACCACAGCAGATAGGCTTATCTGGCCTTGGAGGGATCCTGCGTGTGGCAGGGTTACCATACCACAGCAGATAGGCTTATCTGGCCTTGGAGGGATCCTGCGTGTGGCAGGGTTACCATACCACAGCAGATAGGCTTATCTGGCCTTGGAGGGATCCTGCGTGTGCCAGGGTTACCATACCACAGCAGATAGGCTTATCTGGCCTTGGAGGGATCCTGCGTGTGGCAGGGTTACCATACCACAGCAGATAGGCTTATCTGGCCTTGGAGGGATCCTGCGTGTGCCAGGGTTATGCGCTGCTGCTGTCAGCGATCGTCAAGGTATGAATGCGGTGGGGGTGGCTATGTGTGTACACAGAATGAATACGTGTGCACAGAATGAATACGTGTGCACAGAATGAATACGTGTGCACAGAATGAATACGTGTGCACGGAATGAATACGTGTGCACAGAATGAATACGTGTGCACAGGATGAATACGTGTGCACAGAATGAATACGTGTGCACAGAATGAATACGTGTGCACAGAATGAATACGTGTGCACAGAATGAATACGTGTGCACAGAATGAATACGTGTGCACAGAATGAATACGTGTGCACAGAATGAATACGTGTGCACGGAATGAATACGTGTGCACAGAATGAATACGTGTGCACAGAATGAATACGTGTGCACAGAATGAATACGTGTGCACAGAATGAATACGTGTGCACAGAGATAAGCGCATGTGTGAAGACAGATATGCATATGCCTATTGCAGGGCTATGCGTTGCTTGTGTCAGTGATTGTGGAGGTATGGTATAGTATGGTATGGCATGGTATGGTGTGGTATGGTATGGTATGGTATGGTATGGTATGTATGGTATGGTATGGTATGGTATGGTATGGTATGGTATGGTATGGTATGAGGTTGTTTCTGTTCCTGTGCGTGAAGAATACGCATGACACAAGCATGATGGAGAATGGATGAGTATGCGTGAGCTGGACAGTATGGCTTCAGGAATCGGGATTCGTGCGGCTTTTGAGAATTCTCAAAAGTATGTGTGAGCTGGACAGTATGGCTTCAGGAATCGGGATTCGTGCGGCTTTTGGGAATTCTCAAAAGTATGTGTGAGCTGGACAGTATGGCTTCAGGAATCGGGATTCAAGGTATGTCTCACCGTGAATCCCAATCGCTGTGACCACTGTGACCCCTGTGATCACTGTGACCCCTGTGATCACTGTGACCCCTGTGATCACTGTGACCCCTGTGATCACTGTGACCCCTGTGATCACTGTGACCCCTGTGATCGCTGTGACCCCTGTGATCGCTGTGACCCCTGTGATCGCTGTGACCCCTGTGATCACTGTGACCCCTGTGATCACTGTGACCCCTGTGATCACTGTGACCCCTGTGATCACTGTGACCCCTGTGATCACTGTGACCCCTGTGATCACTGTGACCCCTGTGATCACTGTGACCCCTGTGATCACTGTGACCCCTGTGATCACTGTGACCCCTGTGATCACTGTGACCCCTGTGATCGCCGTGACCCCTGTGATCGCTGTGACCCCTGTGATCACTGTGACCCCTGTGATCACTGTGACCCCTGTGATCACTGTGACCCCTGTGATCACTGTGACCCCTGTGATCACTGTGACCCCTGTGATCACTGTGACCCCTGTGATCGCTGTGACCCCTGTGATCGCTGTGACCCCTGTGATCGCTGTGACCCCTGTGATCGCTGTGACCCCTGTGATCGCTGTGACCCCTGTGATCGCTGTGACCCCTGTGATCGCTGTGACCCCTGTGATCGCTGTGACCCCTGTGATCGCTGTGACCCCTGTGATCGCTGTGACCCCTGTGATCACTGTGACCCCTGTGATCGCTGTGACCCCTGTGATCGCTGTGACCCCTGTGATCGCTGTGACCCCTGTGATTGCTGTGACCCCTGTGATCGCTGTGACCCCTGTGATCGCTGTGACCCCTGTGATCGCTGTGACCCCTGTGATCACTGTGACCCCTGTGATCACTGTGACCCCTGTGATCACTGTGACCCCTGTGATCGCTGTGACCCCTGTGATCGCCGTGACCCCTGTGATCACTGTGACCCCTGTGATCACTGTGACCCCTGTGATCACTGTGACCCCTGTGATCACTGTGACCCCTGTGATCACTGTGACCCCTGTGATCACTGTGACCCCTGTGATCACTGTGACCCCTGTGATCGCTGTGACCCCTGTGATCGCCGTGACCCCTGTGATCACTGTGACCCCTGTGATCACTGTGACCCCTGTGATCACTGTGACCCCTGTGATCACTGTGACCCCTGTGATCGCTGTGACCCCTGTGATCGCTGTGACCCCTGTGATTGCTGTGACCCCTGTGATCGCTGTGACCCCTGTGATCGCTGTGACCCCTGTGATCGCTGTGACCCCTGTGATCACTGTGACCCCTGTGATCACTGTGACCCCTGTGATCACTGTGACCCCTGTGATCGCTGTGACCCCTGTGATCGCCGTGACCCCTGTGATCACTGTGACCCCTGTGATCACTGTGACCCCTGTGATCACTGTGACCCCTGTGATCACTGTGACCCCTGTGATCACTGTGACCCCTGTGATCACTGTGACCCCTGTGATCACTGTGACCCCTGTGATCGCTGTGACCCCTGTGATCGCTGTGACCCCTGTGATCACTGTGACCCCTGTGATCACTGTGACCCCTGTGATCGCTGTGACCCCTGTGATCGCCGTGACCCCTGTGATCACTGTGACCCCTGTGATCGCCGTGACCCCTGTGATCACTGTGACCCCTGTGATCACTGTGACCCCTGTGATCACTGTGACCCCTGTGATCACTGTGACCCCTGTGATCACTGTGACCCCTGTGATCACTGTGACCCCTGTGATCGCTGTGACCCCTGTGATCGCTGTGACCCCTGTGATCGCTGTGACCGCTGTGATCACTGTGACCCCTGTGATCACTGTGACCCCTGTGATCACTGTGACCCCTGTGATCACTGTGACCCCTGTGATCACTGTGACCCCTGTGATCGCTGTGACCCCTGTGATCTCTGTGACCCCTGTGATCTCTGTGACCCCTGTGATCTGAGTTCTTCTTTTACCTGCCCCTCTCGTCCATCTCGTACCAAGCCTACTCATTCTCCCCTCCCCCAATTCAGAACCTCTGCGCAACGTTCTTTGCCGGATCAACCCAGTCACTAACAAAGACGTCTTCAGGCAGTTCTCCCTTCTCCTCCATTTCCTCCATCTCTTACCAATCGCCCCCAACCTCCCTCCCTTGCTCTCCCCCATCCCCCCCATTCAGAACCTCTGTACAACGTTTTTTGCCGGGTCATCGCAGTCCCTCACCAAAACAACTTCAGGCGGTTCTCCCTTCTCCTCCATTTCCTCCATCTCATCCCTCTCCTCTCTCGCCTCCCCCTCTGCTCACGCCCCGCTGCCCTCCCCGTCCCCCTCGCCTTCCCGCCTGCATCCCTCCTCCTCCACCTCCTCTTTCTCCTCCCTCCACCAACACTCAAACCAACACCGCACCCAGCAGTCACACCACCAACAGCACTACCACTACCAGCAGCACCAGCATCATCAGCATCACCAGCAGCACCAGCACCAGCAACAGCAGCAGCTCGCACATGGCTCTTCTCTCGCCTCAGCCTCCTCCCTCCCTGCCTCCGCTGCCTCTTTCAAAATCCGCCCTCTCACCATCGCCACCCCTCAAGCTGACTCACTCTTAGCTCTCCCCTTTGACCCCAGCGCCCCTCCTCCCTTCTCCCTGCCTCTCCCCTGGGGGCTTTTGCTGACAAGGCAGCAGGGGGAGGAGAGTGAGGGACGGGGAGGGGGTGTGGAGGTGGGGGGGGTTGAGATTGTGCCGTCCCAACTGCCTATTGCGGGTGAGAAAAACTTTTGAGGCGCCTCAAAAAGAGATTGTGCCGTCCCAAGTGCCTATTGCGGGTGAGAAAAACTTTTGAGGCGCCTCAAAAAGAGATTGTGCCGTCCCAAGTGCCAAGTGCCTATTGCGGGTGAGAAAAAGCACGAGTCTGCTAAAAAAGGGAGTTGACTTTTGAGTCGACTCAAAAGAAAAGGCACGAGTCTGCTAAAAAAGGGAGTTGACTTTTGAGTCGACTCAAAAGAAAAGGCACGAGTCTGCTAAAAAAGGGATTTGACTTTTGAGTCGACTCAAAAGAAAAGGCACGAGTCTGCTAAAAAAGGTAGTGGGGAGGCGGGGTTGAGATTGTGCCATCCCAACTAATGCAGGTTGAGATTGGCTGGTGAGAAAAATGCAGGTTGTTGCATCTGCAAACCCAGGATTTGATTTGCTGGTGCAGGATTTGCATTGCAATCTCCTACTAGATACTTTTTTCTATGCTCGCCCTTCAAAGCATTTTACCACAATTTACTGTGCTACTCCTCCGTGTGGTCTCCCCTCCTTCCACTCCGTCGCAATGTTACAAGCACTCTCCAGCAACTCACGGTGTGGCTCTCTTTACAATCACATTTGTCATTCCCTCCCCTCCCGTTACCATCACATATTTCCCCTCCCTCTCGCTACAATCACATCAGGCCAGCGTGCCATCCGAAAGGCCATCTCAGCGCTTCTCGATGCGTGCCAGCTGGCGTCGCCGCCCGTCCTTGCGTGCGTGCTCGCTGACGTGGCGGCGGTGGCAGCTTCACTGAACCTTCCTTTTCTCAAGTCTCAAGCCCTCCAAGACATGGGATCGCTGGAGAGTGCTTCGTCCTCTCTGCAAGCCCACACAGGTACTTGCTCGCTCCATGTGAGTGCTATGTTTTTGTTTCTGTTTTTCTTCCAGTTAAATGATTTGACTTGTTTTGACAGCCTGAAGAAAAAAAAAACTTTTTGTTTTCTTCCCACCCCCATTGCTGCAGCTCTCTACATGCTTCAACACATTCTGTCGCCACCTCCCCCTCCACCCCTTCCCCCCCCACCACCGTCACCCCTATCCCGCCCGTCCTCCCCATCCCCCTCCCTCTCTCCATCCTCCTCCTCTCGCTCCTCCCCCACCTCCACCCCCACGCACAGCCGCACGCACAGCTTCACCCATTCCCACAGCTTCAATCAACCGCACAGCTTCAACCAGGCTCATGGGATTGCACAAGCGCCAGGCACCATTACTCGCTCCTCCTCCCTCTCCTCCTCCTCCGGTGCTTCAGTTGCCACCATCCCTTCATCTGCTCCCACCATTCCTTCCTCTGCCCGTCCTGCCACTCCACCTGCTCCGTTTGTCTCATCTGCCATCCCACCACTATCACCAGCACAGCCACCACAACCACCACCACAAGACCTCCTGCCAGCGCACACCAAGCGAGCTGTCGTGCTGCGAGTGGCCCGATTGGCCCACGAGCCCTGGCAGCCAATCGCGGTGCGCCAGCTGGCGCTAAGGTGGCTGCTGGCGCTGGAAGTCGACGGGGTGGCAGCGGGGGGAGGGGATGGTGGTCTTGCTGGAAATCAGCCGCAGCTTCACATGCAGCAGCAGCAGCAGCAGCACGCACTCTCACAGCAGCACTCACATCCTTACACACAGCAGCACAGGAGGAGGCCCATCCTGGCAGCACCCCAGCTAGCATCAGCTCTCTCCATCCGCCTCTTCGATCCGCTCGCCCTCAAGGCTGCCAAGACCCTCGCCTTCGCCCGCATCGCCGCCGCTGCGCTCTGCTCCTCCGCGCTCCCCGAATCCGCACGCGCCGCCATGTCAGCATCTGCCATGTCAGCATCCGCCACGTCAGCGTTTTCCACGTCAGACGCGGCTGCGGCGAGTCAATCAGGGGATTCCGCTGCTGCTGACGCGTTCCTGTCCGCCAGCCGCCTGCAGCAGCAGCTGCTGCACGAGTCCATGGCGGCCCTCTCTCTCTTCTACTATCTCCCACCTTCCTCCCTCGACGCACTCCTTGCCCTCCGCACTCTCCGCTGCTTCCTCACTGCCACGCCCCTTCCCTTCCTCTCCTCCCCCCTCCTTTCCTCCCCCCACCTCCCTTCCTCTCCCCTCCTCTCCCTCCCTTCCTCCATACCTCTCTCCCACTCCCACTCCGACGTCTCCCAATCTCTTTCCTCCCTCCCACTACACACCCACCACCCCTTGACCATCAACATAGCATCACCAGAGCACGAGACCAACAGACCAGGCCTTCCAGGCCTTTCCAGGCAGCACTCCCTTCTAGCACCTGGACTCTCCTTTCCCGCACCTCCCCCATCTATCCTCTCATCCGTGCAAGCCTATCTGCTTAGCACGCTAACAGCCATGCCTGACCACATCCCCAACCTCCTCTTCTTCCTCTCCTGCCTCTCTCAGTGCCCCCACCACCACCCCCTTTCGCGTGCCCTCCATCGCACCCTTTTCTCCCAGCTCATCCCCCTCCTCAGCCAACTCTCTCCCACCCTCCCTCCTGATTCATCTGCAGACAAAGGCATTCAACATCCTTCTCTTTCTGCCACTGCTGACGCTGCTTGCACTGCTGACCGCGATCCGTATAGCCTTTCCCCTCTTTCATCTTCTCTTTCTCTCCCTCCTTCTCCTCTTCTTCCTCCTCCTCCGCCTCCGATTCCTCCCCTCCCTGCTCCGTTCACCTCCACCGCACGATCTGCCAGGTCAGCGGGATATCTGACGGCCCAGCCGCTCCTGGTGCCTCTCTCCCTCTGCTCCGTGCCGCGCTACCTCCCCCTCCTCCACTCGCTCTCGGCCAATCTCGACGTGCCACCTGGCCCAATCGTGGATCTCCTGTTGGCGTTTCTGCAGAACGAGAGGGAGAGGCGGTACAGAGGGACAGGGGGAGGAGGGAAGGGGGAAGGGAGGAGGGGAGGGAAAGGGGGAAGAGGAGAGGCAGGAGAGAGGGAGGAGGAAAGGAGGAGGGAGGGTGGTGGGATGGCAAGATGGCCTGGTGTGGGTATGAGTGGCGGTGCTGCTGCTGCGGCAGATGGGGAGGGGGCATCATGGGAGGACACGGCGCAAGTGCTCTCCATATGCCGGTGAGCAAAGCGTTCAATGGAGCAACACAAACGTACGTGTTGCTTCAAGGTCTGGTGTGAGTGGTGGTGCTGATGCTGCTGCAGCAGCGGGGGAGGTGGCATCATGGGAGGACACAGCGCAAGTGCTCTCCATGTGCCGGTGAGCTGAACCGTTCAATGGAGCAACCGCATTGATTCTTGGGGCAGTCGTTTCCTTAAACGGGAATTAAAAAGAAAAACAAACAAACAAACAAACAAACAAACAAAACAAGCGTGTGCACCGGTTTGTTGAGGCGCCTCAATATGTATCCAAATCATTCATGGTTCAAATCCCAAGTGTGTGCTCTTTTCTTCTTCTTCTTTGTGTCAATCCCTAAGAGTTGCTGCCACGTATTGAAACCATGGTTCAAATCCCCAGTGTGTGCTCTTTACTTTTTCTTCTTCTTTGTGGCACCATTCATTTCCCCTATTCCTTGTCTCCCCTCTCCTCCGCAGCACCATTCTCACAAGCCACGCCCTATCAGTGGCGTTTGACCCTTTGACGCGCCTCTTCTCGTTTGTCACTCTCCATCATCCGGATATCACACTCAGGGACAGAGCCAGGTGCGTGTGGTTCTTTGTCCCGGTGATCACATCACGCTAAGGGACAGAGCCAGGTGCGCACCTCGTTCGTGTTTTGAGACGTCTTATGACGCGCCTCCTCTCGGTTGTCACTCTCCATCACCATCCGGATATCACACTCAGGGACAGAGCCAGGTGCGTGCAGAATCTGCAATGCGATGGGTGCACTGCAGTGTTCATGTTTAAAACAGCACCACCCGGATATCACCTTGAGGGACAGAGCCAGGTGCGTGCAGTGAAGAACCTGGTCTATGGTTGCAATGGGTGCACTAGACATCAAGCTGACTTTTGAGTCGACTCAATAGTCAGCCTGGTCATGGGTGCACTCATCACATCACATCACATCATAGATTCTGCTACATCCATTCCCTTCATTCCCTTCCCCTCCCCCTTCACTTTGCCCCTCTCCCTCCCTGCTCCCCTGCCACCTCCCCTTTCCGCCTTCCCTTCCCCTTCCCCTTCCCCTTTCCCTTTCCGTTCCCCTTTTCCTCTCCCCTTTCCCCTGCCCCTACGCTCAAAGGATCTTCCTGCGCCTCATCCCATCAGCATCTGGTCACATCATCTGTCATCTCCCCATCACAGTTTTTGTTTTGAGGCGCCTCAAAACTAGACTACCTGCGCCTCATCGCATCAGCACCAGGTTACATCATCCATCATCTCCCCATCACAGGTTCTGCCACAACAAGAAACATTATCTCCTTCAACTTCCTCTTGAAAGATGAGTTTTCTTGAAAGAACATTGTCTCCTTCCCCTTCCTCCCCCCATTCCTCTGCCCCATCCTCTGTCCCCATGCCCACAGGTTTTTCCTCCGCCTCATCACATCAGCGCCAGGTCACATCATCCGTCATCTCCTCCTCTCCTCCTCCTCCTCGTCATCCCTCCCCCCTGCCCCTGGCCGTACCCCCATCACGGCACCTGCTCCTGCTGCTGCTGCTGCTGCACTGTTTCCACCTCCCCTCTTTTACACTCCCGCAGGGGATTTCTCTGATGCTTCGGGTGGTGCTCTCTTTGCTCTCGCCTCTTCCGCTGCTGCGGCTACCACCAGAACTGATGTCACTGCGTCGGAAGCAGTAGCAGCAGGAGGAGGAGTGGGGGGAGGAGGAGCAGCAACGGGAGCAGGAGCAGCAGCTGCAGCAGCAGCAGCGGCGGCGGCGAGAGCAGCAGCAAATCGACTTTTAGCGGACACAGCAGAAGGACCGCCGTCCCAGCCCCAGTCCGTGAACATGGCAGATGCAGCAGCGTTTGCAGAGATCGCTGCAGTCATCAGTTCACCCTCCTCCTCCCTCTCCTCCTCGGCTCTTAAAGCGGTTGTTGCTGCTGCCGCCGCTGCTGCTCGCGCTGCTGCTGCGTCCGATGCCGCTGATGCCGCTGCTGCAGCTGCAAGTGCCAGGGGAGTGGATGGTAGTGCTGCTGGCAAGGGGGGGCAGGGACCGATGGGTATTTTCTCAGCCATTGGGGAGTTGTTCGTGTCAACTGCTGCTGCTGCAGATGCTGCTGCTTCTCCTACCGTTGCTGCTTCGGCTCCTGTTGCTACGTCTGCTTCTGTTGCTGCTTCTGCCCTGGCTGCTACTGCAGCTAACTCTTCAGTGTCATTGCTGTCCTCATCACCAGCTTCAGCGATCTCATCTGTCGTCCCCACTTCTACTTCCTCCTCCTCTTCCCTCTCCTCCTCTGACTCTGCTTCTGCATCCACATCCCTCCCTTCTTCCCATCTTGCTCCAATCACCACCGCCGCTCCACTTAAGTCGACACCAAAAACCAACCCCAACACCACCAACACCACCAGCAGCAGCAGCAGCAGCAGCACTGCCAACACTTCCACCTCCTCCTCCTCTCTTGCCACCATTCCCTTGGATCCCATTCACCCCCGTCCGCCGCCCAAAGGCCCCGTGCAGCTGTCACGCGTGCTACAGGCCAAACGGCGCCGGCCGCCGGCCGTTCCAGACTCCTGGGAGCTTGTCCTGTTCCCCTCAGATGCGGACAAGAAGGGGGCTGGGGGGGAGTGGGCGAAGGGAAGGGAGGCGGAAAAGGGTGAGGCTGCCACTGCTGCTGCTGCTTGTGCTGTCAAGGAGGTCAGCCATGCTTCAGCTTCTGTTGCTGTTGTTGCTGCTGGTTCAAGCAGTAATGAGTTCAAGTCTCTCACTTTGTCAACTAAGCACCACTCATTCGCACCACAGCACCTGCAGCAGCAGCAGCAGCAGCAGGAGGCTGAGTGGTATCGGTCGCAGAGTCAGCAGACTCTTGCCTTGCTGGACACACACACTGCTGAGCTGGCAGCCATTCTGGACGAGTATTTTGCCACTCTGGCACGACGACAGCCTGGCGACACAGGGTCAGCGACCATCATTCGTGCGGTTACCAGTACCAGCAGCAGTAAGAGTGGTTTAGGTGAGAACAGTGACCATAACAAGGATGACATTATAGGGTATGAGGAGGCTGAGGGGTTCTGGGTACGGGTGCCCTGTGTGCTGAAGCTGCTGCCAACGGCTAGAGAGGAGCTTGCCTTCGATATAAGCACACTGGGGCAGACTAGGGTTGCTGGTACGGAAGGTGGTGGGGGTGGTGGCATGGGTGGTGGCATGGGTGGTGGTTCTGCTTCTGCTCCTGCTGCTGCTGCCACGTCAGCCATTGATATGATCATGGGAGCTGTGGTGGGGGTATTTGCTGTGGAGCTGAGTTTCCGAACCTCGGTGTTTACCGGACCTATTGAGCCGTGCCTGATTCCGTGCCTGATGATGGCTCGGGATGAGGGGGTGACGGGGGAGGATGGAGAAGAGGAGGCATGGGAAGATGAGGAGGAGTGGGATGAAGAGGAGTATTGTGAGGAAGGAGTGCTGGGAAATGAGGAAAAGGATGAGGATGAGGGGGAAGAGAGTGTGGAGGGAGGTGGCAGTACGAAGGACAGCATGAGCATTATTGTTTTCAAACAAGACGACAAGACGGCGTCTGCAGATGAGCCAGAGACAGCAGAACAGGAGGAGAAAGAGAAGGAAGAGGAGGAGAGATCCTTTAACGCGGATTTCACTAGGAGCAACCCCTCCTCTTCCTCCCACAATCTGCTAGCAGTCACAGATCAGACACCGTTTGACATTGAGTTCTCGCCCCATTGGCCGGCGCCGATACTCGTGGCGGTAACCGTAACGTTCACGAGTCAGGACGGCCGCACGCTCACAGGCGAGCTCGCGAGCATTCCGGTCGGCATAGAGGATTTCTTCATGCCTGCTCCCTGGCCGTTCGCTAGGTGCGGGGGTGGGAGAGGGATGGGAATGGGGACGGGGCAGGGTGAGAGGGAGGGGAGAAGGAGGGGTGTGGTTGGTGGTTTTGGTGGGGGCGAGAGGGAGGGTGGGGAATCGGGGTTGTTTGATGCTTTGTGGGAGCTTCTGGGAGGGGAATTGAGGGGTCTTGTTGGGAGCAGGGGTGGTGAAATGCAGGAGGTTGCTGGTGAAGGGGGGTTGGATGGAGCAAGGGAAGGGATGAGGGGTAGAGGTTTAGTGGGTGAAAGTGGTTCAGGGAACGAGGAATTGGGGGCGTTTGATAAGAAGGGATTGCCTGCAGCCCGGCCTGAGTCAGTCCGCACTGTAGCTGTAACACCAGAAATGGTGATTGGGGCGGTGGAGCAGCATTTGGGCCGGTTTGTGGTTGGTGTGGAGGGGAGAGGAATACGGCAATGGTTACAAGAGAGGGTGAAGCAGATGGTTGTTGGTGGCGGCGAATCTCTTCCCTGTGATAGCGTGTCTATCAGCAGGAATTGCACTGTGAAGATGTGGGAGCGTATGCTTGGGACAAGGTTCTCAAGATCTAAAAAGGGTGGAGCAGGAGATAGTGTTGGTTGTGCTGCAGCAGATATGGTGGGGGTTGGTGGTGCGTCAGACCTGCTGTTGCTGACAGGTGGTAGTGTGGAAGGAGCCGCGGGTCAGCAAGCTGCCAAGGTTGACTCTGAAGCTCGGACCTTGGGTTGCGTGCAAGTCCTCATTTTCATCCCGCCGCGGTTCCATGTGGTCATGCGCCTCGAGGTTGGAGTTGCAGCAACCATAATCAGGTTTCGAACTGATTACTGGCCGTGTCTAGTGCATGTTGATGAGTACTTGGAAACCATCCTACCATCGGCTTCTGTCATGGGAGACAGTGCCAGAGGCCCCTGAAAACTTCTTCAATCAATTGCAGGTTTTGTTGCAATGTGTACATCATTGAGTATGTATGACTACACGAGTGCAAATACCGTAACCTCATAACCAATGGTAACCTATACTCTGATTGTAGGTATTGATGCACAGGATGATAATTGTCCCTTTACTGAGCACAACCCTGACATTCTGCTGCCTCAATCTGTGCAGGGTTTGGTGAGTAGTGTGGGGTGCCAGAAAGACATGAAACGGCTTCTACAAGTATGATTTACATCCCCCACAACATGACATAAATAAATAGTTATACAGCACATTCACCAGATACCAACATAGCTCCCTTTCAATCCGTAAGGAAGAGGGCCTCCAGCAACCAGAAGCGAGGTCCCACTGAAGTCTTGTGAGTGTGTGTACACGGCATGCTTAATAACTTGACCTGCAAAGTGCTCGGTGTAGACTTGGTCTTTCACCTGCAGAGACAGCATTCCAAGCTGAAACGTGGACTACCGTCAAAATAAAAATCAACGAGCTTTACTACGGTAGAATGTTTCTCACCACATGTCCTGTGCCTGTGGAGTATGATATGGTGTCCATGTGGTTCTCCCCAGTACAGCTGCTGTCATTTATTTCGCCTGAGGGGAAGAGAGAACGGAACTGGTGAATTATCCATCGTGGCACAAGAAACCATCAACCTTTTGTTTCCATGCTGACTCACGAATTCTTATGTACTTCTGCGTTCTTGTATCAAGAAACGAGAGCCGACCCTTGCCTCCTCCACATGTCACGACGTTATCTTGGAAACTCAAAGACCGCACACCTGAAATAAGGAGTCAGAAAATGAAAAATTGCCGAGTTTCAGCAATGCAGAACTTATACCACGTACCCCATCCTTCATCAGCGGATGCTATTGACTTCACCACGTGTCCACACCGCATGTCAATAAATGTTATAAACCGTTGTGACCCCACAGCCACCAATGGAGCTTTGACAGCCATGCAAACCAGCTCCTTTGGATCCGGGCATCTTATTGATGACACCTGCACGGGAGCACAGTACAAAGAAAATGCAATGTGACAACTGCAGGAAAGCACATGGAAGAGAAAAAACACAAGAGATGATAGAATTTACCACTAGCATCTCATGTGGATCCCACAGCTTGCACGTGCCATCCTGACTCAAAGTTGTTACTGTCTGGCAACAAGCAGAACATTCAGGTTAGCTCATGTCCCCAGAAACAGAGTGCTGCAGTGTCGCCCAGACCGTTCAACCCACTTCCGTGTCCAGGCAGTACTTGAGATCTCTGACTTTGTCATCATGATCCGTACGGGTAACTATGGGTGACTGGTTCAAAAATTCGTCAGAACAAATCGACCATAATTTAACAGTAGAATCTCGGGAGCCTGCATAAGAGAGGACAGCTGCTCGTCAAACAGGTATGTAAAGACGATAAATTCTCAGTACGAGAAACAAAGCTGATGTCAATGATTCATAGATGCAAACCTGTAATAAGATGACTATCGCCAACCCAAGCAGCAGCAAACATCCAGTTCTCGTGACTCTGCACAATGAACTTGGAGCTGCCAAGTTATGATATGCCAAAATGCTGACAAATAATAACATGAAGACAAACTAACCTGAAGAATAGCAACAGGGTCAAACGAAGGCAACTTAAAGATGGCGACATCGTCTGGATTTGAGGCTCCGGTCGCCAAGAGTGTGCGTGACGGACTGACAGCTCTGAAGCGATATAAAAGTCACAATTAGAGCATTGTTAAAGATAAATGCTGCGTGAACAAGAACCAGAGCATGGACCCACATGGAATGAATGCCACAGTTATCCTGGCGGTCGCGATGTCTTGGTTCTGGTGAATCAGGAAGGGGTATTTTTACATGCTTTCCGGTGTCTGTGTCCCATCGAATAAGTTTGTTGTCTTTAGTCCCAATAACGAATGTGGAATGGTCGACCCACGCGGAAGCAAAGACTTTGTCATAATGCTTGACATCATTCAGCTCTCTTTCTGAATACTGGAGAGGAATACTGGGAGCAGCAGATGCGACGCACTGTCGCTTCAAGCTCCTGGAAAGGCGAAAGAAAATACGTCAAACGTTCTGAACATGACGCCACTACAGCGAGCTACGGAAATGAGACGGACCCAGAGACGTTGAAGCACTCTCGCTTGCGAGTAAACCTCCACATCGCCTGGTCGACAACAAGAAGAATGTCGTAAAGCTATCCGTTCATGAAGCTCTCGCTCCCCCCTTGCTCGTTGGGAGGAGTGGACGAGCATTTGTTCCTGGAAGGGGCTTGAAGGGAACGCTTTATGAAGTCCAACTGGGAAAGATGAAATGGAGAATGTGTCAACTCGGGAGGTCGCCAAAAGACAGATAGGCTCGGTTTCAAGAAATTCCACAACAATTGTGGGTGAAAGGCCTCAGTACAGGACATTGATTGTCTCAAACATTCCAAAACAGTTTAAATGAAAGACAAATAATGCACAATCTATAGCTGTTTATCTGTGTTGTTCTGCATATTCTTTGATTATGATTTCCAGACAGATCGTTTTTCGGAACAAAGTTTCGAACTGTCATGGGTCATCCTCCCTTCACACAACCACCTCAAGCACAACCTTCCATCACCTCACTCCCCCTTCGCGTGGTTCGACTTGTGAAGTCGAGAGTGGAGGATTCCCGTGCTGGAGGTGTTCAGATCTGGATTCTCTCCGTCAGTTTCGACCCTTTTTTTTTCGCGAAGCCACTTCTGGGCCCAGTTTCTTAGTGGAGTGAGTCGTCGACATGCCTGCTCGTCAAGATGTGGCTGTCGCGGCGGCAGGTGCTGCAGCGGTTGCCGCTGGAGGTGCTGCAGCAGGCGGACAGCGCCAGCAGCAGCAGCAGCAACAGCAGCACCCAATAATGCCTATGATTCGCATGGCTTTGTTTTGGTACATGATCAGCAATTTCTTTTTCAAGAAACCGCCCAAGGATCCAGCCATGGTTTCTCGGAACCTTTTTCGGAAAGGAGAGGACTTGGTGAGTGTCGCAGTTCCTCAGAGATGCGCGGTAGATCGATACTTTCGCCTCGTTCTCAGGTGTCTCATGGAGTAATCGGCGGAGTAATCGTCGGTGTATCCATGTTTATCCAGATCCGTAGAATGTGTCCGCACTTTTGCTCTAGATCGACGGCCCGTAGACGCTCTTCTTGTTTGAATTTGTGGGTGACGGGTAGTTTATGGGTGTCGAATTTGTTAGAGGGTAGCGGTTTCGCTCTCAGGAATTGTATGTGCTGCTCTTATGTGCAGCTTTCAAGTTCAGTTGTGAGTTTGATGTGTTGCGTCATCCTGTTTCACACATATTTTCCTCGCAGGATATGTGGGTGTACATAACAGAGGGTGAGAAGTTCAACAATTTTCAAGACGAGTCGGCACTTGTATGGACAGAGTCCGGAATTCCATACACGATGTACGATGCTCCTGCCGCTCGAAGGACCCTTGAGTTTACCTATTATCCTTCCAAGGTAGGTCAGTCCCGATCCTCAATCTGTAAGTCGTTTCTGCCGAATTACTTGAACCTTGTACCCTGAAACCCCGTAAAGCCTTGCTGATCCTTTCCTTCTTGACCTCTTAGTTCTGCCTCATCAGTTTTCTGCTGCTAACACTTCTGTTTACCTTTTTATGGACCATGCTTTGCTCTTTTTTTTCCCAGGCTGTAACGGAGGGCAATGGGACTGTCTTTGCACATGTGTACTTCGCAAAGTCTGGGTACTCGCCAGACCCAACAGATCAGCTGTACGAGCGATCCTCAACGTTTTCAAAGACCCACCGTAAGCTGTCACAGGACTTCCGTCTTCTCACTCGCCTCTTCACTTTCTGGGCCCACAATAGTGAACCCACTGTGCCCCTCTCATCCTGTTTCAGTGCCTGTCAGTGCAGCACAGCACATGATTTCATGTGGACCTCTTGTTCTATCAAATTCTTCCTACTTCCACTTTCTTGACCCATATTTATCCGCATTTTCTCCCTTGTGACTCTGCAGCACTAGTTGCCTATTATCCTCGGCCTAAGGTGGACACACGGAAGCGGCTTCTGGGAGGGGGATCAGATGCGAATGACACTGCTGGCGAGGTCAGTCAATGCCTCTGGGTGCTTGCTTTCCAGCACCCATGAGATGCGGTGTTGATACATCACATGCAAGCATGCGTAAAGGAGCGCAAGTGATGATTTTGGGTTTGGCTGTAGCACACGCCCACAAGCACATAGATGTAGACACCATCACGGACACGCACGCCCTTCTTCCAGAAAATGACCCACCTCCCAAACCCCCCACCAACCCCCCACCCCCCTCCTCCTCCCCCCCTTCCTCCCCCCGCCCACCCACACACACGCACATTGATCATTGGACATTATTGTTCCCGCTTTCTGTGCGCGATTTTTTTGCGTGCGACTTCACTGCAGCCACCTCCACCATCTTCCAAGGCAGCAGCAGATAGTGAGGAGAAAGGTGACGCAACAGCAGTGGTACCAGAGGAAGTGGAGTGGATTGGCTTCTGGAAGCCGAATCTCACCATTTCACTCATTGACGACTTCACTGCGTGAGTGCACAATAGATTTTCCCTTGATTTGTGTTGATAAAATGACAAGGAAACGAGTTGTACTGCGGTTTTGTTCCAGCAAGTTGGGAGTATGCAACTTTTTTTTGTCCTTCATATTGATGTATTCCATGTGCTATCAAGGCCCAGGAAGTGGATTCAGAGCGACTGTTCTCAACCAGACTGTTTCCCGTGTTCTCATTTTCACGCGTTCCCTCATTTTGCCTGGCATTCTGCTCCCGCAGGTATCCTCGAACAGCGATTCCTGAGATTTTCCACAAACGTGAGTGCCGCACACCGACTGCAGTGACACAGTTTCACATGAATCGACATTACGCTTCTTGCGCCTCCACCATGTGTGACTTCAAGGCTTAGACTTTTGAACTGATTACATTCCGGTAACTTCTCTCAGGTAGATCCTGTGTCACTCCAAGCACGACTTAGAGTGAGGCAACTACTTCCCCATACTCCGCGTGAACGAGTTCTGGGTGGTTGACCAGCAAAGCATATCCAGCTCATCAACGCCTTTTCTTACACCAGTCACTGGCCCTCAAACTCTCATCCACCCCCCTTCTCCCAACCCCCGTGTTTGCCTGCAATGACCCCAGACATGACGTTTGACGAAGGCACAGGCAACTACTTCCCCATGCTGCACACATGCCCCACTGTCTCCGAGGTGCCGCTCTCCCTCGTGGTGGAGACGCTGCCGCTGTGGCGCTGGCAGATCTACCTCTTCATGGACCAATCGCCCCTTGCCGTGATCACTCATCCCCCCTTTTACCCGCTTCCTGCCCTCTCCACCCCACATTCTTCCCGTCCAGACATGACGTTTGACGAGGGCACAGGCAACTACTTTCCCACGCTACACATGAACGAGTTCTGGCTGCTGCGGGACAAGCTCCTCCAGCTCAACGCCACTGTATCCGAGGTGCCGCTCTCATTGGTCGTGGAGACGCTGCCGCTGTGGCGCTGGCAGATCTACCTCTCCATGGACCAGAGCTTCAAAATCCAGCAGCAGTTCGGCACCGCCATGGAGTCAGAGTCCGATGAACTTAAGGTGGGTGGGTTGGGAGCGGTGCGGGTGGATGGGTGGGTGGGTGGAGAGCGGTGCAGTTGGGTGCTGTGCTGCCTACCTTGCTGCCGCTGTGGCGCTGGCAGATCTACCTCTCCATGGACCAGAGCTTCAAGCTGCAGCAGCAGTTCGGCACCGCCATGGAGTCAGAATGTGACGAGCTCAAGGTGGGTGGGTTGGGAGTGGTGGGTGGAAAGCAGTGCGGACGGGTGCTGTGCTGCCTGGCTAAGTAGTTGCACGACTGACTGGTCCATCTTCGCCTCTTCTCTGCTTCCCTTCCCCCCCCACACCCCGCCCTCCTTCCCTCCCTCCGTCTCCCTCCTGAATTTTTCCCTCTCACGTCAATACCTTTGGGAAGATAACCTTCGTTACGTTTTCCTTCTATGGAGAGTGCAATGTAAGCATTTGTTCTTCCTTCTGCTCCCCTGTGCATCCACCGTTTCTGTCCCCTGGCGGCGCCAATGATTCGCAGAGGGTGTTTCTGGAGGGCAACCCCATTCTCCTGGGCATTACAGTGGTGGTGTCCCTCCTGCACTCCGTCTTTGACTTCTTTGCCTTCAAAAACGGTATGTTGCGTGCGTGCATGCATGCGTGCACCTTGATGTAGCTTGCACAGGGAGTGCTGTTTTGTTTCTTTTTCCCTTTTTTTGTTATGTTTGCTTTTGTTTTACCAAGACTGTGAAGTCGTTGCAAGCCTTTTGGAGGAAGCAAGGAGGAGTGTCGTCTGGTCTGATCTGAACACAAGGGTGGTGTCGTTTGGTATGAGTCGAAAGCCACACTCCTGGCTGCAAAAATTTTTGAGTCGACTCAAAACTTTTGGAGGAAGCAAGGAGGAGTGTCCTCTGATCTGATCTGAACACAAGGGTGGTGTCGTTGGGTATGAGTCGAAAGCCACACTCCTGGCTGCAACAAATTTTGAGTCGACTCAAAACTTTTGGAGGAAGCAAGGAGGAGTGTCGTCTGATCTGATCTGAACACAAGGGTGGTGTCGTTTGGTATGAGTCGAAAGCCACACGCCTGGCTGCAACGAACCCCGCTGCTATTTTCCCTCCCTCGCCGCCCCGCCTCTGCAACCTCACTGGCTTCATGTGCCTGTTCATGCATTCCCCCTCCGCTCCTCCGCACACCGCACCCCAGACATGTGGTGATCAAGTTCATCTGCTAGCTCTTCATCTTATCTTCCTCTACCTGCTGCTTCCTTCCCATCACCCCCGCTTCTTCCCCCCCCTTCCTTCTCCTCCCCTCTCTTCCTCCGCTCTCCTACTCCGCCCTTTCCTTCTTACCCTCCCCTTCGCCCCTCGCCTCCGCCCCACCCCATGCCCCAGACATTGCGTTTTGGAATCAGAACAAGTCAATGGAGGGGCTGTCCGCGCGCTCAGTGGTGATCAACTTCGTGTGCCAGCTCATCATCTTCCTGTATCTCCTTGACAACAACACGTCGTGGCTCATCCTCATCTCCTCCGCCATCTCATGCGGGATTGAATTCTGGAAGATTGGCAAGGCCATGCATGTTGAGGTGAGGGGGTAAAAAAGGATTGGTCGTTCAGGCACCATTCCCTGGTTGAGGTTCAGGGACCGGGAGTCGTATGCATGCAACAAGACCAAGGAGTACGACGCCCTCGCCATGCGCTACTTCTCCTACGCGCTTAACTCACTCGTTTCCGGCTATGCCACCACCACCTACTCGCTCCTGCTTCAGTCACATCCACTCAAACCCTCCATCACGCTGTCCCGCCCTTCCCTTCCCCGCATGCCACCCTTTCTCTTGTCCCTCCCTCCTCCCCCTCCGGCCTCTTTCAGATTGATCGTTCAGGCACCATTCCCTGGTTGAGGTTCAGGGACCGCGAGTCGTATGCGCGCAACAAGACCAAGGAGTATGACGCCCTCGCCATGCGCTACTTCTCCTACGTGCTCTACCCACTCGTCGCCGGCTATGCCGTGTACTCGCTCATATACGAGACGCACAAGAGCTGGTACTCCTGGGTGCTCAACTCCCTCACCGGCTGTGTCTACACCTTTGGTGAGCTTCAAACTTGCTTTAGCTTTCTAAAGTTAGAACAATAACAATAATCATTATTCTTGTTATCAGCATCCCCATCATCATTTCTACTATTATTGTTATTATGCGTTGTTGCTGTGGTTGTGCCTTGCCCCTCACTTGTCCTAATGCTATTCCCTTCACGCACTCTGATCTCCCCTATATTTTCCCCTTTTCTGTTTCTGTGCCCACCTATGTGTCGTTAAAACGACCACCAGGGTTCATCATGATGTGTCCGCAGCTGTTCATCAACTACAAGCTCAAGTCGGTGGCACACCTGCCATGGCGGCAGATGACCTACAAGTTCCTCAACACCATCGTGGATGACCTCTTTGCCTTCGTTATCAAGATGCCCACGCTGCACCGCTTGTCTGTCTTCAGAGATGGTGCGTGGATTAGTGACTTCCCGTGATGGTAGGTGAGTGTGTGTGATGGAATGTTCCTCAACACCATCGTGGATGACCTCCTTGCCTTTGTCATCAAGATGCCCACGCTGCACCGCCTGTCGGTCTTCCGTGATGGTATGTTACTGTTACTGATCGTATGTCATGGTATGTAAAAGTATGTTCCTCAACACCATCGTGAATGACCTCTTTGCCTTTGTCATCAAGCTGAACACGTCGCACCGATTGTCAGTCTTCAGGGATGGTATGTGATAGCTAGTGATGCTGTGTCTGGTGTTAGCATGATGTGATTGCAAGAAATGGAATGTGATGAACCGTACGTGATGTGATTGCAAGTGGTGGTGTGTGTGTGGTGGTATGTTCTTCAACACCATTGTTGACAATCTCTTTTCTGTTCTTTTAGATTCTCTCTTGTTCTCTCGTTCTCTTGTCATCTTTTGGCACCAAGGACTACCATTCTCTTTCTTCCAATACTCTCTTTTTCTACAACCCCTTTCTCTCCCCCCCACTTCAACTCTTCCCCCTCTCCCTCCCGCTCCCCCTTCCCCTCTCCCTCGTCCCGCTCCCTCCCCTCTCCTTTCCCAAACATCATCTTCCTGAACCAGCACTAAATCTACCCCGTCGACAAGCGTCAACGATCCCTTTCGCTCCCACCCCCTTTCCTCAACCCCTTTCCACTCCCCCTCGTATGTTATTTTCATTTCCGTTTCCCTGCTCTCCCCCCAGACATCATATTCCTCATCTTCCTCTACCAGAGCTGGATCTATCCCATCAACAAGAGCCCCATCAATAGCCCCTTCATCTCCCCTTTCCCCATCCTCCTTCCCCTTTCCCCATCCTCCTTCCCCTTTCCCCATCCTCCTTCCCCTTTCCCCTCCTCCCCTCGCCCTTCTTGTCCCTCCCCTCCCCCCCCAGACATCATATTCCTCATCTTCCTGTACCAGCGCTGGATCTACCCCGTCGACAAGAAGCGCGTCAACGAGTTCGGGTTCGGAGGGGAACCTGAGGGAGCCGCACTGACTGCTGCTGGCGCTGATGGTGCTGCGGGTGGTGCTGATGGTGCAGGCAGTGGCAGTACAGACAGGCTGACGGCTGCTGAGGCAGAAGTTGCAGCCGCTGCTGCTGGTGGTGGTGCTGCTGCTGAGGGTAGTGAGGGGATGGCAGGGGATAATGAGGGTGCTGGGGGTGCAGGGGCGCGTGCTGTGTCAGAAGAAGGGCTTGTGAGGAGAGGGAAGGGGAAAGGGAAGGGGAAGGCAGGAAAAGGGGGTGGTGGTGAGGAGGAGGTGAGTGCGGAGGAGGATGATAAGTTGAAGGAGAAATGAGGGCCGTGTATACACTGACAAGTTAGCAGATTCTTGCGTTGTGTTTTCCTGTGGCAGCGGCTGCTGCTGCAGGTGATAGCACGTTCTTTTATCTGCATGTTTACACATCTTTCTCATTGTAGAATTCAGCAAACAGAGTACAGAGAATGCAATCTAAATTCAATATGTACGCGAAACTGACAGGCAGCTGACTATGCAAAGACGAGGTCTCTTGCATATGGTGCAAACACCGCTGTATCCAACTGTTCGGTGGCAACTGCTATGTCTGATTTGATCTGCGATACTAGGTCATCTGGGAGATGAAAAACGCACAAGAGGAAAATAGAACGGGATTGGGTTGAAAGAGGGGAGCGGAATGCTTGCTCTCATGCAGGGTTGTGAAGGTGACAGACCAAGTGGGGCAGCATGGGGCTGATTGTAAATATCCCTAACAACCCAATATAAAGAATATGAATCAAGGTGGAAACAGTGTTTGCGCAAAGGCAAGCAATGCAAGGGGCATGGTTGCGACAAATGCCACTTTTCAGTGCATGAGCAAGGCTAGGCAAGAGGTCAGTTGTGGTGTTGAGAGCAGATTACGTCATTATGGTGGCAGGAAACGGGTTAAGAAAATGGGGTAAATAAAACAGTCGGTACAGTGGCTGACTATCAAAAGATGTTATGAGCAAGGTGGAGGGAAGAGGGAGCGGGAAGGGGAAGTGGGGGAAGCGAAAGGAGGGAGGAAAAGAAAGGGGGGAGGGCAAGGTCGGGGGAAGGGAACAAACATCCACTGCAGCACTGGACCGGTCCTTTCCTAACGAGGAAGAAAGAAATCCTGAGTTGCTTTTGAGAATTCTCGAGAGCGGAATGTGTTAAGAAAACTGCAAGAATACTCACTCAGTGAGAAGAACTTGGACATGCAGAAGAGTTGTTACGATGCAATGAGAGAGCAGTGATCGATTCTCACCGAGAGAGGAAAACTTTCTTTCTGGGCGGATGTAGCCCAGCACAACCACCTGCAGCTCCTCGCCATAGAAATCATCCTCAAACGAGGATAGAATGTGCACCTCCTGTAGGGCAACGATGGGAAGAATGTACAGCAGCAGTATCTGTATTGCGTAAGGTCAAACACCTGTAAGTCTCATCCTCAGATAAGGATAAATCTTGCACCTCCTGCAGGGTAAGATGGGGAGACGACAGAGCAGCAATATCTGTTTTTTCTCAAAAGTAGCTCAAATATTGAGAGTCTTTCTCAAACGAGGATACAACATGAACCTTCTGAAGGGCACCACTTGGGAAAAGGTATACCCAAAGGGAGTAGCATGGCATGGCAGTGTGCATCACAGTCCAACCAGTCATTTCCAATAAGAGGGTCATGGCGACATGGTACCTATGTCAACGCATCCCCCGATGACGTCATCACGTACCACAGTGACGTCATCACGTACCACGGTGACGTCATCTCCGTCAACAAACGTGGGACGCCTGCCGACATTCAGCACCATCTTGAACACCCGAGGCCTTCCCGTGCCCTCCTCTCCCCCACCAACCTCTCCCTCGCCACCCGCTCCCCTGTGTGTTGTCCCTTCACCCTC
Source organism: Closterium sp. NIES-65 (assembly GCA_948144175.1). Lineage (NCBI taxonomy): Eukaryota > Viridiplantae > Streptophyta > Zygnematophyceae > Desmidiales > Closteriaceae > Closterium > Closterium sp. NIES-65. The sequence continues at coordinate 107,747 of CANXME010002005.1, forward strand.
CAGGTGTGGCAGTCTGGCCCACCCAAAGTACACGCCTCGCTGCATGCCCTCTAGCTGCTCCCTCAGCACTTCCGGTAGCATGTTGGCTGGTGCAGGGGCATGGGGGGGGGGGGGGAGGGGGAAAGAGGGTAAACAGGGAAACAGGAATCCTCAGAGAAAGGACACTGAGAATGGACACTGAGAATGGGCACTGAGAATGGACACTGAGAATGGGCACTGAGAATGGGCACTGAGAATGGACACTGAGAATGGGCACTGAGAATGGGCACTGAGAATGGGCACTGAGAATGGGCACTGAGAATGGGCACTGAGAATGGGCACTGAGAATGGGCACTGAGAATGGGCACTGAGAATGGGCACTGAGAATGGGCACTGAGAATGGGCACTGAGAATGGACACTGAGAATGGACACTGAGAATGGGCACTGAGAAAGGACACTGAGAATGGGCACTGAGAATGGGCACTGAGAATGGGCACTGAGAATGGGCACTGAGAATGGGCACTGAGAATGGGCACTGAGAATGGGCACTGAGAATGGACACTGAGAATGGGCACTGAGAATGGGCACTGAGAATGGGCACTGAGAATGGGCACTGAGAATGGGCACTGAGAATGGGCACTGAGAATGGGCACTGAGAATGGGCACTGAGAATGGGCACTGAGAATGGGCACTGAGAATGGGCACTGAGAATGGGCACTGAGAAAGGACACTGAGAATGGGCACTGAGAAAGGACACTGAGAATGGGCACTGAGAATGGGCACTGAGAATGGGCACTGAGAATGGGCACTGAGAAAGGACACTGAGAATGGGCACTGAGAATGGGCACTGAGAATGGGCACTGAGAATGGGCACTGAGAATGGGCACTGAGAATGGGCACTGAGAATGGACACTGAGAATGGACACTGAGAATGGGCACTGAGAATGGGCACTGAGAATGGGCACTGAGAATGGGCACTGAGAATGGGCACTGAGAATGGGCACTGAGAATGGGCACTGAGAATGGGCACTGAGAATGGGCACTGAGAATGGGCACTGAGAATGGGCACTGAGAATGGGCACTGAGAATGGGCACTGAGAATGGGCACTGAGAAAGGACACTGAGAATGGACACTGAGAATTCTTTCCCCCCCAAGCCACTCTCTTACCGTATCCAGTACCATGTTCGCCCTCCCTCCCTCCCCCCTCTCTCCATCCCCCATGCCCTCTTCCTCCTCTCCCTCATCTCCCCCATCCCGCCCATCACCCCTCTCCTATCCACCCCCCCTTACACAGCAGCTCACATCACCAAAGTCCACGGCACACCACCTTACCACCACCTACGATCAACCCTTCCTCACCCTCTACTCTCCTCCCTCTCCCTCTCCCTTCTCCTCTCCTCCCTCTCCCTCTCCCCTCTCCCCTTTACCTCTCCCCTCTCCCCTCTCCCCTCTCCCCTCTCCCCTCTCCCGTCTCCCCTCTCCCCTCTCCCATCCACCCCCCCTCTCAGCAGCTCGCATCACCAAAGTCGAGCTCTCTGCAAATCCACGCCACACAACCTTACCAGCACCCACTGCCATCCCCTTCCCTCTTCACACATTCTCCATATTGCAAAAGCAAATAAAGGAGGAGGACCGGGGTGGAGTAAAGGGGAAGCCAGGGGGAGGCATGGGGGTTAGGGGGATGGGTAAGGGGATGGGTAGGGGGATGGGTAAGGGGATGGGTAGGGGGATGGGTAGGGGATGGGTAAGGGGATGGGCAAGGGGATGGGTAGGGGGATGGGTAAGGGGATGGGTAGGGGGATGGGTAGGGGGATGGGTAGGGGTATGGGTAGGGGGATGGGTAAGGGGATGGGTAGAGGGATGGGTAGGGGGATGGGTAAGGGGATGGGTAGGGGAATGGGTAAGGGGATGGGTATGGGGATGGGTAGGGGGATGGGTAGGGGGATGGGTAAGGGGATGGGTAGAGGGATGGGTAGGGGGATGGGTAAGGGGATGGGTAGGGGAATGGGTAAGGGGATGGGTATGGGGATGGGTAGGGGGATGGGTAGGGGGATGGGTTAAGGGGATGGGTAGGGGGATAGGTAGGGGGATGGGTAGAGGGATGGGTAGGGGGATGGGTAGGGGGATGGGTAGGGGATGGGAAGGGGGATGGGTAGGGGGATGGGTAGGGGGATGGGTAAGGGGATGGGTAGGGGGGATGGGTAAGGGGATGGGTAGGGGGATGGGTAGGGGGATGGGTAGGGGGATGGGTAGGGGGATGGGTAGGGGGATGGGTAGGGGATGGGTAGGGGGATGGGTAGGGGATGGGTAGGGGGATGGGTAGGGGGATGGGTAGGGGGATGGGTAAGGGGATGGGTAGGGGGGATGGGTAAGGGGATGGGTAGGGGGATGGGTAGGGGGATGGGTAGGGGGATGGGTAAGGGATGGGTAGGGGGATGGGTAGGGGGATGGGTAAGGGGATGGGTAGGGGGATGGGTAGGAGGATGGTTAAGGGGATGGGTAAAGGGATGGGTAGGGGGGATGGGTAAGGGGATGGGTAGGGGGGATGGGTAAGGGGATGGGTAGGGGGATGGGTAGGGGGATGGGTAGGGGGATGGGTAAGGGGATGGGTAGGGGGATGGGTAGGGGGATGGATAAGGGGATGGGTAGAGGGATGGGTAGGGGATGGGTAGGGGGATGGGTAGGGGGATGGGTAAGGGGATGGGTAAGGGGATGGGTAGGGGGATGGGTAGGGGGATGGGTAGGGGGATGGGTAGGGGGATGGGTAGGGGGATGGGTAGGGGGATGGGTAGGGGGATGGGTAGGGGGATGGGTAGGGGGATGGGTAGGGGATGGGTAGGGGGATGGGATGGAGAAAAGGGGAACGGTGAGGGGGTGAGAAGGAAGAACGGGTTTGCAATACTTTCTCACAAACAAACCCAGGGTCGGTTTCCTGTCTTTTTGTACCCGGGTAAAAGGGGGTGGGGGTAAGCACTAGTACCTGTTGGAATGCCCATCTGCTTACTCCCACGCCCGAATCCTGTCACCACTGGCGCTTTCATAAACACCGGTGCTTTGGGAAACGAGAATTTTTCAGTATCCTCGGTCATCGCAGCAGCAGCAGCGGATTCGTTACAAGACGCGCCGTTTGCCTGCACACATATGCGTCTTGGGGTTCTGGCAGGAGATGATGGTAACCTCGCGAAGCACGAAAACAGCGGAATTCGCGAAAGTGAATGCGACGCTTGCACACATGACGGTTCAGAGCGGCGCAAGTTCCTGGAAGGCTCCTGTTTCCGCCGCGCTTGACTTAAGCTGAAAAGCCGCGGATCGCAGCTCTGCGACAGTCTATCATGCGACGATGTGATGCAACGTTCGCCATTGAGATTCCCATGCAAGTTCGTCAATTCCCTGCGACAATTGTGGAAGCTGGTTGAGGTGGCCCCAACATGCGGACGAACGTAGAGAATCTGAGAGGAAAACATGGCGGCGCGATTAATCACTGCCAAACAATCGGCTTTCATGGCAGACGTTCAGCCAGGATTATCCAGATTGTCTCTATTTTTCTGTCCCTTGGATCGTTTTCCACTTGCCATGAAAAAGAGCAAAATTTGAGGGAGCGATTCAATAACATGGGCCTCGTTTTGGCACACCTGTCACAAAAAAAATTTGGAAGTGTAAAGCCCTCATATGATTCAATCACTGCCTTTTTTCGGGTCTCAATTTACGTTAGGGAGTTTGACCAGCATTGGAAAATTTGGCCCGAACGATACCGTTATAAAAGCTCGCATGTATTCTGAGTCCAAGTTACGCATGTGTTTAGAGATATGAATAATCAAATTGCATATAGGTCATGACTTACAATATGTAATTACAAGTTCATTTTCTGTGAATGAAATCGAATAAAAAATCGAAACATCAGAATCAAACGATCTGTCACGAATAAAACAATCTGCCTCGGGCTCCCAATTCAGCAGCTACAAGTGGCGGGGAGGTGTGTTTGTGGCACAGCATATGTTGACCCAGCAGACCCGCATCATGCCCTAAGATGCAAGCACCAGCATGGTCCATCTCGGGTACATGATGAGGTGAAGTTTGCGGTGGCGAAGATCTCTAAGGCGTCTGGGAGGGTGGTGACAATGGAGGATAGTGTGGTGCTGCAGGGGAAGCGGGTTGATGTCGCGGTGCGACGACCAATGGCTGGAGAGGCTCACGCCCTAGAGATCAGCGTCGCGGACCCGCTATCGCTGTCTCCATCTTTGCTAGGACAGTGCGGGCGTCAAATAGGCGTGGCGGCAAGAGAATGGGAGCGTCGTAAAACGAGCGATTACGCGCCTCTGCTTGCACGCAACCGGGGCGTGCAGTTCACTCCTCTGATAGTGGAGACGTGGGGGTGTCTCGGCGGTCGCTTTCGGAGGTGGCTTCGTCAGCAGGGAGATGCGCACGTGGGGCTAGCTGTGTCGCGGGGGGCTTGTCGGGAGGACGACACTGTGTTTTCGGCTTATCTTCTAGGGTCACTGAAGGCGCTCATCGGGGTGGCGTTGCAACGTGCGCAAGCCCGTGTCATCCTGCTTCGAGCGGCGTCTTCTATGGGGGGGATTAACGTTGACTTGGTGGACCGGGAGTGGGACGATGGCGATGCGGAAGGCGGGGCTCTCTGGGTGGAGGCCCCGTACATGGTGGATTCCCTGTTGTGATTAGGGGGGGGGGGGGGGGGGGGGAATGGGGTGTGGGATGGGATGTCTTGACAGGGTGTCTTGACTGGGCGTTTTGAGGGGGGGTATCTTGAGGGGGGGTTTTATGTGTGTTGCATTTGGGTTCTTCTCGGCGGTTTCACTTTCCTTCTCCCCTTCTCTTTTCTTTTCTTTTCTTTCAACAATCTCCATCTCTACTATTGATGATCAAGGTTAAACAATCTGCCTCGAGAGGTTATAACCAGAATCAAACTGATCTGTCACGAATCCCAACTCCCATATTGGCCAACTGACATTAGGGTTGTTACAAGTTCGATTTTTTTTTCCAAATGGACCGGACCGTCTGAACGGTTGAAATTGGTTCATTTGTTAAACGCTTTGTTCAAGTGGGTTTCAGTTTGTTTCAGAGTGGTGAATGTCCGGACCGTACGGAAAAATCGAAAATGTAACACGCCCTTATCCACGTCAGCGTGGACCCGTTTTCCCAGCAGCGCCTCGCCAGCGTGAATGTACTAAGCCTGAAATTGTGAAATGTGTGCAGCAGCAAAGCAGCCATCTCCTTTCCTCGTCAAATGCTGAGTCATGCATGCCCAGATCAGAAAGAATCTCGACGCAGGTACATATAAGATTCACTTACTCCCCTAGTCTGCACCTTGAAATACAGTCCCCTAGATAGATATTACAGGACAGGGTGAAATATCTAGGGTGTACACTCCGTTTATGCCCTCCCCTATCCCCACCTCGCAGCACTAATTTATCGACAGACCACCCCAATCCTGAACCGTGTCGCACAATTACGTGTCGCCGTCGCATTCACTCACCTGCCCTTCCAATTTGGAGCTGGTACACCTCCCTGCTTTTCCCCCTAGTAACCTCGCGAGTCGCGCAACTCTCCAGCCCCGCGTTAGACTCCATATAAAGCAGTTCCCATCGTATTTTTCTTTACCCAAAAACTGAAGCTCTACTTCCTCGCATACAATTTAATCACCTAGTCTCGTAAACTCTGCCTCTTTTCGTGAATCTCTAGGCCTCGATTAGCTTTATCTACACAATGGCCCTCTCATGTAACCAGGCTGCTGTCCTGTCCTCCGCCGGTCTCTCCAAGGGCCTGTTCACATCATCGTCCCCCTCCCAACTAACACGTAGAACCCTCAGCGCACGTGCACTTCCCTCGATCAGGGCCGAGGCTGCACCTGCAGCTGTCAACCGGCCCGAGGCGGCAAATGCTCCCGCAACCCCTGTGCTCCCCTGCGGCCCATCCATGGCGGATTTCCTCGTCACTTTCAGCCGCACGCTGAACCACGCTCCCGGGAACGGCAAGAGCATTGCCGGTGCCGGTCGGGCTCTTCTTTCCCGTGTGCGCAGCGGCATTAGCGATCTCGACATGGATGCTGACGTGGAGTCCCAGGTTCGGCGACAGCTGCGTGTCGCAGAGGCCGAGCGACTGCTTTTGGCGATCGAGAGCGACCTTGTGCAGATCGCCGTGGATTCGTCCGTGGACGCGAACAGCATCCCCGTGCAACTGCTTCGCATGCATTGCGCACAGGCCGCCAAGATTCTTCGCGTGCTCTAAAAAGGAACATGCGTCACTTGTACCTAATACTAGCTAGAGGAGAAGGTCGGCGCTGGGGCTGGCCTAGTGTGCATATAACGAGGACCTCTGAAGCGTGTGACCCACCCTCAGTTGTATCTTCCTGTATATCCAGTCAATTGTAATACTGTTTTTGGTTCAATCGTCAACATTTTTTTTATCAACCCTTCATCTTTAAAGCCAGCAGCTAATATGGCGACCGCCCCCTTCTAGTTGGGTCCACTTGAAAACACAAGTTCGGGACAAACGTTTGAAAAGTTGACGGCCTGTGCGTTTTTACTTTTTTTTCATCCCAGACGAGTCTTGATCTGAACGGGAAACATGAGGAACTAGATTACAAATCTTTTTGGTGGCGACTTCCACCCACATTCGTATGCGAATTTGGCGCAAGGCTGCAATTCCACATTCAACATAGCAGCCGTCGTAACTTCACAAGAATTCCCATATGGAAAAAACAGCGCACACGCAGGCAGAATCCAGCGCGTACAGGCAAAAACTCGCAAAATCTTGCGGGAACACTGGCATGATCAAGCAAAATTCATGGCACACACAGGTGACATCAGGCGAAGAAGATATAAATAAAGAAATAAATTATGTACGAAAAGAGAAAGGGCGACGGGACGGTTGATTGGTTGACGGCGAAGAGAAGGGACTGGGGACAAGGGGGCTGACGGGAGAGGAGGGGAGAGAGGGGGAACGACGGGATGGGAGGGGAGAAGGGAAGAACGACGGGATAGGAAGGAAGAGAGGAGGAACGACGGGATGGGAGGGGAGAGGAGGAAAGACGGGATGGGAGGGTAGAGCGGAGGAACGACAGGATGGGAGGGTAGAGAGGAGCGACGGGATGGAAGGGGAGAGAGGAACGACGGGATGCGGGGAGGGAAGACAGATTGTGAGGGGAGGGAGGAAGGGCGCGGAGAGGCGTAATGGAGATGATGGTAGGAGGGCGACGGGACGTCGATGGGACGGACGACATGATCGCGACGCGACGGTCGATGGGACGGCGTCAGGGTGGTCGATGGGACGGCGTCAGGACGGTCGATCGGAATGGGAGGGCGAGCGAGATGAGATAGGAAGGCGGCGAGAGGGCATTCGAAACGGCACTCAGTACTACACAACCATGCCAGCTTCACTACGCGTCTAAATTGAAACAACAACGGCCTAGAGATGCTACACATAACTAAGAAGCCGAGATGTATGATCGGAAGAACTAGTAGTTGTTCACCCAGGCCCAACTTGAACCCCAAGCTGGGCCCAAAATCGCAAGGACGTGCATGAGCGATCGCAATGCTAGTGTTGTGCAGCTTCCAAAACTGATATGTGACGCCTGACGTGCTGTGTTCCTTCTTTTGGTTTTGGCGGGAACCAATCAGATATGTTCGATCTGCAAAAAACTGTTTGATTCGTCATACCAGTAGTCAGATGTGATCTCAATGAAACAGTAGAAACTTGTCGGTTTGGTTCCAAAATTGTTTCGCACGGCAAGCCCTCTTTCAAGTTGGCGTTGGGTTCACTATTTTGCATTCCGGTTTTAAATCCTCACCCCTTGCCCTCACTGGTGTATGTAGCGGTATGCCATAGCAAGTGTGCTTTGTTTCTACTGCGGCCCATTGTGCAACGGTGCAGGAAGAACAACAGCGTGTTGAGACAGAGTCACACATCTACATACACACTGCAAGCTGCTTGTCAACCTCCATATGCCCCTCCCATTACCGTAGGAGAAGTTCATCCACTGATCCACTTTTAGAGAATACTCGAAAGTGATTCCCAGACTGCAAGCTGCTTGTCATGTGAGTCAACCCCCATATGCCCCTTACCATAGAAGAAATTCATGCACTGATCCAAGGGGTTAGTTAAAGGTACTACATGGTACCATACCTTGGGTGAGTAATGTTGGGCTGAGAAAAGCCCTTAGGATCTTTGCAAGGCTAAACTCTGGCTAGGGACAATGTAATAGCACAAGCGTTTTGATGACAAGTGTTTGAACCACCTTGCGCTGGTATGCGAGGGCAAAGTAGATTCATTGAAACAAGGAAATACAAGGTTTTTTAATAAGAGTACAAGGAATACGACGAGACACAGCTAATAACTGTTTTACTGTTGCTGTTGTGGTTCTATACAGTGACGACTCGGGCAACTGCTTAACAACGAGTCAGTTGTTTGTCCTTGCTGTTGCGCTGTATTTGTTAGATCAAAGGTCGCTGACCTTTGACTTTCGCGTAACCTCCAACAATTGCTTTACTTCTCAACCTCCAAGTGTTGACTCACCGATGCTTCGTTGTGCTTCGCCTCGTTTACGACTTAGTGTTTCGACACACAACAGAAGCGCTTAAATTACTTGTTTCCAACACTCCCCTTCGCTTCTCGAATGTCGCTGCTAGTGACGTGGCTTTGTCCACTCAGCAGCATGCAGTACTCTAACTTCTGCTTTCCGAGTTTCTTGGTCAAGTAATCAGCTACCATCTCGGACGTGGGTCAGTATGACAGCTCGAGTCTCCCCTTCTCGATCTCGTCCTTCACGAATAAATATCGCAAGGCAATGTGTTTCGTCCTGTTCGCGAATCCGTTCTTGTTGGCTATCTGAATTGCTGACTGGTTATCGCAGAATAGGGAGAAGTTGGGTAACTGGGCCAGCTTCGCTTCCTCCAGCAGTTCGTGAAGGTACAGTCCTTCCTTGGTGGCTGAGCAGAGTGCGATATATTATGCTTCAGCTGAGGAGAGAGCAAACTCTTGTTTGCTCGACTGCCACGAGATGGGCCCGATAGGTTCGAATCGGTAGACGAAGCCGGTGCGCGAGCGCTTGTTGTCAGAATCGCCGGCGTGGTCAGCGTCGACATAGCCGATCAGCTTAGATGTCATGGTTTCGTTCTTGTGATAAGTTAAGCCGATCGTCGGGGTGTTGACGAGGAAATGAAGTGCATGGTCGAGCTCCGCCATGTGCTCCGCTTCAGGTTTCTTGAGGTACGTGGCAAGCTGCCTCGCCGGGTACGATAGGTCCGGTCGGCAGGTGACGACCGCGAAGAGGAGGCATCCCAACTTTCGTTGGTAGTCGCGTATGCCGGCGGGCTTAAGTGGAGTGGAGGTTTCCTTGTGATTTGACGATGGTGTCGGCAGTGTCGGCGTACTTCGCAGCGCTGAGGTAGATTGCGTTCTCTTCTTCCTTAATGTTGAGTTTGAGGTATTGCGTTACGGTAGATGAGACGGTAAGTGTTGAGTCAAGCTGCAGCTCCCCTTCGAACCACGTTGTGACGCCTTTGATTGAGCCGATGTAGAGCAGATCGTCCACCTAGACGATGATCAGAATGTAGTCGTCGCCTTTCGTGAGTTTGTATATGCCCTCGTCGTGCGGTAGTTGGCGGAATCCGATGCGGATGAGTCTAGCGTGCAGGTACTGTTGCCACAGTCTCGGGGCCTGTTTAATTCTGTACAGGGATTTCAGCAGTTGGCAGACTTGGTTGGAGTCCGTGTTTGAGCCGTGCGGTAGCTCGACGAAAATTTCAGCGTCGACAGGTGCGTAGAGAAAGGCGTTGGCGACGTCGATTTGGCGAAGCTTCTTCTTCATGGCAGCTATCGCGAGGAGAATCTGCTGTGAGGTATGTCGACTAACAGGAGCGAATATTTCGGTGAAGTCGCGTCCGTGCTCTTGGTCGAAGCCGCGTACAACCCAGCGTGCCTTGAATTTGTTGATGGTGCCGTCTGCCTTTGTCTTTACACGGAAGACCCATTTTCCGTTAAGGATTGTCTTGTTTCGTGCCACGCCGATGGGAACTACTTTCCAGGTGTTGCGCTCTTCTAGTGCCTTTAACTCCCTGTCCATGGCTTTGCGCCAATTTTCCTTAAGATCCTTCCCCAGAGCCTGCTGAAGTGTGGCAGGCTCCTTAGAAGGTGCCGTGCCGTGGACTGGAGTGACGAGGCCAAGTATCTGGAGGCCATTCTATGTGTAGCGGGGAACTGTCGTGTCCTCGGGATAAGCTGCTTCGTCTCCCGCTTCTAGGTCAGGTATGAAATTGGGTCCTATGCGTTTCGCTCCGTTGGTATTGGCTCTTGCAGGTGTAACGTAACCGTTAACGGCGAAGTGGTAATATACTTTGGCGTTGATGCTTTCGCAAGGATTTTCGCCGTTCATCGGTACGTCAACTGATTAGTAGGGGAGAGGTCCGACTTCCTCCGAGGCTTCATCCACGTTCTGCTCGTCCATGTCAGCTTCGTCTGCTGCCGAGGCGAAGACTCGGTCACCATGAAAACCACCTGTGGAATCTCGGTCTTCTTACAAGTTGGCAAGGTACGTTGGAAGTGTGAGTCGCTCGTAGTAAATGACATCACGTGTTGCTACTGTTTCCTTTGAGTGGACGTCGAAAATCTTCCACGCGTTGTAATTCTTTTCAATGCCCACGTGTAGGCCCCATTGTCCGCGTTGGGAGAATCGGCCGGCTCGTGCAGCTGGGGGTCGGTACTGTACCATGCAGCCAAAAAACTCTCAACATTTTTGTGCTGCCCTATTTTCCTGTCCACAGCAGGTGCGGTGATGCGTTGTTCGGGAGCGATGATGACGAGAGCAAGTTGTGCAGCATGACAGCGTGGTCCATGTCAGAATATTATCTTATGTTCTCTAGCCTGCAGTGGGGTACTCTATAGCGAGTATAACCCCTTAGGGTTTTGTATATGTATCCCCTTGCTTGCTAGTGCAAACCCTCTTTTGCCTAACTTGTTTCTTGCCTAGCTAGGTCATTCCTAGCTATGGCTCCTTCCATTGCCTCAGTTTCTTTACAGTCCATTGCTTCGGGCCATTGGTGGTTGGGTAACCGCATGCCACGTAGCAACTTGCGCATGGTGTTCGGGAGATTCCTATTCATCCTTTCTGCTACGCCTTGCTGTTGGTGGGCGTAGGGAAGAGAGATGAGCCGCTTGATTCCTCTCTCTGCCAAGTACTGCTTGAACCTCTGTGAGGTGTATTCTCCCACCCTGTTAGACTGGAAGCTCCTTAGTGTTATGAATGGGTAATATTTTTTTTTTTTTTATGTGTTTTTGATTGGGTAGGTGGTATGTATCACCCATAATATATTATTGTTATGAAGAAGAAGTGATTGCACTATGAAAGTTAGAGTACAAGTAGGAAACCCTAACTTTGTGTACCCCCTAAAGGCTAACCCACTAAAGCCTACAAAATAATAACACATTTAGTGTTTGACACACCCCCATAGGCAAAGTGGGGGAGAACAAGGGGTCACAAGACCAGTCAAGAAAGGCAAGCAAGCTCAGGGTGGATCACAATGTCACCACACACTCCGAGCACAAGCAAAGGGCCACAAGGCCGGTTCACATGCAGAGATATATATAAGTAGTACAGACAGCAAGGGTGATCTCAACATAGGAGAGCAAACAAGCAGGGGTATATATAGAGATCACAGTACAGGCAAAGCCTACAACAAGTGAGACAAAGTGGGCACTAGCCCCAACAAAGTACAGAAGCGCTGATGATCACTAGGCTGAAGTGCCTTGGTGAAAACATCAGCGGTGTTGGCCTGAGAGGCCACGTAGTGCAGACGAAGCTGACCACGCTGCTGAAGCTCACGATTAAGGAAATAACAGAGAGCGATGTGCTTCGTTCTGTGCTCCAGTCTGTGCTCCTGACACAAGGCAATGGCAGCCTTGTTGTCGACGTACAACACTGGAGGAGAACTAGGCCGCTCTCCAAGGTCGGTTAGCAGGTAGGTGAGCCAGCGTAGCTCCTGGGCCGCCATGGCTGTGGCGTAAATCTCAGCCTCACAACTGGAGCTGAGAATAGAACAAGAGCAATTAGAACGCCAAGAAACTGAACCAGAGCCAAGACTGAAGGTGTAACCCTGCGACGACCGCTGAGTAGTCTGGTCGTCAGCCCAAGAAGCGTCCGCGTGCCCAGTGAGGACCACTGAGCTCCCTCCTCCAAGCACGAGGCCCATGCCTGATGTACTGCACAAGTAGCGCAATACCCTCTTTGCAGCATCCCAGTGCACCTTTCGGTGAAGACCAAGAGCCATGTAGCGAGCCAGAAGGCCAATAGGGTATGCTAGGTCAGGACGAGTGCAAGTCATCCGGTACATGAGGCAACCAACCAGCTCTGGGTAAGGACCACTCGACTCTACGGACTCATCCAAAGGCAGAGCTGAGAGCGAGTGACCTATAGCCAGAGGAGTGGCCTGTGCTGAGGACCAGGTGAATACGAAGCGCTTAAGGACCTGCTGCACCATGTGTGACTGAGTCAGGGTAATGGTGCGGCGTGCTCTGTCCCGGATGATCTGCAAGCCAAGGTAGCTGCGCAGTTCACCCAGGTCTGTGCACGTGTGTCTCTTCTGCAGCTCGGACTTCATGTGGGCAAGAGACTCAGTGTCAGCTGTGGCAAAGACCAAGTCGTTGACGTACACGAGGATGTAGAATGGTGGCAGCGAGGTGTCGGTGCGCAGAAACAGCGACGGGTCAGCAGTAGAAGGAGAGAACCCAAGTGCCGCAAGAGTAGTCCTCAGTGTGTCCTGCCACTCACGTGGCGCCTGGCGGAGACCGTAGACCGGCCGCCGGAGGCTCCACTGGGTACCAGGAGGGAACGACCCAGTGAAGCCAGGAGGGCGGCGCAACCAGATCTCCTCGAGCAAACTGCCTTGTAAGAAAGCTGTGCTGAAGTCAAGAGAGTGAAGGTCGTAGTCGCGCTGAGCAGCAACGTGCAGTAGTACCCAAGGAGTGGTCATCTTCGGGGTGGGGGACAAGGTCTGAAAGAAGTCTACTCCCTCTCGCTGACTGAAGCCTCGAGCAACGTAACGCGCCTTGAAGACAGGCGGAGAACCCGGCGGCCGCTTCACCCTGAAAATCCACATGCCACTGACGATGTTCGCCCCAGGTGGGGGAACCTCGTCGTCGTAGGTGCCTGTGGACTTCCAGGAAGCCATATCTGCGTCCATGGGTGAATGACACTAAGAGGAGTAGGGACCCTCGATCGCCTCAGTGTACGATCGAGGAGTCGGGACGTCTGGTGCATCCGGGTCTCCCTCAGGGGCAACTAGCATGGACACGAGATGGGGCGCAGCGGCTGCAAGACACTCAAGATCCTCCTGTCTGTCCTCAAGGACGTCCGTGCTAAGAGCACACTCACCCCGGACAGACAGAGGACAGACAGACGCAGACTCAGCGACAAGACCGGCAGTGTAGTCTAGACGACAGCGGGCAGCAAAGTCGACAAGCTCAACAACTAGGGCAGATGCAGCAGCAGACTCAAACGAAGGGTCACTGACAGCAGTGGCCAGGAGACGCGTGACAGTAGGACTGGCAGTGCGAAGAGAGTCAAAGTCCGGGTCAGCAAGAGCAGGATGAGAGGACTCAGGAGGAGACGGTAGAGGGACACGCTGTGGAGCAGTGGAGGGACGTAGTGACATCCGGTGTGTGCTAGGGACTGGTGGCGGACGTTCACGCTGAGTACGGCGACCGGTGAAAGTAGTACGAACCGGCAACTCAGGACGAGACATAGGCGACACATGGCGAGACTCAGGCTGACGACGCTCTGTGAGACCGCTGGTAGGACTAGTGTAGAGAGAAGGACGAGGAAGTGGCAAGGCAGGCGGTAGCGGTGACTGCGACTAGACCGGCACTCTACAGAGGGAGGGGGACAAGGCGGAGGTGACTGACCAAGAACCTGCTGAAGTAGTTGAACAAAGTACGGCCGCGGCCGTGAGGTGCCCTATGCAGCAGCAGAGAGAGCACCAGAACCTCCAGCAGCTCCAGCAGCACCCCCAGCACCTCCAACGCTCAGGTCAGCAGCACTAGAAGCAGCTCCAACGCCCGGGTCCGCAGTACCAACAGCAGCTCCAACGCCCGGGTCTGCGGCACCAGTAGCAGCTCCAACGCCCGGGTCCGCAGCACCAGCAGCAGCTCCAACGCCCGGGTCTACAGCACCAGTAGGAACCCCAACGCTCGGGTCTGCAGCACCAGAAGCAGCTCAAACGCCCGGGTCCACAGCACCAGTAGCAGGGTTCGCGACACTAGGAGCGCCACTCCTGAGACTGCAACGCCGTGCGTACCACTCACGAAGACGCTGGGGAGAGGGCAGCTCCCGCCTGGGCGAGGAAGCACGAGCACCAGCTCCAGTAGTACCCCTAGCTCCAGAGGCACCTCTCCTGAGGCTGCACTACTGAATGTACAACTCACGCAGCTGCTTTGAGGAGAGAGCCCCTCCAGGCGTAGCACTCCCAGGCTCAGCACTCCCACGCTCCGTGCTCCCAGACTCAGCACCCCCAGACTCCGCACCCCCAGACTCAGCACCCCCAGACTCTGCACCCCCAGGCTCAGCACCCCCAGTCTCCGCAACCCAAGGCTCCACACACGCAGGCTCAGCACCCCGAGGAGGACGAGAGTTAACAGCTACCTCAACAACCTCAACCGGGTCTACCTGGGACACACCTGAGGGAGCGGCACCCTGAGGGGGGAGGGGATCTACGACAGCAGCACCTGGCGCGAGGAAGAGAGGCGGGGGAGGGAGCGGGGCAGTGCGGTAGGGGAAGAGGCGGTAGAAGGGTACCAACTCGTCAAAGGTGACGTCATGAGAGGCGAGGACACGGTGCGAGGCGGCGTGGTAAAACTGCCAACCAGACGCGTCCGGGACAAAGCCGAGGAAGACACACGGAACAGCACGGGAGGAGAGCTTGTCCGCTGACGTATCGCAAACAAAAGCCCGAGATCCCTTGACCCAAAAACGCGACGCATCGCCAACCTCTCCCATCCAACGCAGTGTCGGGGAAGTCTCAGGCAAGGAGACACGGGGCCACAGGTTGAGCTGATGCGCAGTGTGTCGGACTGCAAACGGCCACAGAAAGTGGGGGGCAGCCGCATGGATCAAGGAGGTACGAGCGACCTCCATGACCAAGCCAATGCGGCGCTCAGCAACCCCATTCTGCTGAGGAGAGGCTGGAAGCGTGAACGACTGGCAGATGCCGTGCTCCGCACAGTAGGCTGCCAAGAGGTCGGAGGAGAACTCACCACCTCTGTCAGAGTGCAAGCGCAGGACAGGAAAGTCCAAGTGGAAACGCTCGCTGAGCTGGAGACGGGCTCTGCGGATCCAAGGGATCAAAACATCAGGGACCGCACCCTTGGTGCGCAAGGGGAAGACCGTGGTGTAGCGCGAGTAGTCGTCAACAACTATCAAGAAGTACCTCTCCTGAACCTGACCACGGACGCGGGCTGGGCCCCACATGTCCATGTGGAGCGTCTGCAAGGGAGCAATCGTCGGGGGAAACGAGGAGTGAGGAGCGGCGCGCTGCCGCCCCTCGACACAGGGAAGACAGGGAGGAGCAAGTGAGGGTGGGAGGGGAGGGAGAACCCTGGGAAGACCAGAGACAAGGCACTGGGAGTGCATGGCACGAAGGCGCTGCACGGACGGGTGACCAAGGCGGTGGTGCCAGAGGACTGTCTCGTGCGCCAGAGAGTGGCACGAGCGAGGGGCCGACAATTGACCTGACGTAGACGCAGACGCAGCAACTTGAGGGGACTCAGTAGTCAGTGTGTACAGGTCCGACCCCGGTTGCCGTGTGAAGGTCGCCAGGTGACGGCCCATCTGAGCACACGTGCAGTATGTCACGCGCTCGTAGGCAGGGGTGAACTAGTGGACACCCCTGTCCTGGAGCGCACTACCCGCCACCAAGTTCGTGGAGAAAGAGGGGAGGTAGAGACCGGACAGTGTGCTCGACGGGACGGCCGGACATGGGAGGACAGTGGAGGAGGTCGCAAGGACTGGACTTTTAGAGGGGTCAGCGAGAGAGACTGCAACGGGCCGAGCAAGCTGCTCAAGGGCCGTGCGGTCACGAAAGAAACAGCGGGAGGCACCTGAGTCTAGTCTTAAGGTGTGCAGTGCCTCAGTCGACTCAGTAACAGTGGACGCAGACGCACCACCACCTAGAGCAGCAGCCTCACCAGCACCTAGGATAGTAGACACTCTAGCACCTAGAGCGGTAGCCTCACCGGGTCGAATGCCCGGGTCGGGCGGAACACTCAGGTACTGGGCACCCTCTCCACTAATAGACATCACATACATGGCAGAGAGAATAGCATCAAAGTCTAGAGCAAAGATATCAATGTTTTGTTTCATCAGATCAGCCCAGCGGGGCAGCTCAGTGGCGTCAGGGAACTGAGTACGCCAAGCGTCGTCAAGGCGTGAGAAGCAGCGCTGCGTGGGGTGCGCCCTCCCACACGTCTGACCAGTGCGGTCACCAGTGCGGATAACGTACGTGCAGCTAAGGCCACCACCCCCCCCGTGCCGAGTGTACCACTCACGGAGCTCCTGGGGCGACAGAGAGTGCTGTAGGCTCTGGCCACTGCCAGTGCCTCCATGACCACCACCGCCTCGACCACCTCCTCCCCTGCCGCCGCCGTGTCCACCGCCGCCCCCACCACCGCCCCCGCCCCTGCCACCGCCCCCGCCCTTGCCGCCACCACCCCCACTGCTGCCACTAGTCCCACCAGTCCCACCACCACTCCCACCGCCGCCACCACCCCCACCACCGCCTCCCCCGCCGTCACCTCTGCCTCCCTTGACCCCTTTGCCCTTGCTGCTGCGACGCCCGCCCGAGGCAGACACGGCCCCGACCTTCTCAAAACCAAGGAGGTCGACAGCAGAAGCAGAGGCGACAGAGGGAAGAAGGGGGGAAGGGGAACACCCCTCAAAGAAAGGGGTGCGGGGGTCGCCACGAGAGGCGCCTACAGCGACTATGCTAGCCTCAGCTGCAAGCAGTTCATTCTTGTGGAGGGCAATGGTGAGCTCAGTGGGGCAGCGAGCTAGGAAGTGGTCCCTGACAGCACGCAGAGTGTCAGGGAGGCGGGTGACTAGGTGGTAGAGAGTGAGCCAGAGCGGGGGGGGGTTCGTGGCAAGAAACTCATCGAGCATGGCGGCACGGAAGCGGGCCTCCCTAGTTCGGAGGTGCGTGATGAGGTCAGCTACTGTGTGAAACGAGGCCAGGTCGGGAAACAGGTAGGGGAGGGAGAGACGGCCTAGCGCGGCAGAGGCAGGTGAGGAGTAGCGGGCAACGACAGCGGTGTACAGTGCCTGTGCAGTCTTGTGCTGGCCAAAGTGCTCGTGCTCGTCTATCGGCAGGGAGTTGCGAATAGCGAAGCGAGCGTGGGCGTCACGAGTCTGCCACTGTGAGCGGGCAGTGCTGTCAGCAGTAGCAGCAGGAGTAGTAGCATGGCCGAGGGCGTGATCGTACAGTGAGATGTCCTCCTTGGCAGTGAGCTGTAGGAAGAGGTGTAGGTCATCTAGCTTGGTTTCGAAATTCACTGGGCGGCCCTCAGCATTGAAAGCTAGCACAGGAGGGCTAGCCATAGCAGTAGTAGGAGTAGCAGTTGAGTAGCAGAAGTAGCAGTAGGTGCACCCTTAAGACAGTAGGTAGTACGACTCAGGTAGGGCGGCTCGGTCCTGTACGGGAGGCGCAACTCGATTCAGGTAGAACGGCTCGGCTCGGGTAGGGCGGCTCGGCCGGGTTCGGGCGGCGCGGCTCGGTTCGGGGTGGGCGGCTTGGTTCGGGCGGCTCGGTTTGGGCTGCTCGGGTTGGGCGGCTCGTTCTGGCGGGGCCGTGGGTGTCACGGTGGTGTGCTAAGTGGCGGGGTCGACGAGGCCAGCGGGGCCGCTAAGGGGTGGCGTGTGGGTCGAGGAGGCCGACGGGGCCGCTAAGGGGTGGGTGCGCGCGGGGTATACGGGGTCGACGGGGCCTCTAACGGGGTCGCGCACGGGTCGATGGGGCCAGCGGGGCCGCTAAGGGGCGGCGCGTGGGTTGAGGGGGCCAACGGGGCCGCTAAGAAGTGAGTGCGCGCGGGGTATACAGGGCCGACAGGGCCTCTAACGGGGTCGCGCATGGGGTCAACGGGGCCAGCGGGGCCGCTAAGGGGCGGCGCGTGGGGTCGACGGGGCCGATGGGGCCGCTAAGGGGTGAGCGCGCGGGGTCGATGGGGGCAGCGGGGCCGCTAAGGGGCGGCGCTTGGGGTCGACAGGGCCGACGGGGCCGCTAGGGGATGAGTGCGCGGGGTCGACGGGGCCACTAAGGGGTGGGCGCGCGGGGTCGACGGGGCCAGCGGGGCCGCTAGGGGGGGGGGGCGGTACGTGGGGTCGACGGGGCCGACGGGGCCACTAGGGGGCGGCTCGTGAGGTCGACGGGGTCTCTAAGGGGCGGCGCGCGGGTCACTAAGGGCCTTAGGGGGCCGTGAAATCGAGGCGCGCGAGGGCGCTAGGGGGAGGCGCTCGAGCGCGCTCCGATAGTAGAGCGCACGAGGGCGCTAGTAAGTAGCAGTAGTGGTGGGCCCTAGGAATCGGTCCTAGCGGAGGACCTGCTCTGATTCCATGTTACGAAGAAGTGATTGCACTATGAAAGTTGGAGTACAAGTAGGAAACCCTAACTTTGTGTACCCCCTAAAGGCTAACCCACTATAGCCTACAGAATAATAACACATATAGTGTTTGACACTTAGCTTAACTCCTGATTCCCGTTCTGCTACTGGGAGCAAGGCAACGAAGGCTTCGAAGGCCATATCGCGGCTTGGGAGGTTGAGATGCCTGACATAGCGAGTGGCGGCGTCGATGAACGTGAGGGTGTAACTGTATGCTCCTTGTCCAGGTTCGCGATTGTACAGGATGTCACTGTACATTTTCTCCAGAGGCGCGTAAGTTGGAGAACTAGGATTGTGGTGAGATACGAACGGCTGATGCGGTAAGTCGGCTTCGGGGCAGGTAAAGCATGTTCCACGAGCTCGTCGAAGTTCACTTCCGTCGGTTAGGAGCAGTGAGTCTTTGTCGAGCACGCCCGCTCTGATCGTGTTATTTAACACCGTGTTGCTTGGATGTCCCATTCTTGCTTGCCAAGTTCCTTCGGTGGCACGATGTCCGGGTGAGGGCCTGTACACGTCGGCGTTTGAGTAAAAACCTGCGGTGAAATTTGCGCTTCGGTGAACTTCTCGTTGAGCAGGAGCCAGTTGTTGCGCAGGTGTCGGAGGAGTGTCGTCGACGAAGACCGGCGCCGTTGAGGGGCCACCGAGTGGTGTCGGTGTTGTCTCTGTTGCTGCCGTTGTTGTCTCTGCTGCTGTCGATGTTGTTTCTGCTGCTACCGGTGTTGTCTCTGCTGTTGTAGTTGTTGTTTTTGGAGCTGTAGGTGTTGTCTTTGCTGCTGCCGGTGTTGTCTCTGCTGCTGCCGTGTGTTGAATCGTTGCTAATGCCCTTGTTCGTTCTGCTTCAGGTATGGTGTGCGAGTGCCAGAAGCCTCCAGGACTGAAGTCGGGGTCAAGATCTGGTGGGTGCGTCCAAGAAGTAAAGTTGACGATGGCGTCCCTGTCGGCGGTGCCTAAGTATGGGACGAAGTTGAGGACGAAGACGTTGTTCTTCAACACCGCTTTTCCGATGTAGAGTCCGCCTCTCCAGTGGTACAACTTGAACTCTTGGGTGGTGCTGTCTGCTTCAAGGTGAATGCCTTTCTAAGAAGAATTGAACGAGAAAAATGGAATCACTAAGTGAAAGTTGGGTAAAAATGCAAACCCTAGAAAGCTGTACCCCATATGTGCTACCCCACTATAGCCTACAATAGCTATGTCATATATATCTGACACACCCCCATAGGCAAAGAGGGGGAGAACAAGGGGTCACAAGACCAGTCAAGCAAAGCAAAGCAAAGCAAGCTCAGGGTGGATCACAAAGTCACCACACAATCCGAGCACAAGGTCAAAGGCTACAAGGCCGGCTCACATGCAGGAGGAGACATATATATATAAGGCTAAACAAGCAAGAGTAGGTGTATATATATGCAAGAGTACAAGCAAGGTCAAGAGGTGAGCAAGTGAGGCAAGACTGGGACAAGTCCCAGCTGAGTGCAGAAGCGCTGATGATCAAAAGGCGGAAGTGCCTTGGTGAAAACATCAGCAGTGTTGGCCTCCGAGGCCACGTACGCAAGTCGCAACTGACCACGCTGCTGCAGCTCACGAGCAAGAAAGTAACGGAGAGCAATGTGCTTCGTTCTGTGCTCCAAGCACTGCTCTTGACACAAGGCCAGCATGGCCTTGTTGTCTACGTACAGCACTGGAGGAGAACGATGCGGCTGTCCAAGGTCAGTCAGCAGGTAGGTGAGCCAGCGAAGCTCCTGAGCAGCCATGGCCCCAGCGTAGATCTCAGCCTCACAACTAGAGCCGAGAACAGAAGACGAGCGAGTAGCCCGCCACGAGACAGAGCCGGAACCAAGACTAAAGGTGTAACCCTGCGACGACCGCTGCGTAGCCTGGTCGTCAGCCCAAGAAGCGTCCGGCTGCCCAGTGAGGACCACTGGACTCCGCACTCCAAGCACTAGTCCCATGCCCGATGTACTGCACAAGTAGCGCAACACCCTCTTCGCTGCAGCCATGTGCTCTGGTCGGTGTCTCCCAGGAGCAACATAGCGTGCAAGAATGCTAAGAGGGTATGCAAGGTCAGGTTGTGTGCAGGTCATCAGGTACATGAGGCAGCCAACAAGCTCTTGGTACGGGCCACTCGACTCTACGGACTCATCCGAAGGCAGAGCTGAGAGCGAGTGGCGAGTAGACAGAGGAGTGGCCTGAGGCGAGGAGTACGTGAAGCCGAAGCGCTGAAGGACCTGTTGCACCATGTGTGACTGACTCAAGGTAATGGTGCGGCGTGCTCTGTCCCGAGTGATCTGCAAGCCAAGGTAGCTGCGCAGTTCACCCCGGTCGGTGCACGTTTGTCTCTTCTGAAGCTCGGACTTCATGTAGGCGAGTCCAGCAGTGTTAGCTTTGGCAAAGACCAAGTCGTCGACGTACACGAGGATGTAGAACGGCGGCAAAGAAGTGTCGGTGCGCAGAAAAAGCGACGGGTCAGCAGTAGAGGGAGCAAACCCGAGAGCCGCAAGCGTAGTCCTCAGTGTGTTGTGCCACTCACGCGGTGCCTGGCGGAGACCGTAGACTGGCCGTCGGAGGCTCCAGTAGGTGCCACGAGGGAAAGTCCCAGTGAAGCCAGGTGGACGGCGCAGCCAGATCTCCTCGTGCAGGCTACCCTGCAAGAAAGCAGTGCTGAAGTCAAGAGAGTGGAGCTCGTAGTCGCGTTGAGCGGCTATGTGCAGCAGCACCCGAAGAGTGGTCATCTTTGGGGTGGGAGAGAAGGTCTGAAAGTAGTAAACTCCCTGCCGCTGACTGAAGCCACGAACGACGTACCGCGCATTGAAGACAGGTGGAGAGCCCGGCGGCCGCTTCACCCTGAAGATCCACATGCCACTGACGATGTTCGCCCCAGGCGGGGGAACTGCGTCAACGTAGGTGCCTGTGGACTTCCAGGAAGCCATCTCTGCATCCATAGCTGCCTGCCACTGAGAGGAGTAGGGACCCTCTACGGCCTCCGCGTAAGAGCGCGGAGTCGGGATGTCTGGTGCATCCGGGTCTCCCTCGGGGGCAAGTAGTACGGACGCGAGATGAGTTGAAGTAGCAGCCAGACACTGGAACTCCTCCTGCCTGTCCTCAAGGACGTCCGTGCCAAGAGTACATTCACCCTCGACGGACGGAGGACAGACAGACGCAGACTCAGCAACAAGACTGGCAGCGTACTCTACACGACAGCGAGCAGCAAAGTCGACGAGCTCAGCAACAAGCGCAGAAGCAGCAGTGGACTCAAAAGAGGGGTCAGTAACGACAGTAGCAAGGATACGCGTGACAGTAGGACTGGCAGCACGAAGAGAGTCCGACTCCGGGTCGGCAAGGGCAGGAAAAGAGGACTCAGAGGAGGACGCAGAGGAGAAGGCAAAGGGGCACGCAGAGGAGCAGTGGACGGACGCAGAGACATCCGGTGCGTGCCACGGACAGGAGGAGGACGCTGATGCGAACCAGGACCACTAGCGCGAGCAGCACGAACAGGCGACGCGGGACGAGACGCAGGCTCACGACGCTCAGCAAGACCTTTAGTAGGACCAGTGTAAGGAGAGGGAGCAGGAAGTGGGGAGGCGGGCGCTAACTGTGACTGTGACTGGACACGCGGTGGACACTCTACAGGAAGAGAAAGACCAAGAACATGCTGCAGGAGTGGAACGAAGTACGGCCGAGGCCGCGCCCCAACTCCAGACACAGTAGGGACAGCACCAGCACCCTCAGCGGCAGCACCAGTCCCAACAGCACCTCCAGCGGCAGGACCTCCAGCAGCACCCGAAGCAGGACCACCGCCAGGAAGGACAGCAGCAGTCTCAGCACCAACACCCTCAGCAGCCCCAGCTCTAGGCGGACCCGAAGGCCCAGTAGCTCCGGGTCCGGCGGCACCAGCACCCTCAGCTGCTGAAGAAACTCCAGCTCCAGCAGTACGCCTCCAGCGACGAGCAAACCACTCGCGCAACTCCTGTGGAGAGAGGGGCTCCCTCCGAGACGAAGCACCCGGAGAACCTCCAGGCCCCACACCGCCAGACGCCACAAGGGGAGGTCCAGTGGCCGCAGGCTCCGCAACTCCAGGCTCAACAGCTCCAGACGCAGCACCCCCTGGCTCAGTAGCTCCTGACGTAGCACTCCCAGGCTCAGCACCCCCAGCCGCAGCACCCCCAGGCTCAGCACCTCGAGTTGCAGCACCCCCAGTCGCAGCACCCCGAGGCTCAGCACCCCCAGACTCAGCACCCCCAGGCTCAGCACCCCCAGGCGCATTACCCACAGAAGTACCAGAGTCACAAGCAACCTCGACCGGCTCGACTGCGTCTACCTGGGACACACCTGAAGGGGCAGGACCCTGAGGGGGAAGGGGGTCTACTGGGGGGGGACCTGGCACAAGGAAGTGCGGTGGCGGGGGGAGGGAAGGAGCACGGTAGGGGAAGAGGCGGTAGAAGGGGAATGACTTATCGAACGTGACGTCCTGGGAGGACTGAACACAACGAGAGGAGGGGTGGTAGAACTGCCACCCTAGGGCGTCAGGGGGGAAGCCTAGGAAGACACATGGAGCAGCACGAGGGGACAGCTTGTCCGCAGACAAGTCGCGAACAAACGCCCGAGATCCCCAGACACGGAACGCAGACGCATCGCCGACCTTCCCCGTCCACAGCAGAGCTGGGGAGGTCTCCGGCCGGGAGACCCTAGGGTGAAGGTTGATCTGATGCGCCGCGTACCGAACAGCAAACAGCCACAGAAAATGAGGGGCAGCCGCATGCATCATGGACGTACGAGCGACGTCCATGACCATGCCAATGCGGCGCCCAGCAATCCCATTTTGCTGTGGAGAGTCCGAAAGCGTAAAGGTTTGGCAGATGCCTCGTGCACGACAGTAGGCTCGCAGAACGCCAGAGGAGAAATCCCCACCTCGGTCAGAGTGCAGACGCAGAACAGGAAAGTCCGAGCCGAAGCTCCTCCTGAGCAAGGGGAAGACTGTGGTGTAACGCGAATAGTTGTCAACCACGAGCAGGAAGTAGCGCTCGTGACCCTGTCCACGGACGCGGGCCGGGCCCCACACGTCCATGTGAAGCGTCTGCAGAGGGGCCTCTGTCGGGGGAAACTGGGAGGAGTGAGGGGCAGCCCGGAGCCGCCCCGCGACATAGGGGACACAGGAAGGTCCTGGCCCCGAAGGAAGGGGAGGAAGAGACCGGGGGAGACCAGAGACTAGGACACGGGAAGCCATGCCCCGAAGACGGGGCAAGGAGGGGTGGCCAAGACGGTGGTGCCATAGGAGAGTCTCGTGAGACAGGAGGCGACACGAGCAGGGGGTAGACTCAGGACCAGACCTGGACGCAGCAGCAAACACCTGACCCGACGCAGCTACCTGGCCAGACGCAGGGACAGGAGGAGACGCAGTGGTGAGGGTGTAGAGGATCGACCCTTGCCGACGCAAAAACGTGGCCAGGTGTCGGCCTATGCGGGCGTCCGAGCAGTGGGTCACCCGCTGACTTGCAGGAGTAAACTGGTGAGCCCCCGCATCCTGCAGATCAGCACCACTCACCAAGTTCGTCGAGAACGAGGGGAGGTACAGACCAGACAGGGTGCCCGAGGGGGCAACCGGACACGGGAGGACAGTGGAGAAGTGAGAGAGGACAGGACCCCCAGAGGGGTCAGCCAGGGAGACTGCAACCGACCGACCAAGCGGCGTGAGTGTGGTGCGGTCTTGAAAGAAGGAGCGAGAAGCCCCTGAGTCAAGTGTGAAGGTGAGGGAGGCCGAAGCCGACGCAGTACCTGAGAGCACAGCCTCACCAGTACCTGAGAGCGCAGACGCACTGGCACCTAGAGCAGCAGCCTCAGAAGCACCTAGCAAAGTAGTACCAATGCCCGGGTCGGGTGGGAAACACCGGTAACAGTCACCCTCATCACTAATAGTCACAGCATACATGGCAGCAAGGATAGCATCAAAGTCAAGGGCAAAGATGGCTACGCCAGCCCTAGACAGCTCTCCCCAGCGGGGAATCTCACTAGCCTCGGGGAACTGGTGACGCCAAGCGTCCGTCAGGCGGCCAAAGCAGCGCCGGGTGGAGTGGGCACCCCCACACTGCTCACCCGCGCGGTCGCCGGAACGAAGAACGTAGGTGCACGGGCCAAAACCCCCACCACGTTGACGCTGCGTGTACCACTCACAGAGCTGCTGAGGCGGGGGGATGTCCCAAGAGCGCTACTGCTGCTGCTGCTGCTGGTGCTGACCACCACTAGAGCCGCTCCGCTGCGGGGCACTACCCCGACCGGCTCCACCTCCTCCGCCACCGCTGCCTCCACCTCCGCCACCACCGCCGCCTCCGCTCCCACCGCCGCCGCCGCCACCGCCTCCGCCTCCGCTGCCGCCGCCACCACCACCACCCCCGCCACCACTCGCACCGCCACCCCCACTCCCTCCGCCGCCTCCACTGCCACCACCACCGCCCCCGCCAGCTCCACTCGCGCCCTTGCCCCCTTGCCCTTGCCAGGGCGGCGTCTCCCGCTAGGGGCAGACGCCACGCCGACCGACTCAAGACCAAGCAGGTCGGCAGCAGCAGCAGAGGCAACAAAGGGCAGCAGGGGGGAAGGAGAACACCCCTCAAAGATGGGGGTGCGAGGGTCACCACGAGAGGCTCCTACAGCGACTATGCTCTTCTCCGCCGCTAGGAGGGCCTTCTCGAGGAGGTTAACAGTGAGAGTGGTGGGACAGACTGAGAGGAAGTGGTCCCTGACTATGCGAAGGGAGTCAGGGAGGCGAGTGACTATGTAATAAAGAGCGATGTACATGGGGGGGGGGGTTCTTGGCGCAGAACTCAGCAGGAAGGGCGGCGCGGTAGCGAGTGTCACTAGTGCGGAGGTGCGTAATGAGGTCAGCGATAGTGGGAAAGGCAGTAAGATCATGAAAGAGGTACGGTAGCATGAGGCGGCTCAGTGCAGCAGTGGCAGGGGAAGAGTAGCGCGCAACTACAGCGTCGTACAAGGTCTGAGCACTCTTGTACTGACTAATGTGCGCGCGCTCAGTGGTAGGGAGGTGGCGACGCACAGCAAGACGTGCAGCAGCATCGCGGGTGGCCCACTGAGAGCGAACAGTGGGGTCAGCATCAGCAGCAGAAGCAGGAGAGGCGCCAGAGGTGAGGTCAAAGAGAGAAAGACTGTCCGCCCTATCGCACTGTAAAAACAGCTGCAGGTCGTCGGCCCAGACCTCAAAGTCAATGGCTCGACCCTCAGTGTCAAAAGCGAGGACACTAGGGGTAGCCATGACGACAGACTAGCAGTGCACACAGTGGGGCGAAGGGCACGCAGTAGCAGTGGGGCGTGCTCACCAGACAGAGCAGGTCGGGCGGCTCGGCAGTAGGGCGGCTCGGTTGCGGGGTGGCTTGGCGGCTCGGCGGCTCGGCGGCTCGACGGCTGGGTGGCTCGGCGGCTCGGCGGCTCGGTTGCTGGGCGGCTGGGCTGGAAAGCGTCTGGGTGGCTCGGCTCCTCCGGTACTCGGCAGCGCGGCGGTCGGCTGCTCGGGTGCACGCTGCAGGGTGGTGCAGTGGGCGGCGGCTCGGGTGGCGCGGCAGGAGAGGAGAGCGGCAGGGCCGCTAAGGGAGGCGGCGGGGCTGCTTAAGCAGGGCGGCGGGGCCGCTAAGGAAGGGCGGCGGAGCCGGTGAGCAAGGCGGCGGGGCCGCGAAGTGCAGGGCGGCGGGGCCGCTGAAGTAGGGCGGCGGGGCCGCGAAGTGCAGGGTGGCAGGGCCGCTGAAGCAGGGCGGCGAGGCCGCGTTAGCAGGGTGGCGGGGGTGCGAAGGAAGGGCGGCGGGGCCGCTTAGCGGAGGGCGGCGGGGCCGTGAAGTGCAGGGCGGCGGGGTCGCGAAGGAAGGGCGGCGGGGCCGCTTAGCAGAGGGCGGCGGGGCCGCGAAGTGCAGGGCGGCGGGGCCGCGAAGGAAGGGCGGCGGGGCCGCGAAGTGCAGGGCGGCGGGGCCGCTGTAGCAGGGCGGCGGGGCCGCTTAGCGGAGGGCGGCGGGGCCGCGAAGTGCAGGGCGGCGGGGTCGCGAAGGAAGGGCGGCGGGGTCGCGAAGGAAGGGCGGCGGGGCTTCGAAGTGCAGGGCGGCGGGGCCGCTGTAGCAGGGCGGCGGGGCCGCTTAGCAGAGGGCGGCGGGGCCGCGTGAGTAGAGCGGCGGGGCCGCGAAGGAGGGGCGGCGGGGCCGCTAAGGAAGGGCGGCGGGGCCGCTAAGGAAGGGCGGCGGGGCCGCGATAGCAAGGCGGCGGGGCCGCGATAGCAGGGCGGCAGGGCCGCTAGGGGAGAGAAGGCCGCTAGGGCGGCTCGGTGAGGGAATAGCCCGAGGCGCGACTCGGGATGAGTGCGCTTCGGGCAGTAAAAAAAATTGAAGTGGTGGGCCCTAGGCGCAGTTCCCACAGGGGAACCTGCTCGATACCATGAGAAGAATTGAACGAGAAAAATGGAATCACTAAGTGATAGTTGGGTACAAATGCAAACCCTAGAAAGCTGTACCCCATATGTGCTACCCCACTATAGCCTACAATAGCTATGTCATATGTATCCAACATTTTCGCCATCAACTGACTTAAACCGAGTAAGTTGTAGCCGAGTCCCTCCGCGATCAAAACTTTTGACATCTGCAGTATAACGTTCGTCTCCCGTGACTGAAGTTGAACTACGCCTTGTTGCTTGTGCGCAGGTTCTGGTTGTTGGCGACACTGATGACGACTTTACGTTGGAGTTGATGTTCTGGCTGGACGAAACAACCCGAGGAGCACATGTGCTGTCCGCAGAAGCTATCCAAGAACCAGGTATCTTTCCCGGACGGCTCGCTTTGGGCGATAGCTGCGTACGTCGAGTTCGGCCGAAGTGACTCACGACGAGGGGTGCTGTTGTCGATTTTTCTCTTCCGGTGAGTATTACGGTGGTGGCTCGGTGATGCAAGATTCGGTCAATTTTGCCATGCAGCGGAAGATGTTTCTTGCTCTTTGTGCAGATTGCGTCGCTGATGTCGTTGAGGGCTGCAGTTGACTCGTAGGGTGCGTATGTGTGGACGCCACTTGACTACTTGAGGGACAAAGTTGGCGTTGCGGCGGAGTTGACTGCTGTCGATTGTTTGCGAGGGTATGCGAGGGTGCCCTGATGTCTTGCAAATATGACAGAATGGAGGTATGGGAGTTGGTTGGTGCCGGTTGTTGTTGTTGTAGCGCCATTGATTGTGGAATGCAAATTCGGGTACTGGCGTTGTTTTCTTCTGCTGCTCCCCTTGAAGATCCATGTCTTACTGCTCGGCGTGAATCTCGACGCAGAGTGCTGCTCCGGAGATCTTCAGAATGGCTCGAGTGGAGCGCCATTGAGGACCGAGGCCGCCGATGATGACTGCCACGAAGGCGTCTTCAAATATTGAGCCTCCGCATCGGAGAAGTTTGTCGCGCAATTCGCGACAACGGCTGATATACGCCATTCTCTTTTCGCCAGGCTTCATTTTCACTGTTGTCAGCTGTGCCATTAATCGACTCTGATTGACGCTGTCTGTTGCTTGATACAGGTTCTTCAAGTGGTTGTACGCAAGCTCGGCAGAGTTGCCGTATCCTCGATAGGACCGGAGGTTCTGCTGCTGGTTCGGTGTGATGTTGCGCAGTAGAATTGTGCATGCCATCATGGACTGATATGTATACTGCTGCTCGTCATGTTGCGTTCCATGTGTTGGGTATGGCAGAGACCCGTCGAAGAATCCAAGAATCTGCACACCTTCCATCATCAACTCGAATTCAAATGACCAGGTGAAGAAATCTTTTCCGTCGAATGGTCTTGACGTTTGTACCTTTAAGACGTGCGCGAACTGCGATTGAACTTGAAGTGCATCCAATGTCTTCTCTTGCTCAGGTGAAGGCTGCCGGCGCGGCATGAAGCTGACGGAACCGCGCTGGGGTTTGTACAGGGCGAAGGTAGGCTGCTGTTGCTGATTTCCTCGCGCGTAGGATGAACCGTCGAGGCTCATCAGTGTCACATCGTTGTTGTTGTTGCTGATGTTTGACTGCGTAGGTGCCGCTTGCTGGTATTGTTCATAGAAGGACATGAAGGAGAAGAACTTCTCCATCATGCTTGGGTCAAAGCCCGCGGATTGATTTGCGGGAGTTTTGGTGGACCCAGCTGTTGGTCTTGTTGCCGTGCCCTCCTCTGTCTGTAGGCCAGAGACACAAGGGGTGGAGTAGGAGTAGTGCCGGGAGAGCCGTTAGAGGAGCTTCTCTCCTTCTGTGTTGCCATGCCTTCTAATGTTGTAGGTGCTTTGGAAGTAGTTGAGTTTGCCCTGATAGCTCTCATACCATGTTGGGCTGAGAAAAGCCCTTAGGATCTCTACAAAGCTAAAATCTGCGTAGGGACAATGTAATAGCGGAAGCGTTTTGATGACAAGTGTTTGAACCACCTTGCGCTGGTATGTGAGGGCAAAGTAGATTCATTAAAACAAGGCAATACGAGGTTTTTTTAATAAGAGTACAAGGAATACGACGAGACAAAGCTAATAACTATTTTACTGTTGCTGTTGCGGTTCGATACAGTGACAACTCGAGCAACTGCTCAATAACGAGTCAGTTGTTTGTCCTTGCTGTCGCGCTGTATTTGTCAGGTCAAAGGTCGCTGACCTTTGACTTTCGCATAACCTCTAGCACTTGCTTTACTTCTCAACCTCCACGTGTTGACTCGCCGATGCTTCGTTGTGCTTCGCCTCGTTTACGACTTAGTGTTTCGACACACAACTGAAGCGCTTAAACTACTTGTTTTCAACAAGTAACAAGGATTTACAGTATTAGCAGCTCAAGTACAATGCAAAGTCTTGGAAGTGACGAAAAAGGGTGGTAAAGGAACTCGGTGATCAGTTCTCATGAATATACCGGTACAGTCGGTTTTGATGGTGTTACCAACAAGAAGTGATTGCACTATGAAAGTTGGAGTACAAGTAGGAAACCCTAACTTTGTGTACCCCCTAAAGGCTAACCCACTATAGCCTACACAATAATAATACATATAGTGTTTGACACACCCCCATTGGCAAAGTGGGGGAGAACAAGGGGTCACAAGACCAGTCAAGAAAGGCAAGCAAGCTCGGGGTGGATCACAACGTCACCACACACTCCGAGCACAAGCAAAGGGCCACAAGGCCGGTTCACATGCAGAAGTATATATAAGTAGTACAGACAACAAGGGTGATCTCAACCTAGCAGAGCAAACAGGCAAGTGTATATATAGAGATCACAGTACAGGCAAAGTCTACAACAAGTGAGACAAAGTGGGTACTAGCCCCAACAAAGTACAGAAGCGCTGATGATCACTAGGCTGAAGTGCCTTGGTGAAAACATCAGCGATGTTGGCTTGAGAGGCCACGCAGCGCAGATGACGCTGACCACGCTGCTGAAGCTCACGAGCAAGGAAGTAACGGAGAGCGATGTGCTTCATTCTGTGCTCCAGTCTGTGCTCCTGACACAAGGCAATGGCTGCCTTGTTGTCGACGTACTGCACTGGAGGAGAACTAGGCCAGCGTAACTCCTGTGCAGCCATGGCCGTGGCGTAGATCTCAGCTTCACAACTGGAACTGAGAACTGAAGACAAACGAGTAGAGTGCCATGAAACTGAATCAGAGCCAAGGCTGAAGGTGTAACCCTGTGACGACCGCTGAGTAGCCTGGTCGTCTGCCCAAGAAGCATCTGAGTGCCCAGTGAGAACAACTGAGCTCCCTCCTCCAAGCACGAGCCCCATGCCTGATGTACTGCACAAGTAGCGCAATATCCTCTTTGCAGCATCCCAGTGCACCTTTCGGTGACGACCAGGAGCCACGTGGCGAGCCAGAAGGCCAAGAGGGTATGCTAGGTCAGGACGAGTGCAAGTCATCAGGTACATGAGGCAACAATCTAGCTCTGGGTAAGGACCACTTGACTCTACGGACTCATCCGAAGGTGAATCCGAAGCGCTGAAGGACCTGCTGCACCATGTGTGACTGAGTTAGGGTAATGGTGCGGCGTGCTCTGTCCCGGGTGATCTGCAAGCCAAGGTAGCTGCGCAGTTCACCCATGTATGTGCACGTGTGTCTCTTCTGCAGCTCGGACTTCATGTGGGCAAGAGACTTAGTGTCACCTATGGCAAAGACCAAGTCGTCGACGTACTTGAGGATGTAGAACGGCGGCAGCGAATTGTCGGTGCGTAGAAACAGCGACGGGTCAGCAGTAGAAGGAGAGAACCCAAGTGCCGCAAGAGTAGTCCTCAGTGTGTTGTGCCGCTCACGTGGCGCCTGGCGGAGACCGTAGACCGGCCGGTGGAGGCTCCACTGGGTACCTGGAGGGAACGACCCAGTGAAGCCAGGAAGGCGGTGCAGTCAAATCTCCTCGTGCAGACTGCCCTGTAAGAAAGCTGTGCTGAAGTCAAGAGAGTGAAGGTCGTAGTCGCGCTGAGCAGCAACGTGCAGTAGTACCCGAGGAGTGGTCATCTTCGGGGTGGAGGAGAAGGTCTGGAAGAAGTCTACTCCCTCTTGCTAAGTGAAGCCTCGAGCAACGTAACGAGCCTTGAAGACAGGCGGAGAACCCGGCGGCCACTTCACCCTGAAAATCCACATGCCACTGACGATGTTCGCCCCAGGTGGGGGAACCTCGTCGACGTAGGTGCCTGTGGACTTCCAGGTAGCCATCTCTGTGTCCATGGCTAACTGCCACTGTGAGGAGTAGGGACCCTCAATCCCCTCAGCGTACGACCGAGGAGTCGGGATGTCTGGTGCATCCGGGTCTCCCTCAGGGGCAACTAGCATGGACACGAGATGGGGCGCAGCGGCTGCAAGACACTCAAGATCCTCCTGTCTGTCCTCAAGGACGTCTGTGCTAAGAGCACACTCACCCCCGACAGACGGAGGACAGACAAACTTAGACTCAGGGACAAGACTGGCAGCGTAGTCTAGACGACAGCGAGCAGCAAAGTCGACAAGCTCAGCAACTAGGGCAGACGCAGCAGCAGAATCAAACGAAAGGTCAGTGACAGCAGTGGCCAGGAGACGCGTGATAGTGGGACTGGCAGCACGAAGAGAGTCAGACTCAGGGTCAGCAAGAGCAGAAAGAGAGGACTCAGGAGGAGACGGCGGAGGGACACGTTGTGGAGCAGTGGAGGGAGGCAGTGACATCCGGTGTGGGCCAGGGACTGGTGGCGGACGCTCACGCAGAGTACGGCGACTGGTGGAAGTAGTACGAACAGGGGACTGAGGACGGGACACAGGCGATACAGGGCGAGACTCAGGCTGATGACACTCTGTGAGACCGCCTGTAGGACCAGTGTAGGGAGAAGGATGAGGAAGTGGCGAGGGAGGCTGTAGCTGTGACTGCAACTGGACCGGCGGTGGACACTCTACAGAGGGAGAGGGACAAGGCGGAGGTGACTGACCAAGAACCTGCTGAAGGAGTGGAACAAAGTACGGCCGCGGCCGTGAGGTGCCCTATGCAGCAGCAGAGACTGCACCAGAACCTCCAGTAGCTCCAGCAGCACCCCCACCACCTCCAACGCCCGTGTCTGCAGCACCAGCAGCAGCTCCAACGCCCGGGTCTGCAGCACTAGCAGCAGCTCCGACGCTTAGGTCCGCAGCACCAGCAGGAGCTCCAACGCTTGGATCCGCAGCACCAGCAGCAGCTCCAACTCCCGAGTGTGCAATACTAGCAGCAGCTCTAACGCCCGGGTCTGCAGCACCAGCAGCAGCTCCAACGCTTGGGTCCGCAGCACCAGTAGCAGCTCCAACGCCCGGGTCCGCAGCACCAGCAGCAGCTCCTACTCCACGGTCCGCAGCACCAGTAGTAGGGTCCGCGACACTAGGAGTACCACTCCCGATACTGCAACGCCGTGCGTACCACTCACGAAGACGCTGCAGAGAGGGAAGCTCCCGCCTAGGCGAGGAAGTACAAGCACCAGCTCCAGCAGCACCCCTAGCTCCAAAAGCACCTCTCCTGAGACTGCAGTACTGTAAGTACCACTCACGCAGCTTCTCTGAGGAGAGAGCTCCTCCAGGCGTAGCACTCCCAGGCTCAGCACACCCAGACGCAGCACCTGCAGGCTCCGGACTCCGAGGCTCAGCACCCCCAGACTGCGCACCCCAAGGCTCAGCACCCCCAGGCTCAGCAACCCCAGGCTCCGCACACTTAGGCTCAGCACCCCGAGGAGGACGAGAGTCGACAGCTACCTCGACAGGCTCAACCGGGTCTACCTGGGACACACCTGAGGGAGCGGCACCCTGAGGGGGGAGGGGATCTACGACAGCAGCACCTGGCGCGAGGAAGAGAGGCGGGGGAGGGAGCGGGGCAGTGCGGTAGGGGAAGAGGCGGTAGAAGGGTACCAACTCGTCAAAGGTGACGTCCTGAGAGGTGAGGGCACGGCGCGAGGCGGGGTGGTAAAACTGCCAACCAGACACGTCCGGAACAAAGCCTAGGAAGACACACGGAACACTGTGGGAGGAGAGCTTGTCTGCGGACGTATTGCGAACAAAAGCTCGGGATCCCCAGACCCGAAAACGAGACGCATCACCAACCTCTCCCGTCCAACGGAGTGTCAGGGAGGTCTCCGGCAAGGAGACACGGGCCCAGAGGTTGAGCTGATGCGCAGCGTATCGGACCGCAAACGACCTCAAAAAGTGGGGGGCAGCCGCATGGATCAAGGAGGTACGAGCGACCTCCATGACCAAGCCAATGTAGCGCTCAACAACGCCATTCTGTTATGGCGAGGCTGGAAGCGTGAATGACTGGCGGATGCCATGCTCCGCACAGTAAGCTGCCAAGAGGTTGGAGGAGAACTCACCACCTCTGTCAGAGTGCAAGCGCAGGACAGGAAAGTCCGAGTGGAAACGCTCGCTGAGCTGGAGACGAGAAGCGTGGATCCAAGGAATC
The DNA here is from genome assembly GCA_948144175.1 of Closterium sp. NIES-65. Taxonomy (NCBI): domain Eukaryota; kingdom Viridiplantae; phylum Streptophyta; class Zygnematophyceae; order Desmidiales; family Closteriaceae; genus Closterium; species Closterium sp. NIES-65. Next base: position 141,265 of record CANXME010002005.1, read on the forward strand.
AAAACATCAAAGACCTCACCCTTGGTGCGCAAGGGGAAGACCGTGGTGTAGCGCGAGTAGTCGTTTACAAATATCAGGAAGTACCTCTCCTGACCCTGACCACGGACGCGGGCTGGGCCCCACACGTCCATATGGAGCGTCTGCAAGCGAGCGGTCGTCGGGGGAAACGAGGAGGAGTGAGGAGCGGCGCGCTGCCGCCCCTCAACATAGGGAAGACGGGGAGGAGCAGGTGAGGGTGGGAGGGGAGGGAGAACCCTGGGAAGACCAGAGACAAGGTACCGTTTGTGCATTGCCCGGAGGCGCTGCACGGACGGGTGACCAAGGCGGTGGTGCCAGAGGATTGTCTCGTGCGCCAGAGGACGGCACGAGTAGGGGGCCGACAGCTGACCTGACGCAGACGCAGACGCAGCTACCTGAGGGGACTCAGTGGTCAGTGTGTACCGGTCCGACCCCGGCTGCCGTGTGAAGGTCGCCAGGTGACGGCCCGTCCGAGCACACGTGCAGTGTGTCACGCGCTCGTAGGCAGGGGTGAACTGGTGGAGACCCCTGTCTTGGAGCGCACAACCCGCCACCAAGTTCGTAGAGAACGAGGGGAGGTAGATACCGGACAGTGTGCTCGACGGGACGGTCGGACAAGGGAGGACAGTGGAGGAGGTCGCAAGGACTGGACCCCTAGAGGGGTCAGCGAGAGAGACTGCAACGAGCTGAGCAAGCTGCTCAAGAGCCATGCGGTCACGAAAGAAACAGCGGGAGGTACCTGAGTCTAGTGTAAAGGTGTGCAGTGCCTCAGTCGACTGAGTAACAGGGGGCGCAGAGGCACCAGCACCTAGAGCAGCAGCCTCACCAGTACCTGGGGTAGCAGACACTCTAGCACCTAGAGCGGTAGCCTCACCGGGTCCAATGCCCGGGTCGGGCGGAACACTCAGGTACTGGGCACCCTCTCCACTAATAGACATCCCATACATGGTAGAGAGAATAGCATCAAAGTCTAGAGCAAAGGTATCAATGTTTTGCTTCATCAGATCAACCCAGCGGGGCAGCTCAGTGGCGTCAGGGAACTGAGTACGCCAAGCGTTGTCGAGGCGTGAGAAGCAGCACTGCGTGGGGTGCGCCCTCCCGCACGTCTGACTAGTGCGGTCACCAGTGCGGATAACGTACGTGCAGCTAAGGCCACCACCCCCCCCGTGCCGAGCATACCACTCACGGAGCTCCTGGGGCGACGGAGAGTGCTGTAGGCTCTGGCCACCGCCAGTGCCTCCACGACCACCACCGCCACCACCACCGCCTTGACCACCTCCTCCCCTGCCGCCGCCGTGTCCACCGCCGCCCCCACCACCGCCACCGCCCCTGCCATCACCCCCGCCGTTGCTGCCACCACCCCCACCGCTGCCACTAGCCCCACCAGTCCCACCACCACCCCCACCGCCGCCACCACCCCCACCACCGCTTCCCCCGCCGTCACCTCCGCCTCCCTTGCCCCCTTTTCCCTTGCCGCTGCGGCGCCCGCTTGAGGCAGACGCGACCCCGACCTTCTCAAAACCAAGGAGGTCGACAGCAGAAGCAGAGGCGACAGAGGGAAGAAGGAGGGAAGGGGAACACCCCTCGAAGAAAGGGGTGCGGGGGTCGCCACGAGAGGCACCTACAGCGACTATGCTAGCCTCGGCTGCAAGCAGTTCCTTCTCGAGGAGGGCAATGTGAAGTAAAGAACACGAATGAATGAACTATGAAATGTGTGAGTACAAGTACCAACCCTAATTGGGTTGTACCCCCTATGGGATAACCCACTATAGCCTACACAAAAGCATAAGCTATAAGTTCTAACACACCCCCATAGGCAAAGTGGGGGAGAACAAGTGGTCACAAGACCAGTCAAGCAAAGCAAAGCAAAGCTCAAGGTGGATCACAAAGTCACCACACAGTCCGAGCACAAGGTCAAGGCCACAAGGCCAGTCCACATGCAAGAGAAGACACATATATATAAGGCTAAACAAGCAAGAGCAGGTTTATATATATGCAAGAGTACAAGCAAGGTCAAGAGGAGAGCAATTGAGGTAGGACAGGTACAAGTCCCAGCTGAGTGCAGAAGCGCTGATGATCACAAGGCGGAAGTGCCTTGGTGAAGACATCAGCAGCGTTGGCCTCAGAGGCCACGTACGCAAGTCGCAACTGACCACGCTGCTGCAGCTCACGAGCAAGGAAGTAACGGAGAGCAATGTGCTTCGTTCTGTGCTCCAAGCGCTGCTCTCAACACAAGGCCAGCATGGCCTTGTTGTCTACGTACAGCACTGGAGGAGAACGAGGCACCTCTCCATGGTCAGTCAGCAGGTAGGTGAGCCAGCGAAGCTCCTGTGCAGCCATGGCCCCGGCGTAGATCTCAGCCTCACAACTAGAGCCGAGAACAGAAGACGAGCGAGTAGCCCACCAAGAGACAGAGCCAGGACCAAGACTGAAGGTGTACCCTTGTGATGACCGCTGCGTAGCCTGGTCGTCAGCCCAAGAAGCGTCCGCGTGACCAGTGAGGACCACTGGACTCCGCCCTCCAAGCACTAGCCCCATGCCCGACGTACTGCACAAGTAGCGCAACACCCTCTTCGCTGCAGCCATGTGCTCTGGTCGGTGTCTCCCAGGAGCAACATAGCGTGCAAGAATGCTCAGAGGGTATGCAAGGTCAGGTCGTGTGCAGGTCATCAGGTACATGAGGCAGCCAACAAGCTCTGGGTACGGGCCACTCGACTCTACGGACTCATCCGAAGGCGGAGCTGAGAGCGAGTGGCGAGTAGCCAGAGGAGTTGCCTTAGGCGAGGAGTACGTCAAGCCGAAGCGCTGAAGTCAAGAGAGTGAAGCTTGTAGTCGCGCTGAGCGGCTATGTGTAGCAGCACCCGAAGAGTGGTCATCTTCGGGGTGGGAGAGAAGGTCTGAAAGTAGTCAACTCCCTGCCGCTAACTTAAGCCACGAGCGACGTATCGCGCCTTGAAGGCAGGTGGAGAGCCCGGCGGCCGCTTCACCCTGAAGATCCACATGCCACCGACGATGTTCGCCCCAAGAGGGGGAACCGCGTCAACGTAGGTGCCTGTAGACTTCCAGGACGCCATCTTTGCATCCATAGCTGCCTGCCACTGAGAGGAGTAGGGACCCTCTATCGCCTCCGCGTAAGAGCGCGGAGTCGCGATGTCTAGTGCATTCAGGTCTCCCTCAGGGGCAAGCAGTACAGACGCGAGATGAGGTGGAGCAGCAGCCAGACACTGGAACTCCTCCTGCCTGTCCTCAAGGATGTCCGTGCCAAGAGCACACTCACCCCCAACGGACGGAGGACAGACAGCCGCAGACTCAGCAACAAGACTAGCAGCGTAGTCTAGACGACATCGAGCAGCGAAGTCGACGAGCTCAGCGACAAGAGCAGACGCACCAGTGGACTCAAAAGAGGGGTCAGTGACAACAGTAGCAAGAAGACGCGTGACTGTAGGACTGGCAGCACGAAGAGAGTCCGACTCCGGGTCGACAAGCGCAGGAAGAGAGGACTCAGGAGGAGAAGGCAAAGGGGCACGCAGAGGAGCAGTGGACGGACGCAGAGACATCCGGTGCGTGCCAGGGACAGGAGGAGGACGCTGACGCGAACCGCGACCACTAGCGCGAGCAGCACGAATAGGCGACGCGGGACGAGACACAGGCTCACGACGCTCAGCAAGACCTCCAGTAGGACCAGTGTAAGGAGAGGGAGCAGGCACTGGGGAGGCGGGCTCTAGCAGTGATTGCGACTGGACAGGCAGTGGACACTCTACAGAAGGAGGAAGACCAAGAACCTGCTGCAGGAGCGGAACGAAGAACGGCGGAGGCCGCGCGGCAACTCCAAACACAGCAGGGACAGTACCAGCACCCTCAGCAGCAGCACCAGCGCCAACAGCACCTCTAGCGGCAGGACCTCCAGTCGCACCATCAGCAGGACCACCACCAGGACAGACAGCAGTAGTCTCAGCGCCAACACCCTTAGCAGCTCTAGCTCCAGTAGGACCCGAAGGCCCAGCAGCTCCAGGACCGGCGGCACCAGCACCCTCAGCAGCCGAAGAAGCTCCAGCTCCAGCAGTAAGCCTCCAGCGGCGAGCAAACCACTCGCGCAGCTCCTGTGGAGAGAGGGGCTCCCGCGAAGACGGAGCACCCGGAGAACCTCCAGGCCCAGCAGTGCCAGACGCCACAAGGGGGGGTCCAGCGACTGCAGGCTCCGCACCTCCAGGCTCAGCAGCTCCACATGCAGCACCTCCAGGCTCAACACCCACTTGCGCACCACCCCCAAACTCAGCAACCCCAGGCTCGTCACCCCCAGGCTCAGCACCCACGCGCACAGCACCCCCAGGCTCAGCACCCCCAGGCTCGTCACCCACGCGTACAGCACCCCCAGAGTTAGCACCCCCAGGCTCAGCACCCGCAGCAGTACCAGAGTCACCAGCAACCTCGACCTACTCGACTGCATCTACCTGGGACACACCTAAAGGGGCAGGATCGTGAGGGGGGAGGGGGTCTACCGGGGGGGGACCTGGCACAAGGAAGTCCGGTGGCGGGGGGAGAGAAGGAGTGCGGTAGGGGAAGAGGCGGTAGAAGGGGACTGACTCGTCGAACGTGACGTCCTGGGAGGATAGAACACGACGAGAGGAGGGGTGGTAGAACTGCCACCCTGGAGCGTCTGGGGGGAAGCCAAGGAAGACACAGGGAGCAGCACGAGGGGACAGCTTGTCCGCAGACAAGTCGCGGACAAACGCCCGAGACACGGAACGCAGACGCATCGCCAACCTTCCCAGTCCACAGGAGGGCCGGAGAGGTACGGACCTTCCCCGGCCGGGTAATCCCGGGGTGAAGGTTGATCTGATGCGCCGCGTACCGAACCGCAAACGGCCACAGAAAATGGGGGGCAGCCGCATGCATCATGGACGTACGAGCGACGTCCATGACCATGCCAATGCGGCGCTCAGCAATCCCATTTTGCTGTGGAGAGTCCGGAAGCATAAAGGTCTGGCGGATGCCCTGTGCACGACAGTAGGCTCGCCGAAGGCCAGAGGAAAACTCTCTGCCTCGGTCAGAGTGCAGACGCAGAACAAGAAAGACCGAGCCGAAGCTCCTCCTGAGCTGGAGACGAGCTGCGCGGATCCAGTCGATCAACACCTCAGTGACATCACCCTTGCTGCGCAAGGGAAAGACCGTGGTGAAACGTGAGTAGTCGTCAACCACCAGCAGAAAGTAGCGCTCGTGACCCTGTCCACGGACGCGGGCCGGGCCCCACACGTCCATGTGAAGCGTCTGCAGAGGAGCCTCTGTCGGAGGAAACTGGGAGGAGTGGGGGGCAGCCCGGAGGCGCCCCTCGACACAAGGGACATAGGAAGCTCCTGGCCCCGAAGGAAGGGGAGGGAGAGACCGGGGAAGACCAGAGACAAGGACACGGGAAGCCATGTCCCTGAGACGGGGCAAGGAGGGGTGGCCAAGACGGTGGTGCCACAGGAGAGTCTCGTGAGACAGGAGGCGACACGAGCAGGGGGCAGACTCAGGACCAGACCTGGACGCAGCAGCAAACACCTGACCCGACGCAGCTACCTGGCAAGACACAGGGACAGGAGGAGACTCAGTGGTCAGGGTGTAGAGGCTCGACCCCGGCCGACGGGAGAACGTGGCCAGGTGCCGACTTGTGCGGGCGTCCGAGCAGTGGGTCACCCGCTGACTCGCAGGAGTAAACTGGTGAACCCCCGCATCCTGTAGGGCAGCACCATTCACCAAGTTCGTCAAGAACGAGGGGAGGTACAGACCAGACAGGGTGCCCGAGGGGGCAGCTGGACACGGTAGGACAGTGGAGAAGTGAGAAAGGACAGGACCCCCAGAGGGGTCAGCAAGATCGCTACACCAGCTCTAGAAAGCTCTCCCCAGCGGGGGATCTCAGAAGCGTCAAGGAACTGCTGACGCCAAGCGTCCGTCAGGCGACCAAAGCAGCGCCGGGTGGAGTGGGCACCCCCACACAGCTCACCCGCACGGTCGCCGCTGCGAAGAACGTAGGTGCACGGGCTAAAGCCTCCACCACGCTGACTCTGCGTGTACCACTCACGGAGCTGCTGAGGCGTGGGGACGTCCCGAGAACGCTGCTGCTACTGGTGCTGACCACCACCAGAGCCGCTCCGCTGCGGAGCACTACCCCGACCAGCTCCACCTCCTCTGACACTACCGCCTCCACCTCCGCCACCACCACCGCCTCCGCTCCCACCGCCTCCGCCGCCACCGCCTCCGTCGCCGCTGCCGCCGCCACCGCCACCACTCCCGCCACCACCCCCACGCCACCCCCACTCCCTCCGCCGCCTCCACCGCCACCTCCACCGCCCCCGCCAGCTCCACCCGCGCCCTTGCCCCCCTTGCCCTTGCCAGGGTGGCGTCTTCCGCTAGGGACAGACGCCGCGCCGACCGACTCAAGACCAAGCAGGTCGGCAGCAGTAGCAGAGGCAACAAAGGGTAGCAGGGGGGAAGGAGAACACCCCTCAAAGATGGGGGTGCGCGGGTCTCCACGGGAGGCTCCTACAGCGACTATGCCTTTCTCTGCCGCTAGGAGGGCCTTCTCGAGGAGGTCAACAGTGAGAGTGGTGGGACAGACTGAGAGGAAGTGGTCCCTGACTACGCGAAGGGAGTCAAGGAGGCGAGTGACTATGTAATAGAGAGCGATGTACATGGGGGGGGGGTTCTTGGCGCAGAACTCAGCAGGAAGGGCGGCGCGGTAGCGAGTGTCACTAGTGCGGAGGTGCGTAATGAGGTCAGCGATAGTGGGAAAGGCAGTGAGATCAGGAAAGAGGTACGGTAGCATGAGACGGCTCAGTGCAGCAGTGGCAGGGGAAGAGTAGCGCGCAACTACAGCGTCGTACAAGGTCTGAGCACTCTTGTACTGACTAAAGTGCGCGCGCTCAGTGGTGGGCAAGTGGCGACGCACAGCAAGACGTGCAGCAGCATCGTGGGTGGCCCACTGAGAGCGAACAGTGGGGTCAGCATCAGCAGCAGGGGCAGGAGAGGCGCCAGAGGTGAGGTCAAAGAGGGAAAGGCCGTCTGCCCTATTGCACTGTAAGAACAGCTGCAGGTCGTCGACCCAGACCTCAAAGTCAATGGCTCGACCCTCAGCGTCAAAAGCGAGGACACTGGGGGTAGCCATGACGACGACAGTGGAGCAGTGCAAGCAGTAGGGGAAGGGCACGCAGTGACAGCGGTACGGTGCTCACCGGGCAGGGCAGGTCGGGCGGCTCGGCAGGAGGGTTGCCCGGCGACTCGGCGGCTCGGCTGCTGGACGGCTCGGCTCCCGGGCGGCTCGGCGGCAGGGCAGCTCGGCTGCCGGGCGGCTTGGGTGCAGGGCGGCTCGGGGGCGGGGCGGCTCGGCTGCACTGTGGCTCGGCGGTCCGGCGGTTCGGTGGCTACTACTGGGCGGCTCGGCTGCTCCGGTACCGGGCGGCGTGGCGGGCGGCTGCTCGGGCGGCGAGGCCGCGTAGGTGAGGGCGGCGGGGCCGCGTAGGTGGAGGTGGCGGGGCCGCGTAGGTGAAGGCGGCGGGGCTGCGTAGGTGAAGGCGGCGGGGCCGCTCAGGTGAAGGCGGCGGGGCCGCGTTGGTGAGGGCGGCGGGGCCGCGTAGGAGAGGGCGGCGGGGGCCGCACGGCTCAGGGCGGCGAGGCCGCGATAGGAGGGCGGCGGGGCCGCATGAGCAGAGCGACGGGGTCGCGATGTAAGGGCGGCAGGGCCGCGACAGCGGGGCGACGGGGCCGCGCTCACAGGGCGGCGGGGCCGCGAGTGCAGGGGCGGCGGGGCCGCAAGAGCAGGGGCGGCGGGGCCGCGATGCAAGGGCGGCGAGGCCGCGACGTAAGGGCGGCGGGGCCGCGAGAGCAGGGGCGGCGGGGCCGCGAGTGTAGGGACGGCGGGGCCGCGATGCAAGGGCGGCGGGGTCGCGACGTAAGGGCGGCGGGGCCGCGAGAGCAGGGGCGGCGGGGCCGCGATGTAAGAGCGGCGGGGCTGCGACGTAAGGGCGGCGGGGCCGCGATGCAAGGGCGGCGGGGCCGCGGTGCAAGGGCGGCGGGGCCGCGACGTAAGGGCGGTGGGGCCGCGAGAGCAGGGGCGGCGGGGCCGCGATGTAAGAGCGGCGGGGCCGCGACGTAAGGGCGGCGGGGCCGCGAGGGAAGGGCGGCGGAGCCGCAAAGTGAAGGGCGGCAGGGCCGCGTAGTGCAGGGCGGCAGGGCCGCTAAGGAAGGGCGGCGCGACGGGCCACTAGAGGCGACACGGAGTGTCGCTAAAAAAAAAAAAAAAAAAAAAAAGGAGAGCGCGCCTCGGGGTGCGCTTCGGTGGGCCCTAGAAGCAGTCCCTAGGAGGGAACCTGCTCTGATTCCATTTGAAGTAAAGAACACGAATGAATTAACTATGAAATGTGTGAGTACAAGTACCAACCCTAATTGGGCTGTACCCCCTATGGGATACCCCACTATAGCCTACACAAAAGCATAAGTTATAAGTTCTGACAGGCAATAGTGAGCTCAGTGGGGCAGCGAGCTAGGAAGTGATCCCTGACAGCACGCAGAGTGTCAGGGAGGCGGGTGACTAGGTGGTAGAGAGTGAGCCAAAGCGGGGGGGGGGGGGGGGGGGGGGTTCGTGGCAAGAAACTCATCGGGCATGGCGACACGGAAGCGGGCCTCACTAGTACGGAGGTGCGTGATGAGGTCAGCGACTATGTGGAATGAGGTCAGGTCGGGAAACAGGTAGGGGAGGGAGAGACGGCCTAGCGCGGCAGAGGCAGGTGAGGAGTAGCGGGCAATGACAGCGGTGTACAGTGCCTGTGCAGTCTTGTGCTGACCAAAGTGCTCGCGCTCGTCTATCGGCAGGGAGTTGCGAATAGCAAAGCGAGCGTGGGCGTCACGAGTCGGCCACTATGAGCGGGTAGTGCTGTCAGCAGTAGCAGCAGGAGTAGTAGCATGGCCGAGGGCGTGATCGTACAGTGAGATGTCCTCCTTGGCAGTGAGCTGTAGGAAGAGGTGTAGGTCATCTAGCCAGGTATCGAACTTCACTGGGCAGCCCTCAGCACCGAAAGCTAGCACAGGAGGGCTAGCCATAGCAGCAGTAGAGTAGCAGTAGTTGCACCCTAGAAACAGTAGGCAGGGCGGCTCGGTCCAGTACGGGCGGCGCGGCTCGGTTCAGGTAGGGCGGCTCGACTTGGGTAGGGCGGCTCGGCTGGGTTCGGGCAGCGCGGCTTGGTTCGGGCTGAGCGGCTTAGTTCGGGCAGCTCGGTTCGGGCTGGGCGGCTCATTGGTGCTAAGGAGCGGCGCGCGGGTCGAGAGGGGGCCGACGGGGCCGCTAAGGTGGGGTCGCGCGTGGGGTCGACGGGGCCAGCACGGCCGCTAAGGGGCAGCTCTTGGGGTCGACGGGGCCGGCTTCGACCTTTAAAGGGGCAACGCTCTGGGTCGATGGGGCCAGCGGGGCCGCTAAGGGGCGGCTCGTGGGGTCGACGGGGCCTCTAAGAGGCGGCGCGCGGGTCGCTAAGAGGGAGGCGGGTCGCGGGGCCTTAGGGGGCCGTGAAAAACGAGGCGCACGAGGGCGCTAGGGGAGAGGCGCTCGAGGGCGCTCCCACAGTAGGGCACATGAGGGCGCTAGTAGGTAGCAGTAGTGGTGGGCCCTAGGAATCGGTCCTAGCGGAGGACCTGCTCTGATTCCATGTTACGAACAAGAAGTGATTGCACTATGAAAGTTGGAGTACAAGTAGGAAACCCTAACTTTGTGTACCCCCTAAAGGCTAACCCACTATAGCCTACACAATAATAACACATGTAATGTTTGACAGATGGCTCTTACACAGGGGGGTTATGTCCATTATCACCAGCCTACTTATGCACTAATCGATCAGAAACTGTACCAGCAAACCACTGTACTATGTGAGAACCTAGAGAAGTCTTCGCAATCAGGGCTAATTTTTTGTTTTGGCCAACCTTTTCGATTAGTGTTGCTCATCATAAAAAACCTGATTATCAGAGTATCCCTCTTTGAAAATGCTGATTTGTCAGGGTCTTTGCAGATCTAGAAATTTTCAAGCCCTTGAGACAGTTAGTTTTAACACTGCATAGGATAACAATCTCAATCATCATCATGCCAGCACACATAATGTCGTGTCGAATTGTACAGTTGCGACAGTTGGCAAAGGGGATTCCCAGGTTTTGGGGAAAGGGGGTCACGGGAAGGTTGGGGGGGTGGGGGGGGGGGGGGGGGGGGGGGGGGTCCGCTGGAACTCGCTTCAGGGTAGAGCTCGCTAAGAGCTTCGGCAACCTTGACGCGGCAATGTAGCTTAAATGTAAACCCTGGCACATCAGGGTAAATGAAGGTCCCAAAAAAAATACCCTACTGCATCAGTGTTACTACCTAAAAACCACCCTGTTCATGAAGGCATCAGGGTGATTTACCTTGATAAAACAGGCCCTATACCCAATTCGTGGTTTCGTCCAAAAGTCCTCCCACAAAATCCCATGTGTAACTGCAACTGGCAAAAACGCTTCCTTGCTACACCAACTTCTTCCCTGAAACAAAGACTACCCTTTCCACCTCATTTCTTATGCTTCCTTTACCTCCAAAATCATTTTGCTTGCCACCAGTCCAATTCCTTACAGAATGACAGGCCGCAAAAGGGGTCGTGGTGCCCAAGACTCTGAACCCACGTCTCCTCGCCCGCCTGCCCGTTCGCGACAAACCCCAGCCTTTGCGATTCTTTCGACCTCCTCATCAAGCCTTGCACCACCCCCTACTCCTAAGCCTAAATCATCTTTTGCTCCCTCCCAGCAACCTCAGCCAACAACAGCGCCACAAATTGTCTCGGAGAAACAAAAGGAGATTCTCTAGCACGTCCTTAAAGCCACCCTTCCTGACTCTCCGTCTCCATCACGGCCTCAAACCTCTCACCCTCAGCCCTCGACGTCCCGTGCCCATCCTTCATCTACCTCAACACCTCCACCGACGACTACAGCAGATGCTCCTGTTCCCACAACCCCTGCCGACAACACGCACCCACTATCACACTATGAAACTGCTGCTTCACCTTCTCGAGATCCCCCTCCTCCTTCACCTACTCCTCACTCTACGGAGCCGTGCCCGTAACCCTGCCCACCCTTATCAACCTCAGATAACCCACTACCTCCTAATTCTTGCCTCACATGTTGACGCACCTTTGCCAACTCAGGTTCGCTGGCCCGTCACCTTCCAGCCTGCTCTCGCAACACCGCCACACGTCAGCAAGCTGCTCGGCCTCCTCCCCCCCGCTCATCAGCCCCAACCTCGGCGCCTGCAGCCGTAGATCGGCCTGCAATTCCTCAAACCACTTGGGAGGCCGTTCCTTCCTGGGATTGGCCTTCCTTCTTCAGCCCAGCAGTCTTACCTGGCCCTATTCTCCGCCAAATCCCCTCCCGCATCCGACTCCTCATTCTCGATGCACTTCTCATTCCACTGCGCCGCCTGGCACAACATCCTTCTGACATCGCTGCACACCTCATTCTCTTGGCATTTCCGCGTCTCCTGCTGCGCCTACCATCTGCCGCTGCTTCCACATAGCCCCTTACCTCTTCATGTTCTGCCTTAGCACGCCGCTTCATCATTGGTGACTGGCACTCTCTTTTTAGCGAAGCAGTAGCTGCAGCCACTCCAGCCGCTAGACCTCTACACATGGATTCAGCACGTTCTACAGCGCAGCAGGCTCGTCTCAGCCGTGCGAAGTGGTTTGCGAAATGCGGGGATTGGTCACGATCACTGGCAGCACTGGAAGCTGGCAAGCTAGCTCTCCCATCATCAGAAACAGTTGTTGCCCTCAGCTCCAAGCACCCACCTGCTGCAGCAAAGATTCCTGATTGGGTACACAGCTTCACTCCTACAGCCGCACCACAGCTCACCGTCCATGTTCTCCATTCCCCTCTACAGTCCGCCCCCCGTGGCACAGCTGCTGGACCTTCTGGGTGGTTCATTGAGCACCTCAGGGACACGTTTCTTTCTCACCAGCAGCATCTCCCTTCTCTCCTCCACGTATTCCAGAATTGGCTGCAGGGTGACCTTCCACCTGCAGTCAGGCCTTTCTACACCGCATCGAACCTCGTGGCCCTGCAAAAACCGCATGGTGGTGTACGTCCCATCGCCATTGGGGAAGTGCTACCACGCCTCCTTTCACGCTGCATCACTCTCCTTTTTAAGCAGCAGATGCGAGAGATATTCCTTCCTCACCTTCAATTTGGCGTAGCAGTTCCGGCCGAGATCGATATTATGTCGCACGCAGTGTGCTCCGCCTTCTCCCTTCATCCAGACTGGGTGGTGCTTCAGCTGGACGTTGCAAACGCATTCAACTCGTTCAATCGGGTTTCCATGTTTGAGGCATTAAGACGTTCCCCATTCTCCAGTCTCATTCCCTTCTTCCGCCTATTCTACTCCACCCCTTCACCTCTCCACTACCGCAGCGGCCCCCTTCTCCACACATTCTAGTCAGCTTCTGGTGTTCGTCAAGGCGACCCTTGTGGCCCTTTCCTTTATGCCCTAACACAGCAGCTAGCCATCCAACCAACCCAGCAGCAGTCTCCCTCAATTTTCATTACCTCATACGCAGACGATACCTACTTGGCCGGCCCTCCCTCAGACGTCTTTGCCGCATACACTGACCTTACCTCCCGCCTTCTCTCTCTCGGCCTTACAGTCCAGCCCTCTAAGTGCTCTTTATGGGCCCCTATGGACCTGCCTGAACACTGCATTCCGCCCCCGGGTATTTCCATCGCTGCAAACGGTCTCAGTGTCGCCGGCGTTCCTACTGGCTCCGACGGTTACATCATCTCTACAGTTCGTGACAAACTCGATTCTTTCACTACCTCCCTCTCTTTACTGTATCAACTGCAGGACCCACAGATTGCCTCACGGATCCTTTCCTTATGCATCACTGCCCGACCTTCTTTCCTCCTCCGAGCTGTCGCACCTTTTCCCGAAATCCAAGAGCTACTCTCTTCATGGGACAACACCATTTTCAGCCACTTCTCTCAGCTCCTGGGCTCTGAGTACTGGAATCCCACTTCTGAATAGTCCACATCAGCCCGCCTCCAAGCCTCGCTCCCTATCCGCTTAGGTGGCTTCGGCATTTGCAGCTCTGCATCCATCGATCCCCTCAGTTACCTCTGTAGCTGGGCGCAGACAGTTTCGACCTTGTCCACCCACTTCATCACTGATGGTGCTCCTCTTTTCTGCCCCTACGTCACCACGGACTCCATTAACCTCCTCGACCCTTCAATCTCATCCACCATGACCATGCTTCCCCAAGACATTCGTGATCGCTTCCCATCATGGCCTGTGCTTCAATCGGGCTACCCTCCTAAACTCTTTACTCATCTCTCCCAACACCTCGAAGCCGATTTGCTGGAGAAGGTTCGAGCCACAGTAACGTCCCCGCTTCGCCTTGCTCGTCTAACCTCTTTGCAGGGCCCGCATGCAGGTGACTGGCTCATAGTGGCTCCATCCTCCCCGCACATGCAGCTTTCAGAGACTGAATGGCGCATTGCAGCAGCTACCCGCTTAGGCCTTCCTCTCCCTCACCTTTCATCTTCGCTCACCTGCACCTCCAACTCCCCGTTCACCGATTCTTCCATCCATTCTCATGTCCTTCGCTGCCCTAGTAACAACGAGCCTACTAAGGTGCACGACGCAATCAAACGAGAAGTTCATCGCATTGCTTTGGAGCTTGGGTTCTCTGCGCAGATGGAAGACCAGCATCTTCTGCCTGGCCGCCGCACAGACATCACGTGCCGCGACATTAGCTCTGGTACCACCTGGGCCTTGGATGTTTCTGTTGCTGATCCACAAAAGGGGTTTCCGCACTCCAACGCAGCTACGGTGATTGTTTCAGCAGCAGCCACTCGTGAAAGTGAGCAGACCACCCATTATGCTGCAGCACTTCATGACCGTCCAGACATCAAACTGTTTCCCCTTGTCATCGAAGCCTTCGGTTGCTTCGGCTCTTCGTTCAACAACTTCCTTCGTCAATGCAGCCGCAAAGGGGCGTCACAACTCCGCGACTTGAGTGGTGCTACAGATTCTCTTCCCCTACTGTTTGAGACCAACCTCTACAAACGGATTTCTCTGGTCCACCAACGTGAGCAGGCTCGCACTGTTTGTCGTCGTGCACAAATTCGTTTTACCGAGGGCGTCAACCACGCACCACCCGAGGTGACTTCTCTTTCTGCAGCTGACTTTGCCTACTTTGGAGAGGACCACTGAGACATCTCATGGGCCTATTTGTAGGCCTCACAATAGGATTAGCCTACATGTCTTTCCATGCACTAGGTGTCTGGATTTGCCTTGTATACATTGTACATTTACTATTGTGTCAATAAAGAGGTTGGGATTCTGACATGGTATCAGAGCGGTCTCGGGTTCGATTCCCGGTGTATGCACATATAGGCCGTTGCCGCTGTGCTTAGTCTTGGGCCTCCTAGTGTGGGGGGGTGTCAGTAGATCTGCACTGTAGATGCCCGATTGATCCTGGAGAGGGTTACAAGCGCGTTCGCGTGGGGGTTATGGGCGCACTGACCCGCTACTGAAACAAGCCCTTTTATCCCACTGGTCTAGTGGTTGGGATTCTGGCAGCTCCAGCACCTCTAGTAGCTCCAGAACCCTCAGCGCCAGCTCCTCCAGTACCAGCTCCACCAGCAGCAGCACCCCCAGAACCAGCACCTCCAGTCCCAGGGTCTCAAGCCTCAGTGTCTCCAGCAGTAGCACCCCCAGACCCAGGGTCTCCAGCAGCAGCACCCTCAGGCTCTGCAGCACCTCCAGCCCCAGCAGCTCCAATACCTCCAGTACGAGCACCTCTAGGACTAGCACCACTCCCAGCACCAGTGACGACAGCAGAAACACCTCCAGCGGTAGAGCCCCGAGCTCCAGAAGCGCGACCCTGACGGCGACCGTACCAATCGTGCAGCTGTTGTGAGGTGAGAGGCACACGCGGACGAAGGCGGCTACTCCAGGGAGACCGTGCAACAGCAGACTCAGAACCCTCAGTGCCAGCACCCGCAGTAGCTCCAAAACCTCCAGCGCCAGCACCGACATCAGCTCCAAAACCTCCAGCGCCAGCACCCGCAGCAACTCCATAACCTCCAGCGCCAGTACCTGCAGCAGCTCCAGAACCTACAGCGCCAGCACCCGCGGCAGCTCCAGAACCTCCAGCGCCAGCACCCGCAGCAGCTCCAGAACCTCCAGCGCCAGCACCCGCAGCAGCTCCAGAACCTCCAGCGCCAGCACCCTCAGCAACTCCAAAACCTCCAGCGCCAGCACCTGCAGCAGCTCCAGAACCTCCAGCGCCAGCACCCGCAGCAGATCCAGAACCTCCAGCGCTAGCACTCGTAGCAGCTCCAGAATCCCCAGCTCCAGCACCCTCAGCAGCTCCAGACTTCGCGCCCCCAGGCTCCGCACCTCCAGGCTCAGCACCCCCACGCTCCGCACCCCCAGGCTCAGCACCCCCAGGCTCCGCACCCCCAGGCTCATCACCCCCAGAAGCAGCACCCCGAGCAGGACCACCCTCAGCAGGACCTGAGTCACCAGTGACCTCAACCGGCGCAGACAAGGGAGGAGGGTCTACCTGAGACACACCTGAAGGAGCAGGACCGGGAGTGGGGAGGGGGTCTACCTGGGGAGCACCTGGAGCGAGGAAGAGCGGCGGGGAGCGGCGGCGGCGGGGCAGCGCGGTAGGGGAAGAGACGGTAAAAGGGAACCGTCTCGTCAAACGTGACGTCCTGAGAGGGGAAGACATGGCGCGAGGTGGGGTGGTAAAACTGCCAACCAGGCGCGTCAAGGACAAAGCCAAGGAAGACACAGGGAACAGCACGGGCGGAGAGCTTGTCCGCGGTGGTATCGCGGACAAAGGCACGAGCATCTCCGACTTGGAAACACAACGCATCGCCAACCTTCCCCGTCCACAACAGTGTGGGCGAGGTCTCCGGCAAGGAGACACGGGGCCAGAGGTTGAGCTGATGCGCGGCGTACCGGACCGCAAACAGCCACAGAAAATGGGGGGCAGCCGCATGGATCATGGAGGTACGAGCGACCTCCATGACTAAGCCAATGCGGCGCTCAGCAACCCCATTCTGCTGCGGAGAGGCCGGAAGCATGAACGACAGGGTGATGCCGTGCTCCTCACAGAAGGCTGCCAAGAGGTTGGAGGAAAACTTACCACCTCTGTCAGAGTGCAGACGTAGGACGGGGAACTCTGTCCCGAACCGCTCACGGAGCTGGAGACGAGCAGTGCGGATCCAGGGGATCAAAACATCAGGGACCTCACCCTTGGTGCGCAAGGGGAAGACTGTGGTGTAACGCGTGTAGTCGTCGATGACCAGTAGGAAGTACCGCTCGTGGCCCTGTCCACAGACGCGGGCTGGGCCCCACACGTCCAGATGGAGAGTCTGCAGGGGAGCCTCTGTGGGAGGGAACGAGGAGGAGTGAGGAGCGGCGCGCTGCCGCCCCTCGATATAGGGAAGACAAGGAGGAGCACGCAAGGGTGGGAGGGGAGGGAGAACCCTGAGAAGACCAGAGACAAGGACACGGCGGTGCACGCTACGAAGGCGCTGCATCGAGGGGTGACCAAGGCGGTGGTGCGAAAGGAGGGTCTGGTGCGATAAGGCGCGACACGAACAGGGGGCCGACAACTGACCCGGCGCAGACGCAGACGCAGCTATCTGAGGTGACTCAGTGGTCAGTGTGTACAAGCCCGACCCCGGCTGCCGAAGGTAGCCAGGTGACGACCCGTCTGAGCACACGTGCAGTGTGTCACATGCTCGTAGGCAGGGGTGAATTGGTGAACACCCGCGTCCTGGAGCGCAGAACCCGCCACCAAGTTCATAGAGAACGAGGGGAGGTGAAGATTTGATATTGTGCCAGACGTGGCAGCAGGACAAGGGAGGACAGTGGAAGAGGTCGCACGGACTGGACCCCCAGAGGGGTCTGCCAGAGAGACTGGAACCGGGTGACTGAGCGGCGTGAGGGTGATGCTGTCGCGAAAGAAGGAGCGAGAAGCACCAGAGTCAAGTGTGAAGGTGTACAAGGCCTGAGCAAGCGCAGTACAAGAGAGAGCAGACTCACCAGCACCTGGAGCAGCACTCTCATCCGTACCTAGAGCAGGAGACACACTAGCCCCTAGAGCAGCAGCCTCACCAGCACCTAGAGCAGCAGGCTCTATACGTGGGTCAGGCGGTACGCACAGGTAACAAGCACGGTCAGCACTAGTAGGCAGTGCATACATGGCAGTGAGAATAGCATCATAGTCAAGAGCAAAGATATCTACCCTCTGCCCAAGCAGCTCCACCGAGTCGGGGAGCTCAGCCTCGTCGCCAAAATCGGTACGCCAGGCGTCGCTCAGACGGGCGAAGCAGCGGAACTCTGTGTGACTGAGTGTCCCGCAAGCCTGACCAGTCCGAGCACTAGTGTGAATGATGTACGGGCAGTGAACGGTACTCAGAAACCCTCTACTCTGAGCGTACCACTCGTGAAGCTGCTGGGACGTAATTGTCTCGCGTGGACGGCGCTGCAGCTGCAGCTGGCCACTGCCAAACTCTCCCAACTGACCAGCTCCAGGGCGACAGCTACAACGGCTACCGCGACAACCCCAACTAGCGTACCACTCACTAAGCTGCTGGGGCGTGCGAGATTCGCGCGGACGTCGCTGGAGCTGCATGTGGCCACCGCCAGTAGTAGCAGTAGTAGCAGTAGTAACAGCAGTAGCAGCAGTAGCAGCGCGGCCACCCCTACAACCCCAACTAGCGTACCACTCACTAAGCTGTTCGGGCGTGAGGGAGTCACGCGGATGTCGCTGGAGCTGCATCTGGCCACCGTCAGTAGCAGCAGTAGCAGTAGTAGCAGCAGCAGCGCGTGCAGGGCAGGTGCAGTAGGCAGGCAGGTGGCAGCGCACGAACAAGGTAGGTGCTCACCAGTGGCGGGAAGGGCAGGTGCATGACGGCGGCGACGGTGGGGTCGCTACAACTCCAGCAGAGGAGGGCCGTGTCGGCGGTAGGGCAGGTCCGCGACAGCTGCTGTAGGGCGGGGCCGTGACAGCTGCAGGGCGGGGCCCCAACGGCGGCAGAAGGCTCTGCGGTAGCTGGTGCAGGGCGGGGCCGCGACTGCGGCAGGAGGCTCCGCCGCAGCTGCTGCAGGGCAAGGCCGCGACCGCGACAGGAGGCTCCGCGACAGCTGCTACAGGGCAAGGCCGCGACGGTGGCAGAAGGCTCTGCGGCAGCTGCTGCTGGGTAGGGCCGGGACTGTGGCAGGGCGCTCCGTGGCAGCTGCTGCAGGAGCGACGGTGGCAGCTGCTGCAGGACGGCGTCCAGGGGCACCCGCGAGGAACAGGGGCAGCCGCGGCGCGCGAGGTTGCAGCGCGCTGCGCAAGCTATGGGCGCGGCGCGCGGGGCTGCAGCGCGACGCGCGGGCAGCGAGCGCGACGCAAAGGGCTGCAGCGCGACGCGCGGGCAGCAGACGCAACGCGCGGGGCTGCAACGCGACGCGCGGGCAGCGAGCTCGACGCGCGGGGCGGCGACCTGGCCTGACGGGTCTGCAGGGGCGGCTCGTGGGGCTGACGGGCCTGCAAGGGCGGCTCGCGGGCCTGACGGGCCTGCAGAGGCGGCTAACGGGCCTAACGGGCCTGCAGGGACGGCTGGTAGGCCTGATGGGCCTGCAGGGGCGGCGCTCTGGCCTGACGGGCCTGTAGGGGCGGCGCTCTGGCTTGACGGGCCTGCAGGGGCGGCTTGCGGGCCTGACGGATCTGCAGGGGCGGCTCACGGGCCTGACGGGCCTGCAGGGGCGGCGCACGGGCCTTACGAGGCTGTAGGGGCGGCGCGCGGGCCGTACGGGCCTGCAGGGGCGGCACGCTGGCCTAGGGCAGCACTAGGCAGCGCGAGGGCTGCAGAACGGCGCGCGCAGCGCAGCACGGCACAAGGCAAGGCAGAGAGGCAGGCAAGCTCAGGACAATACGTGGGGTAGCATGGTAACCGCAACGGTTGGTGGGGCCGAAAAAGAAACGGTCCTACAGACCTAGTGCTCTGAAACCATGTTAGAATCTAGCAGCAGGAATGATTGAACTATGGAAGATTTGGGTACAAATATGAAACCCTAAAGTGGGTTGTACCCCATATTGGCTACCCCACTACAGCCTAAACATGTATAGTAGATATAACGTTTGACATGTTGCCATAAATATGTATTTAACGATCAGGGATGTTCAATTCATTCCGTTTGGTGACGTGGGTTCTATGTTCCCTCGATGGGCCAATACGTGTCTACGCTGTGTATGAGCAACGTACACGTGGCGTCGATGAGTGCGCCGTGTACGTTTGGTGCACGTTGCGCCGCACCGACGTGAGGTACGGTCACGCGGCGAAGAATTGTGCGTTGTCATTTTCATTTCGACCACAGTTTTCACGATGCTTGTTTTTGGCCTCAAAGCAAAGATGTGAAGGGTCGACCACATTTGACTCATACGCATGTGGAGCTTTCGTCGTCTGGTGACCACTTGCACAAGTGGCACTGGGAGTCTATAACGTGGGTGCAACTGGCTGGCCCAAAATACACGCGCGCAGAGTTTCTGGCGCGTGCAGGGCAAAGTCGGGCGCAGCAGTTGAGCAACATGTGTACTCCTGTGGTGAGACGCGGAACTCCCCATCCCCGTCTTCGCTCTTGACTCTCATGAAAAGGCATCTCCCATCTTGCTTTTCCTCTAGAAGCTCAGTCTGTCCATTTCTATCGCAGATACTGTACTTCCTTCACCTGTCAAACTTTCGCTCCGTTAGTGATACATGATTGACCATCTCTCTCTACGTTATCAAAGACTCTCTTTATGTTATCACAGACTCTCTTTACGTTATCAAAGACACTCTTTACATTATCACAGACTCTCTTTACGTTATCATAGACTCTCTTTACGCATGACCCTCTCATGCAGTCTAGCTGCTGTCCTGTCCTCCGCCGTCCTCTCCAAAACCCAACACACACTGTCATCTGCTTCGCAACTAAAACGTAATACGTTGAGAGCAATTAGGGTTGAGGCTTCACCTGCTGCCGTCAACCTGCGCTAGTCTAAATGTCCCCGCCACTCTCGTGTTACCATGCGGCGCAGCCATGGCGGTTTTCCTCGTCACTTTCAGCCGCACGCTAAACCACACTCCCGTGCAGCTGCTTCGCATGCCCTGCGCCCAGGCTGCTACGATTCGAGTGCTCTAGAGAGGACCGTGTCGTCACATCTTGTACTTCTTAGCTAGGTGGTCAGTGCTGGGATCGGCTATCATGTGTGCATATGACGAGGTCCTTTTCAAGAGTCCCTGATGCTTTGTTGTTTCTGATTATCTGCATGTCTGTTAATTGTACATTGCATTTTTATTGCAATTGTTTGTCCATCTATTAGCTTATCATTAGCACGAATCCATGATTTAGCCTAACTTTTACTGACTGGGTTGTGCATCAGCTGCAGGAAGGTTGACAACATAGCTATTATTATTTCTTACCAGCAATTTTAGCAGCCACATGCAGTCGCCCCTCTCTTTTCAGTCGTCCTCCAAATCGACGGATGGGTGGAAGTGGGTGCCGTGAAAGGGAGGAGGGTGATGGGGTCACAAGCGCGTGGGTGGGAGAGTGGAAGAGATTGTGGAGGGTAGGGGAACCATGATTGGTCCAGGGGGAGGAAAGCAAGAGCATAGAGGAAGGAGAAGTGGATGTGGTGCGGAAGCTGTGAAGGACTTGAAATGTGAGATGATACGAGCAAAATGTGGTGCAGGAATCCTCCAATATATATGCAGAAAGACAAGCAAACAACTTCACAGAAGCAGCTAGCCTTTCTATCACCCACACCCCCAGGTGGAATCCGCCTACCACCCACACATCCAACGCTCTACTAACCCAAAGTCTGGCTGAACATCCACCTGTTTGACCCATCCTCCTCCTATCACCTTCGGAACAGTGGAGCCCAATCTCTCCTCTCCCCTTCCGCACCCCCCCTTCACGCCGCTCTAAGAGGTTGACACGGTGACGGCCTTGACAGCGTTAGCGGACGGGGTGAACCAAGCGGGCGGCACAAAGTTGAACCCATTCGCGACAGCCGAGCCCTTGAACTTGGCGAGCGAGCTCACGAGAAACTGCTTCGCGACGGCGCCGCCATTCTTGGGCAGAACCTTCTTCACAAACACATATTGCATGGAGACAGCGGCGGGCGCCTTGGCGATCGACTTCCAGATCAGATCCACCTGGTCCCACGAAGCGTCTGGCGCGGGGCGGGTAGCGCCGTTGAGCGCGTTCGTCGCGACCCAGGTCTTGGACGTGAGCGCCTGCCCGAGCGCGTTCTTGAGAGCCACCTCGGCGATCTTGGTGCTGAACTTCTTCACCTGCGCCGAGCACGCGCTCACGTGCGCGTACCCGATCGCGCCCACCTTCGCCACCACCGCGTTGCACATCGCGGCGTTCGACGCCACCGTCAGGAGACCCCCGAAAGTAAGCGGCGAGCCGTCAGTCTTGCCGGTGTAGCCCGTGCCCGCCTTGGCCCACAGTTGCTGGATGATGGCCGTAGTGCCGACCTTATCGGAGCGCGCATAGCGGTAAATGGGGCCGGCAATCTTGCCCTTCGCGGCGGGAATACCGCTCCAATCAGAAACGTCGCCGCTGTAAATTTTGTGAGTGTCGGCCACGCTGAGAACAATGCTCTTCCCGTGGACGAAGAAGTTGTACGCGGCCACGGCGACGGGAAGAGTGATTTTCGCAACACCGGAATTCTGGCCTTCCACGGTGGCGGTGATGGGCTCGGAGGCGGCGCCAATGAGGTAGGTACCGTTGTAGAAACCCTTGATACCGTTGCTAGAGCCTGAGGGATCGTAGGGCCCCACCAGCAGCGCGGGCTTTGCCTTGGCCGCCTTGTTCCACACGGCGATCAGCGCCTTCGCCACCTGCAGGAATTGCGTATCGCGTTTTGGGAAAAAAGAGGGAACGATCATGTGGTGAGTGGTAGATACAAAACTACCGCATCGCTTTCCACAAAATGATCAGCGCCGCACATTTGACTCAACTATGCGATTTTGAAAGCATATGGGTACGAGTGATTGTAAATGGGTTTAGAGAGGCATAAGTGGTAAAAATCCGACGCGTCAAAAAGCGAACACACCGCCAGAAGGTTTTGTTTGTGAGAACGCTGCAGAAAGAATCATCGTGCTGCCAGATTTCCCTGAGCTCAGGGTGTTGCAAAATGACACGTACCGGCTCAAGGGGCTGCGCTCCACCCCAGAAGGGACTGATGACGGCAGAGACGGACGTGGCCAGCGACAGGGCCACGAGCAGGAGCACAGCGCCACGAGCGATCGGAGCCATTGCTGTTAAAAGGTGGAGTCTCAGATTGAAGAAGCAGAAGGACAGAGTGTTCAGTCGTTGATCAACAAGTGATCAACAGAAGAATGGATACTCAAAGTTTGATGAGAAAATTTAGATTTTGTGTTGGGTTTTATGTTGGATGCTGCTGGTGGATGCTGCTTTTCTCACCGTGAGCTGGGAAGGTCGAGAGTGTCCTGACTCGAACCGAAAATTGCTAATCAGAAATGCGGTTCGGACGCCGAGTCGCGCGGTTCTTCAGGAAGGGACGGGAGTATGCGTAGTGTACTGTACACCACTCCGCGCGATACACGAGGGGGTGTAGAAGAGTAAATTTTATCATGTGCTAAATGCAATGTTCGTGATGAAGCTGCGAAACGTGGAGTCCATATGCAGATAACCGCTCTTGTGGGAATGCATTGAGAGCACTTATACCGAACCTCCACCGTCCAGATGCGGGTGATCGGAGATCAGGTATGTTGCTGTGAGGGAATCTGAAAGCTGAAGGGATAAGGAGCTCGGGAGAAATGCTGCCACGGGGACCGCACGCACTCTCTGCTGCCAGATAGAAACCTACTCAAGCTGCGGCTGCTGGCGAAATGTCGTGAAAGTGGCGAAAATTCATATTTTCGTGCATAGAAGCCGCGCCTCGACTGGGCACAAAACATGCCAGCTGGATCTGGACATGCTGGCTCCTAGTAGAGCCATGACCCGAATTTGGACACACGAACGAACAGCACATGTTCGCGGTTCGGGTCGAAATGCAGCTTGGCATAGCCAAAATTGCGCGAGCCGGATCCGATCCGAGAATCCACCACTCGCGGCAACCACACGCACCGCTATCTACAGACAAAGCCCCCCAAAACACTGGACTGCCGCTATCTATCTAGCAGGTCCCCTGGTCTGGTCTAGAGCTCCTCGATCCGCGGCGCAGCACTGCACTCCCGCGTTTCATGTGCTGCAGCACGTGATCAGCAGCAAGACGCCCGTTCATTGGACCGACTAAAAAACGGCGTTTTTACGCCCAGAGTGAAATGTTGCCGCCGTTACGGAGCGATTCGTCAGACGGTTCTCACTCCCTACCCGCCAAGGGCGGGCCAAAACCTAGAAGACACCGCCACAGAATAACTCCAGGCTACTCTGCCCACCGACAGGAGCTCTCCACTCTCAGTGTCGGCGGCAACTCTGCTAGCCTACTGTTGGTACTAATCCATCCGTCCTCGTGCATTGTACCACGGGAGCGTGATGTCAGAATCACCGAAGTCGTTTACGCCTGGAAGCGCCGCGACGATCTCAAGGGGCACCTGATCGGCACAATACAGTACAGCACGTTAGGCTTGGTGCTGGACATGAGAGGCTGCTTTTGAGTCGACTCAAAAACAGTACAGTACAGCACGTTAGGCTTGGTGCTGGACACGAGAGGTGTCCTTTCTGCCATGTAGGCGCCTCAAAGATTATCCAAGGGGCAACTAGTCGGCACATTACAGCACGTTAGGTTTGATGTTGGACACGAGAGGTGTCCTTTGTGTCATGATGTCCCCTTACTCCCCTCCCTCCCCTCTCCTCTCCACTCACCTCGTCTTCAGGTCTCTTAGTCCCCCACCCCTACTGCTCTCCCTCCCCCTTCCTCCTTTGTTCCACAACTCGTTCCTCCTCTTCCAGTAACTGACTCCCCCCCACCCGCCCTGCCTCTCATGTCTCCAACATTCACACCCCTTCTCCAGGAGAAAAGCACAACATTTTCTCACCCAGAGATGTCTTGAAAAAAACATGTGCTGGTTGATTCAAATTGTTGCCCCCTTGCAGATCCTGAAAGGCTCAGAAAGTTTGTGCCACCTGTTTGCCACTGACAGTGCCAGCCTCACAAGAATTATGTCTTCAGGAATCCATGGCTGCTGCTGCAAGCTAGAGCCTATGCCTAGACCACCTGGCCCTCACAGCTGGAAAGCATATGGGTTACGCACAGTAGGGCTGGTAACTGCTTGCAATGGGGCGTGACAGGTTTGCTTGAGAAGGGGAACAGTGATAGATCAATAGAAACTAGAGTAGGTATGTGGTTCAGCCATCCCCAAGGGCTAGAGAATGAACGTAAGGTGGCTGGCTAACAAGTTCGCTGAAAGGAGCATGAGCAACCAAAGCATGGCGTGAACCATGCCCGCCATGCCACATGATGTGCGCCCTGTCAGCATGACGTGTGCCATGTCAGCATGATGCATGCCATGTCAGCATGATGTGCTTGTGCCCCTGCAGCGTTTGGCGCCTCGGAAGCAAGGAAGTCCTTGTCACGTCGAATACCAGATCAAGTAGTACCAACTCGAATAACATTAACGGGATGAGATGGGAAGAGATGGGATATGCACTTGGGTGTGCGCTTCAGCGTCGGCTAATTTTTAGGCGCCTAAAGAATTGACGGGATGGGATGCTATGTGCTTCAGCGTCGGTCCCCAGGTGCAAGATGGATGATGTCACGGCGTTAAGGAAACGGCGCACTGCACACACACACACACACACACACACACACACACACACACACACACACACACACACACACACACACACACACACGCGCGCGCGCGCGCGCGGTCACACGCGGTCCAACGAGGTCACATGCGGTCCAACGAGGTCACATGCGGTCACATCCGGTTGACACAGGCAGCACAGAAAGGAAGAAGATGACATTGAGGGAACGGGAGCGAGGGGATTGAGATACGAAGGTTGCAAGGAGGGAGTACAGCAGCAGAGATTGGAGGGGGAGACAGTGCAGGGGGAGACAGTGCAGGGGGAGACAGTGCAGGGGGAGACAGTGCAGGGGGAGACAGTGCAGGGGGAGACAAGCATACACCATAAGGGTAGATGTTGAGGGTCTCTCACGCATGAATTGCTGGCCCCTTCTCAAGTGGACATCCACCCATGCCCAGTGCTTCTCTCCTGCCACTTTCGCTGCACTGATCAGCTCTCTCCATCAGACACGCCACTTCCCACAACGCAGTGAACAACGATATGCTTTGAGACGCCTCAAAACAGGTCCCCTCCCCCACCGTCCATTCAACCAACGTGATGTGATGCTGCTCCACTCGCCTCTCTTCCTCCCTCCTTGGGAACACACCCAGTGAGTGAACCTGTCAGTCACTACCACCTACCTCGCTGCCCTGCACCTGCAGCACCATCAGCACCCCCTTCCCCAACGTTGCTCCACTCACCTCTCTGTTCCGCTCCATGGGACACTCTCTGGCAAGCCTCGCCCCTGCGGCCACCGCTAGGCTCTTCACACACCCCCGCGGGGCCCCAGCAGCAGCAGCACCAGCAGCACACTCTCCCTTGCCGCACCTACCCCTACCCCTTGCTTGGCCAACCAAACTCACCTCTCTGTTCCTCTCAATGGGACACTCTCTGGCAATCCTCGCCCCTTCGGCCACCTCTAGGCTCTCCACGGACCCCCTCCGGGCAACCTATTCCCCCCATCCACCCCAATCGTTCCACTCACCATCCTCCTCCCCACTCAAACTCACCTCTCTGGCAAGCCTCGCCCCTTCGGCCACCTCTAGGCTCTCCACAGACCCCCGCGGGGCAACCCCTTCCCCTCTTCTCCCCATCCTACCAGCGTTGTTCCACTCACCTCCCTGGTCTTCTCTATCGGACACTCTCTGGCAAGCCTCGCCCCCTCAGCCACCTCTAGGCTCTCCACAGAACCCCGCGGGGCACCAGAAGCAGCAGCATCGACGGCAGCGGCAGCAGCGTCGCCTGTCTGCTGCACTGCGCTGCTGCACAGCCGCCCCGCCTGCTTGAGACTGGAGAGGCCGAGGAAACGGTTCACTCGCGCCTGCGTGTGGGCGTTCAAAGTAGCACCGCCCTTGGAGGATATGGGGTGGTGCAGTGAGAGCAGGGCCACCTGGGGAAGGGCGGGGATGGGGAGAGGAGAAAGAGGCGAGTTTTGAACCCACTGAAATTGACATCAGCAGCATCACCCCTCTGATGCACCTCGCTGCTGCACACCCCCCCCACCCCCCCGCCTGCTTGACGCTTGACAGACCGAGAAAACGGTTCACTCGCGCCTGCGTGTGGGCGTTCAAAGTAGCACCGCCCTTGGAGGATATGGGGTGGTGCAGTGAGAGCAGGGCCACCTGGGGAAGGGCGGGGATGGGGAGAGGAGAAAGAGGCGAGTTTTGAACCCACTGAAATTGACATCAGCAGCATCACCCCTCTGATGCACCTCGCTGCTGCACACCCCCCCCCCCCCCCCCCCGCCTGCTTGACGCTTGACAGACCGAGAAAACGGTTCACTCGCGCCTGCGTGTGGGCGTTCAAAGTAGCACCGCCCTTGGGGGGTATGGGGTGGTGCAGTAAGAGCAGGGCCAACTGCGGAAGGGCGGGGAAGGGGAGAGGAAAGAAAGGCGAGTTTTGAACCCACTGAAATTGACATCAGCAGCATCACCACTCTGATGCACCTCGCTGCTGCACAGCAAACCCCCCCCGCCTGCTTGAGACTGGAGAGGCCGAGGAAACGGTTCACTCGCGCCTGCGTGCGGGCGTCCAAAGTAGCACCGCCCTTGGGGGGTATGGGATGATGGAGGGCGAGGAGAGACACCTGGGGGAAGGGAGGGGATGGGGAGAGGAAGGAGACAAGTTATGAGCCAACAAAACATCAACATCAGCAGCAGCAGCGTCACCCGATTGCTGCACCTCGCTGCCGCACAGCCGCCCCGCCTGCTTGACGCTTGAGACACCTGGGGAAGGGTGAGGAATGCGGTTAACTTGGTTGACTTGGTTGACTCGGTTGACTTGCGCCTGTGTGTTGGCTTGGCGTTGAGAGGGGTGCCGCCCTTGGGGGTGTGCCGCAGTGGAGGGAGAGGAGGGACAGCTGGGGAAGGGAAGGGAGGGGAGGGGATAGGGCGAGGAGCGGGGGGGAAGAGGATGCTTTGAGAAGCTTGGCGTGGTGGATTAGATTGATTTTTGAGGCGCCTCAAAAATTTTGAGACGATTTTTGAGGCGCCTCAAAAGGCGAGGAGCGGGGATAGGAAGAGGATGCTTTGAGAAGCTTGGCATGGTGGATTGGATTGCTCTTATGGGATGTTGGCGTTGAGTCGGGTGCTGCGAATGGATGTAGCCTGGTGGAGCGAGAACCGAGGGGCACCTGGGGTAGAGATGGGGAGAGGATGTAAAGGGGGGAAGGAGGGTTTGGGGTTTAGAATTCTCAAAAAACATACTCACTCGGCTGTTGAGGTTTGTTGCGGGCGTTGCATTGCATGGGTAGATACTGACTCACCGTGTTGCGGCATAGCCCCCACACTTGCACTCAAACTCACAGGAAGCGCATTGGTCCTCCCAATAGTGCCCCTTCCTTGACCCCACAACCCACCCCCATCCTCACCTTGCGCGGGTTAACAATGACCCGCCGTGTGCCCGCATCGCCCTCACACAATGCCGCATCCACCTCTCCTCCTCCTCCTCCTGCCGCTCCCACTGCTGCCTCCCCTGCCGCATCAGCATTGCACACAGGAGCCGGCTCTCTAAACACTGCCCTCTCTACTGCAAATACAGCACCAGTGCTGCTGCTATTACCCCTGCCACCACCATCACCAGCAGCATCAGCTTCATCCTCCTCTCCTCCCTCCCCGCCAATCCCCTCTCTCTCCACCTTCACCACATCTGCCTCCCCCAGACAGACCTCCGTGCTCCACCGCACTGCACCCAGGGAAAGGTAGGGGGAGGCGGCGAGGGAGGAGGGGGAGGAGGCGGAGAGGAGCGAGGGGAGGGTGGCGGGGGGCGAGGCGGAGAGATACTCGTCTAGGTCGAGAGGGAGGGTCCAGGTAGAGGAGAGAGAGGTGCGGTAGAGACAGTCCTGTAGGGCGAGGAACTGGCGTGGGGAGGGGTGAAAGGAGGGACAGAAAATGGGGAAGAATGAATAAAGGGGAGGGTGGCAGGGGGCGAGGCGGAGAGATACTCGTCTAGGTCGAGAGGGAGGGTCCAGGTAGAGGAGAGAGAGGTGCGGTAGAGACAGTCCTGTAGGGCGAGGAACTGGCGTGGGGAGGGGTGAAAGGAGGGACAGAAAATGGGGAAGAATGAATAAAGGGGAGGGTGGCAGGGGGCGAGGCGGAGAGATACTCGTCTAGGTCGAGAGGGAGGGTCCAGGTAGAGGAGAGAGAGGTGCGGTAGAGACAGTCCTGTAGGGCGAGGAACTGGCGTGGGGAGGGGTGAAAGGAGGGACAGAAAATGGGGAAGAATGAATAAAGGGGAGGGTGGCGGGGGGCGAGGCGGAGAGATACTCGTCTAGGTCGAGAGGGAGGGTCCAGGTAGAGGAGAGAGAGGTGCGGTAGAGACAGTCCTGTAGGGCGAGGAACTGGCGTGGGGAGGGGTGAAAGGAGGGACAGAAAATGCGGAAGAATGAATAAAGGGGAGGGTGGCGGGGGGCGAGGCGGAGAGATACTCGTCTAGGTCGAGAGGGAGGGTCCAGGTAGAGGAGAGAGAGGTGCGGTAGAGACAGTCCTGTAGGGCGAGGAACTGGCGTGGGGAGGGGTGAAAGGAGGGACAGAAAATGCGGAAGAATGAATAAAGGGGAGGGTGGCAGGGGGCGAGAGCAGGTGTTTCCTCACCTTCTCCTGCTCCTTGTCTTCCCCAACAACATCTGTCACCTCCGCCATCCCCATCCGCTCGTATTCCCCACCTTCCTGCCGCACCTCATGCAGCAAGTGGCTCTTGCTCTTCTTCTTGCTAACCCTCTCACCTCCACCATAACCATCTCCTCATACCACTCCCTCCCCACCAAACACTGCCTTGCTTGCCCTGTGCTCGAGCAGGAGACACATCCCCTCAACAACAGAACACACAGCAGGAATCTCCTCACCTTTTCCTGCTCCTTGTCTGTCCCCACAATATCTGTCACCTCCACCATCCCCATCCGCTCGTATTCCCCCACTGCCTGTCGCAGCTCTGTAGGCCAGTGGCTCTTGCTGTGCCGGTACAGGACAAACCTCGCCGCCCCCGCCGCCACCCGGTGGTAGTCCAGCCACTCGCGCAAGCGGGGCGGCGAAACGCCGTTTGTTATGAGGAGCGAGCAGATGGTGAGGGGAGTGGGGAGGGGCGAGGGGGGAGTGGAGAGCTGTCGGGAAGGGAGGGAACAGTGGGATGAAATGAAAAGGGTGCAGTGCAGGGAAGGACAAGGAAACGCCGTTTGTAATGAGGAGCGAGCAGATGGTGAGGGGAGTGGGGAGGGGTGAGGGCGGGGTGGAGAGCTGTGGGGAAAGAAAAAAATCGGGGGGAAAGAAGGGAAGAAAAGGGGGGAGCGAGTAGATGGTGAGGGGCAAGGGAGCGGGGTGAAGGAAGGGTGATGAGCTGTGGAAGGGAGGGAAGAGTGGAACGATAGGGCTGCAGAGAAGGGAATATGCTGCTTGTTCTGAGGAGCAAGCAGATGGTGAGGGGCATGGGGAGGGGTCTGAAAGAGGGGTAAATTGTTGGGAAGAAAGAAAATCTATAGATATATATATGACTCCATGGCCCAATGGATAAGGCGCTGGTCTACGGAACCAGAGATTCTGGGTTCGATCCCCAGTGGAGTCGTTTTTGTGCTTGACCACTTTGGCCTTGACTGACTTATATTTTGTTAACCGACACAACCCCCTCCCCATCCCCTCTCTTTTAAAAAACATTCATTTCGCCTCGCCTCCCCGTTTGCCTACCTCCTTCCGTCACACACAATCTCTCCAGAAATGAACACCCCTTTTTCTCCCCTCCCTCTCTTGCACTCACCTCCCCTCGGCCTTCAGTGTACACAACCACCTTCGCCCCGGCAGCAGCTCCAGCATCTCCAGCAGCAGCAGCAGCACCCCCAGCAGCAGCAGTGCATTCCAAATAGCCCCCACAGGGTGGGAGAACAGTGTCGCCTTCGAACCTCAGCACCACTGCCGCAGTGCTCTGAGGGGGCGATGGGGAAAGGGGGAACAGGGGAGGGGGGGGAGGTGGGAGAGGGGAAAGGAGAATGCTGAGCAGCAGCAGTGCATTCGAGATAGCCCCCACAAGGTGGGAGCACTGTACCGCCTTCAAACCTCAGCACCATGCCGGGGTGCTCTGAGAGGGGACCGAGGAAGGAAGCAGGGGAGGAGAAAGGTGGGGCGGAGGGAGGGGGGAAAGGAGGGGGAAGGTGGGTGAGTAGAGGCAATGGCAGTGTTAACCTCAGCACCACTGCCGAGGTGCTCTAAGGGGGGGTCGAGGGAGAGAGGGGGAAAAGAGGGAGGAAGGGAAGGGGTAAAGCAGCGAGGAGGGAAGGTGGGGAGGGGGAAAAGAAGGGAGGGAGGAAGGAGGGAGGCACGAGGGAATCGCGGGGTCGCGGCGGTCGCCTCTAAACCAGAGCACTGCTGTCCTAGTGCTGCCCTAGGCGCCTCAAAACTGCACTGCTGTCCTAGTGGATCCAGAGAAACACTGCCCAGCCCTATGCGCGCCCCCCTGCACAACCCACCAGCCCACCCAACCCAGCAACCCAGCAACCCAGCAACCCAGCAACCCAGCAACCCAGCAACCCAGCAACCCAGCAACCCAGCAACCCAGCAACCCAGCAACCCAGCAACCCAGCAACCCAGCAACCCAGCAACCCAGCAACCCAGCAACCCAGCAACCCAGCAACCCAGCAACCCAGCAACCCAGCAACCCAGCAGCCCACCCAACCCAGCAACCCAGCAGCCTCGCCTCACCTCCACCTGCAGGCGCAGCAGCGAGCCTGCGATCGGCTGGGAGCCATCCAACTGGCGGAAGAGGCAGTCGTCTAGAGGGAGAGTGGGGACGTCAGGAGACAGCAAGCCCACCATCGCAATGGTGTGCGGGTTGTACCGGTATGCACTGTGGCGGAGGAGAAGGGGGAGAGAGAGAGAGGAGGGCGGAGAGAGGGGGGGGAGGAGGGGCAGAGGGGAGAGCGAAGGTTGAGGAGGGATGGGGGAGCAGGTAGAAGAGGAGAGGGATGGGCGAGGGGGGAGGAGGGGCATGTGAGCCGTCAGTTTGGCGGAAGAAGCAGCCCGAGAGGCAGGGTGGGGACAGCTGGAGGTAGCAGCCCCACGAGTGCTATGGTGTGAGGGTCAATGCTGCTGCTGCTGCTGCAGCAGCGCTCACCTGAAGAGCTGCAGGACTGGTGTGATCTGCACGAGAGAGTTCCGGCATGCTGTACGAGGTGACTTTCGAGTCGACTCAACAGTCGCCTCGTTCTAACGAGGAAATAAGGGCTCCAGAATGCAACGCAGTGCGGGCGGGGTGACTAATTTGAGTCGACTCAAAACGGGGTGACTAATTTGAGTCGACTCAAAACGGGGTGACTAATTTGAGTCGACTCAAAAGTCACCTTGGAAATAAGGGCTCCAGAATGCAACGCAGAGCGGCAGCAGCAGTGGTGCAGCTGTGCTCACCTGAAGCGCTGCAGGTCCGGTGAGTGATCTGCACAAGAGAGAGAGAGCGCCTATCGAGTCGACTCGAAAGTCGGCGCTCACCTGAAGAGCTGCCTTTTGAGGTGCCTCAAAAGACGCAACGCAACGCAGCAGCAGCAGCAGCAGCAGCGCTCACCTGAAGAGCTGCAGGTCTGGTGTGATCTGCACAAGAGAGCGCTGCTTCCATGCCTTGGCTTCTGGTGGGAGCTCGAGAGTCTGGCATGGCATGCATTGATGGATAAAGGGTGAGACGGTCAGAGGTGAGAAGGCCAGAGGGTGCGAGGCAGAAGAGAAGGCATGAGTGGGATGAAAGTGGTTGAGATGGATGGGAGTGGTTGGGAGGGATGAGAGGGATTGGGATGCATGAAAGGGGTTGAGATGGGAGAAACACCAACAGGAAGGGCCAGCGAAGAGAGGAGGAGAAAGGATGAGAGATCCACACGAGTGGGGTGGAGGGGAGTGGGGGGGAACGGAGGGGACAGGACTTAAGGAGAGAAGTAAAGAGAGGAATAGCGGTGAGAAAGAGGGAGGGAAGGAAGGAAAGTGCCAACACAGGCACTTCAATCACCACCACCACACCATTCGTCCATCACCTCGCCTCATCTCCGCACTACTCCAATCCCCATCACCATCACCATCCCCATCCCCATCCCCATCCCCATCCCCATCCCCATCCTTATCCCGATCCCCATCCTTATCCCCATCCCCATCCCCACCTCTGCCACATCTATGCCTCCTGGCGTTGCAGGTAACTCATCCTCTCCCTCTGACTTTTCAGTCAACTCAAAGGTCACTCCATCTCACCTCATCGCCGCATTGCTGCACCTCCGCCACATCTATTCCTCCCACTGCTCGTGACTCATCCTCCTCCCCTTCCTCCCCCACTTCCCCTCCCTCCTCCTCCCCTTCCTCCCCCACCTCCCTCTCCCCCTCCCCCGCCTCCTCTTCACCTCGCGCCTCTGTCTCCCCTGCAGTCCCAGCACTCTTCTTCCCAACCTGCTCACCCGTCCCTGCTTCCCCCTCTCCTCCCTCCTCCTCCTCTCCCTCCTCCTCTCCTCCCTCCTCTCCTTCCTCTCCCACATCCCCTTCGCCTGGGTAATCCTCTGGAGGGCCTAAGTCAGCATCATCCTTCCCCTCCTCCTCTTCCCCTTCCGCCTCGCCCTCCTTTCCTCCAACCGTCCCTCCCATCGCACCAGCAACAGCAGGAGCATCAGGACCGGGAGCATCAGAGGGAACCGGGACAACAACCGCTGCAGGGTCCGCAGGTTCGGGAATGACAACCGCAGCAGGTTCGTTCGGAGAAGGCACCACAACAGCTGCGGGTTCGCCTGCTTCGGGAACAGCAACCGCGCCAGCGGCAGGTTCCTTTGGTGCTGGAAAAACGACCGCTGCGGGTACGGTTGTTTCAGGAACGACGACTGCAGCGGGTTCCGTAGGCTCTGGGATTACGACTGCTGCAGGCTCGGTGGCGTCTGGGATAATAACCGCAGTAGGCTCTTTTGATGCTGGTACTGCTGCGGGTTTATTTGGTGGTGGAACCACAACTGCTGCAGGTTCCGTTGGCTCTGGGATTACAACTGCTGCAAGCTCGTCTGATGCGGGGATGACCGTTGCTGCAGGAACGTTGGGTGTTGCAAGTGCTGCTGTGGTTGCAGGGATTTCGGCTGCTGCAACGGATGCTGTTGCTGGGTCTGGTGCGACTGAATGTGAGGGGGTAGGAGGGAGAGAAGGCGAGGAGACAAAAAAAACGAGAAAAAGGAGAGATGGGATGATAAGAGGGAGCAAAGCAACCATCACTGCAGGTTGGTCAGGTGTTAAATGCGCTGTGGTTGTGGGTTGACTTGTCTTTGATATGTGAGGTGCGCGCCTGTGGACGCGAGGATTTTCTGCTGCTGCGACTGATGCTGCTGCTGGGTTTGGTGTGACT
Source organism: Closterium sp. NIES-65 (assembly GCA_948144175.1). Lineage (NCBI taxonomy): Eukaryota > Viridiplantae > Streptophyta > Zygnematophyceae > Desmidiales > Closteriaceae > Closterium > Closterium sp. NIES-65. Next base: position 174,953 of record CANXME010002005.1, read on the forward strand.
GAGTGAGTGAGTGGGTTTTGGGTGAGTGGGGTGGGTTTTGTGGGTTGGAGGGAGACATTGCAGGGATAGAAAAGCGAGATGAGAACACAGATCATGGAAGGAGAGGGACCACGGGGAAAAAAGGATAAGGGGAGCAAGGGGAAACGAGAGGAGAGACAACAGAGAATGTGTGTGCAACTTCCGTGAGAGGGAATGTATGTGCAGCTGCTGCAGAGCCGACCTCACCTAGGGGTGAGGCACGGAGGCAAGAACCTCACCTTTCCCCCCAGTTACCACCTCGACCTGCAGCTGCTGCAGCACCTCCGTGCTATCCGCCAGCTCCTTCTCAACCACGTCCACCCTCTCCTGCACCCTTTTCAACCGCTCTTCATCGCGCTGCACCCTCGCTTTCAGCGGTTCCAGCAGCTTCCCCACCGCCTGCTGCACAGCAACCCCACCCGTGCTGTTCACACCAGCAGCAGCACTCCCTTCAGCAGCAGCAACAGCAGCAGCAGCGGCAGCAGCGGCAGCAGCACTCCCTTCAGCACCAGCACTCACACCCCCAGCGGCAGCAACAAGCGAGTCCAGTTTCCCGCGCAGCAGCGCGTGTTGCGACGACAGCTCCTCCACCTGCACCCTCAGCTTCGCTAGCTGCACCACTGGGGGGACGGGCGCTGCCGGCTTGGCTCCCGTCTTCTGGTGTTGAGGGGGGAGAGGAGGCATGGGACGGGGGCAGGGGGGGAGGGGAATAGGAAGGGGGGAATGGGACAGGAGAAGGGCAGCAGCGCGTGTTGGGACGAGAGCTCCTCCACCTGCACTCTCAGCTTCGCCAGCTGCACCACGGGGGGGACTGGCGCTGCTGGCTTGGCTCCCGTCTTCTGGTGGTGAGGGGGGGGCGAGGGGGGAGGAGTGGGGAAAGTAGGGGGAGAGGGAACGTGGGATGGGATGGGGGTGGGTGGGGAGGGGGACGAATAGGACGGCAGAAGGGCAGCAGGTCGTCTTGGTACGCCAGCTCACAAGCGCGGTGACGATCAGAAACTGATATACCGCCACCAGCACCCACCCCCACCAGCACCCACCTGGTTACCGTTGAGCTGGTCCCTGATCTCGCGAATCTCCTCCTCGAGCGTGTCAAACGTCACCTGGAACACGCCTGTGCGTGGGGTGGGGTGGGGTGGGGTGGGGTGGAGAGAGATGCGGTTAGAGGGCTCACATATCTCCTCCAGCGTGTCAAACGTCACCTGGAACACGCCTGCGCATGCCATGCCATGCCATGCCATGGCATGGCATGGCATGGCATGGGACGCGTGCAGCAGCAGATGGAGTGCAGTTGCAGGAGAAGAACGAGCATCATGAGCAAAGAGGGGTGTGGGAGGGAGGCTGCGGTTGCACAAGGCAGCTCGCGAATCTCCTCCTCCAGCGTGCCAAGTGTCACCTGGAACACGCCTGCACGTGGGGTGGGGAGGAGGGGGAGGAGGGGGGGAAGGGAGGGAAGGATAGGGTTGCTGAAGCTGGGAGGATAGGGGCTCGTGAATCTCCTCCTCGAGCGTGCCAAGCGTCTCCTCCTCGAACATGCCAAGCGTCTCCTCCTCGAGCGTGCCAAGCGTCTCCTCCTCGAGCGTGCCAAGCGTCTCCTCCTCGAGCGTGCCAAGCGTCTCCTCCTCGAGCGTGCCAAGCGTCTCCTCCTCGAGCGTGTCAAGCGTCACCTGGAACACGCCTGTGCGTGGGGTGGGTGGGATGATGAGCAGCAAAGGAGGAGACGGGGGCGGATGGCAGAAAAGGTTAGAGATGCAGACGTGACGTGACGTGGGGAGTTTTGGCACGTTGAACGTTTTGAGACGTCTCAAAACACGTTGAACGCTTTGAGACGTCTCAAAACACGTTGAACGTTTTGAGACGTCTCAAAACACGTTGAACGCTTTGAGACGTCTCAAAACACGTTGAACGCTTTGAGACGTCTCAAAACACGTTGAACGTTTTGAGACGTCTCAAAACACGTTGAACGCTTTGAGACGTCTCAAAACACGTTGAACGCTTTGAGACGTCTCAAAACACGTTGAACGTTTTGAGACGTCTCAAAACACGTTGAACGTTTTGAGACGTCTCAAAACACGTTGAACGCTTTGAGACGTCTCAAAACACGTTGAACGCATTGAGACGTCTCAAAACACGTTGAACGCATTGAGACGTCTCAAAACACGTTGAACGTTTTGAGACGTCTCAAAACACGTTGAACGCTTTGAGACGTCTCAAAACACGTTGAACGCTTTGAGACGTCTCAAAACACGTTGAACGCTTTGAGACGTCTCAAAACACGTTGAACGCTTTGAGACGTCTCAAAACACGTTGAACGCTTTGAGACGTCTCAAAACATGTTGAACGCTACCTGGAAGGCGCCTGTGAGTGCAGGTGTGTTCCAGGTGCTGTGACTGTAACGCAATTCTTTCCGAGTGCTGCTGGCTGTGCATGGATGACACACCCCTTTCACCCATGCACAGCCAGCCCAGCCCGTCATCCGCACATGACACGTCACCATCCATCCTGACACGTCATCATCCATCCTGACACGTCATCATCTGCATGTCATCACCATGCGCACCTGTGTTGTCATACACGCTGTGCTCCAAACTGGCCACCGACTCTGTTGTCTGTGCCCGCGTGCTGGGCTGTGATGGGAGGAGGGCAGAGGGGAGGGGGATCACAGGGTTGGGGATACGAACAGCGATGGGGGGGGAAGAATAGGGTTGGGAAAAAGAAGGAGCAGAAAGAGTGGGGAAGAGGAAGGGAGAGGACGTTAGCAAGGGCAAGGATGGCCTGGTAGTAAGTAGGTGCTGTGCTGCACATGCTGCGCTCTCTAGATTCGCTGTGAAGCTTGATTCGAACTGTCTCAAAGCAGGAACAGCGCGAGCATAGCATAGCATAGAAGGCAGGCAAGCCAGTGCCATGCCACTTTTGAGTCGACTCAGAATGACTTTTGACTTTTGACAGGAACAGCGCGAGCATAGCATAGCATAGCAGGCAGGCAGGCAGGCCAGTGCCATGCCATGCCACCCACGTCGTGAAGGAGTCCGTTCCGTTATAGAATGCTCAAAAGCCACTCCACTCACATCGTAGACAAGAGTGACCCACCCACGCGCAGTCGCCCTTGAAGCTTCCCTGAGACACGCCTCAAAAAAGCATCTCAAAAGCAGCACGGCGCTACTCACATCGTAGACAAGAGTGACCCACGCGCCCTTGAAGCGAAGGTTGTAGCCGCACATGCCCATGAGGAGCTGTGGGTGGGGAGGAAAAGAGGAGGGATTTGAGGGCGAGAAGGAAAAAGAAGCGGCGTATTGAGTCACCGGCTCGTGCGCCCTTGAATTGAAGCCAAGGCTGTATCCACACACACACAGCCGTGAGGAGCTGTGGTTGGGGAAAGGGGAAGGGGGGCGGCAGAGGGTTGGTTTAGAAGAAGCAGGGAGAGGTGGGAGAATACATGAAGGCCGGTGGAAAGGCAAACAAGCTTTATGGGAATGGATGAGGCCTGAGTGCCATGGGCGGGCGTCTAGTCAATGTCAACACGAGGTAACTGAGGGCTGAGGGCAATCGAACGTACATACACTAACTGAGGGCTGACTGACTTGCACCCGGCTGAAACACCTGAAAGCCAGGTTCCAGTGTGGTCTGCACTGCCCACCCACCCACCCACCCTCCTACCCTCCCACCCATCCATCCCACCCATCTTCCCATCCACCCACCCACCCACCCTCCCACCCAACGACCCTCCCATCCCCCCACCCACCCACCCTCCCACCCACCCAACCACCCATCCCACCCACCCAACCACCCAACCACCCTCCCACCCACCTGAGTTAGTGTGATTGAGAGCGCGAGAGAGACGAGGACCCAGAGACAGGTGGCTTTCTGGTCAGAGAGAAGGGAGGGGGAGAGGAGGGGGGGAGAGGGCAAGGGATCAGTTTCTAGGCGACTGGCTGAGAGAAAGGTTTCGGTCGAGCAAGGCGGAGCACGAGAACAAACGAGCATCCAGAGACAGGTGCCCTTCTAGTGAGAGAAAGGGAGCAAGACCGTTTCTTTTTTTTGCTTCTTACTAATAGCGTTTTTATGTAAGTGCCAGGCTTTGCAACCGCGAAGGTAACTTTTAGCTTGTTAGAACGAGGGAAAGAAAGTGAGCAACGAGCAACCAGAGACAGGTGGGTGGCTTTCTGGTGAGAGAGGAGGAGGGGGAAGGAGGGGGGGGATGGGGGGACAGGCAGGGACCTCTCACTCCCTCACTCACAGAGCACCAAGGCGCAGCAGCAGTCTGTCGCGGTCTCCGTACCTCCCCCACACCACTCCCCCCTCCTCCGCCTCCCGATCCCCCTCCCCCTCCCCCTTCCCCTCCCCCCGCCATCTCCTCATCCAGCGCAGCAGCAGCAGCGCGCGCAGCCTCCGTCTTAAACACCACCCCGGGCACCCGCTGCTGCTGCTGCTTCCGCGGAGGGGGACTCCCGCGCGCGGACGCGCCTAGCTGCGGGCTCCCCCGCGCGCCACTGCCCGCGTGGTTGTGGCTGTCGTGGTCATGGGGGTCGAGATCATGGTCGTTGTCGCCCGCGCCGTCGCCCCCCACCTCCCCCACGCGCGCGTACTGCACTGACTCTTGCCCGCTCAGTCCCAGCAGCTCGAATGCCCTCATGGCGGGATGCTGCGCGCAGCGGGAAGGATGGGGGATGGGAGTGGGGGTTGGGAAGGGAAAGGGCAAAAAAGAGAGGGAAGGGGGAGCTGGCGACGTGGTTGTGGCTGTCGTGGTCGAGGGGGTCGAGATCGTGGTCGTTGTCCCCCGCGCCGTCGCCCCCCACCTCCCCCACCCGCGCGTACTGCACCGTGTCCTGCGCGCCCAGCCCCAGCAGCTCGAATGCCTTCATGTCTGCGCGAATGGGGAAGGGGAGGTGGGGGTTGAGGGGGGAAGGAAAAGGAAGGTTGAGATCATGGTCGTTGTTCCCCCCCGACCTCCCCCACCCGCGCGTACAGCACGCTGTCCTGCGCGCCCAGCCCTAGCAGCTCGAATACCCTCATGGCTGGATGCTGCGCGCTCGGGGGAAGAGGTGAGGGGAAAGGGGTAGAGGGGTAGGGGAAAGGAAGAGGGAGCCTCCCCCACCCGCGCGTACTGCACCGTGCCCTGCGCGCCCTGCCCCAGCAGCATATCCGACCGCAAAAGCAAAATGCGGTGGAACGCGGGCGAGCATCGATGTTAACGTGCCGAGATAGGTTGAATTGAACCAAAATACGCACCTCACCTGCGCTTCGAAGTAGACACCTGTGCCCAAAATATTTGTCGAACGGTTCCCCTCCGCTTCGTGGCTTGATTTCCGACGCGAAATGCGTGGCGGCTCTTGATACGGACGAACCGAGAGGTCAGGAACCCAATGGGAATTGCGGCGGAACGGTTTTTGAAGCGAAGAGAATGGCGGAACTAAGAATAAGTTACTAGGCGGGTGGTTTTTAGAAAGGAAACCTATTTGACGAGACTCACAAGCCAAAAATGTCCTGTGACTTGGGATAACATCTATAATTCTACGCGCTTTTATCTTTTCATCCACTGTCTGCCGTCATGGCAATGCAAGTCGAGCCATTTCTAAATAAGCAGCGCATGCGCATGCGTAGCGGAGATAGCGCGGATAAAGTGCTTTGGCGAATTCACGGATAGTAGTGCGCAATGCGCGGCGCCAGATAGAGACGATGCTTCTTGCGTAAGGGAGGAAGAACGAATAGCAGCAACGAGCCTCTATTTCTGTTCTCCCGCCAATCGCACAAATATCTCGTTGTCTGGTCTGGACGACGTGATGCGACTACGTGTACGACTGGCTGCGACGTGAGCCTAGACTGGACGAGATTGTACGACGCTGCATAATGGGCAGATTGATGTGCTTTTTCGCGCGAAGCAGCATTCGACACCTCAGCGAAGGAATCGTACGAAGTCGCTGAGAACGGAGTCGTACAGCTCTTTCGCAGGGTCGTTCGCAGGGGCTATCAACCAGCCAAGCAGCACGACAAAGACCCTTGATTGTGATTGGTTTGTCCCAGCAACGTAAAGAAGTTCCAGCGTAACTTGGCGCTGACGAATGGGGGGAGGCCAAGCTCACACAACACACCCATCATCGTGCTCCCTCAAAATCGGACTCACTCTCTCAAAAGCATAAAAAGTATCTGATAACAAAAAAAATGGTAACCCTGGTGAACCCACTAGTGATCACAAGAACCCTTCCGTCCGTTCAACATCCGTCAGCTCTCCGCCATGGATTCTGTCAGGCTCTTTGATTAGCCCAATGTGTTGGAGTGTGAAGGGAATTATACTTAGCATTCCCGTAGGTGCAGCAGTACCGCACCTGACTTTGTCGAAGCAGCAACATCCGTAGTATCGGATCAGCCCGTATCAAGGGCAGGAAGGTCAACAGTCGCAAGAGTCAACTGTCGCGACTGTTGACTGTCTGGACCGACGCCTGACTTACCATCGAGGAATGGCAACAGGCGTAACCGTACAGGTTACATGCAGAGACTCGATAACAAGAAGGTAGTGCAATAGTCAGAGTCACTGTAGAAATGCCTGTAAAACAGTTATAATAAGGGAATGTACCCCGTAGAGTACATGGCTAGACTAGGACTATTTATATTCCTTGTATTCTATCTCTTAATAAACTTGGTCATTTACATTCACTATGATATGAGTTCTTGCAAGACTTCCGCTACCAACTCTACCAAAGCACTTCCTATCCTATCCAAGATCCTCACTCTAACATGGTATGAGAGCTAGTTTGGATTATAGGATCTGCTAAAGGGGCTTCCAACAAAACTTCTTTATAAAATAATCTCAACATCGACAACATCAAGGGCATCAACATGCCAAGCGCAGACTATGGAGAGGCTGGAGAAAATCCAGTGCAACCCTCCACTAATGTCGCCTCTACTACGACGACCGTGGACACAGCGCTCCTCGAGCAGCTGATCTCCCGCATCAGTGCACTGGAGAGCCACCAGCCAATGAGCATTGACGGCTCAAGTTACGCCCGAAGACCTCCCGATCCTCAAGGAGCTGGATCTGAACGATCCTTTACCTTCGACAACCGCGGAGCTCAAGGATCTGCTCAAGCACAACAAACACATTACGAGGCAATGGCTTCAATGCAAAGCAAGTTCCTCTCGACGTCGAAGCTCAGGACTACCAAGCCCTTCGATGGACAAGACTTCTATACCTGGAGCTTTGAATTCGAACTCCTAACTCAGGGCGCTCAGATCTTGATGTACTACGACGGATCATACCCTTTTCCGACAAACGGCTCACCTCAGGAGAAGACGCAATACTACAACGAATCGCTCCTGGCCTTCACCGTCCTGATCCGAAATCTGTCGCCCGAAGAATAGCTAGCATTCGCCCCTTCAAAAACGAGTGGGCGCCCGCGCAGCAGTCCTGGGAACACCTGCGCACCTGCCACATGGCAACAGATTCGGTGACACTCAGTCGCCTGCTCAACCAGCTGAACAACGTCAAGATGTTTCCCGGCGAAAAGGCCGGACCATACATCAACCGCTGCAGGAACCAGAGAGATCAATTCAGGAAAAGTGGCGGCAACTTCCCTGACGATATGTTCGTCACCATCATCCTTGCTGGATTGAGCCCGGAATGGCGCCAATGCAAGTCCCTCCTTCGTACACAAGGCACTCTCAGTGAGACTGCCTTTTGCTCCACGCTTCTCTCCGAGCAGAAGGAAATCGACCTGTACAACGAAAGAGGCAACAAGAAAGAGAAGATCGCCTTTTACGCTCAAGCGCCACCAAACAAGAAAAGACTCTTCTACAAGTACTGCAAGAAGACTGAGCACATGATTCAAGACTGTTGGAAGCTAAATGGTAGTAACAACAACCAGAAGGGTGCCGCTGCTCACCAGCTAGGAGGAGCCGCAGCGCGCAACCAAACTGTGTCGCCGCCAGCCGTCGCCAGCACGTCCCAAACCCCGGCGCGTCTCCCTGCGAACACAAGCGACAAGGGCAAAAGCAAGGTCTTGACTTGCATGGTGCGTCGTGGACCGCCTCGCCCCAACCGTCACTACCGCTTCTTCCGCAGTTGGGAAGATATGTTTGCAGACCCGCCTCAGGAGCAACCCGAAGGATTAGTCGAAGAAGAAGAAGAGAACGATCCAACCTACGACAAGTTATCGGTCAGCCGGATGCAGTTCGACTGGGAAGCGCCGGAGTGGATTCAGGAGTCACCACCTGCGCGCATCGCAGACGACGACGAAGAAGGTTACTACGACTACGAAAATTATCACGACATGGAACATCACATCACTCCGAAGCTTGCCAATCTAGCCAAGGCAAGAAAGGAAGTCAACACGTGGTACCTGGACAGCTGCTGTGGTCAGCACATGGTGTCTTCAGATGTCTTCATCCTCAACAGAGAGCGACTCTTCAACGAAGTGGAGATCAACGTCGCCAACAGCCAAACCATCTACGCCAGAAGCCGCGGACAAGTGCAACTGGAGTCCCACGACACCGGCTACTGCATCCACATAAGTGATGTCCTCATCGTGCCGGAACTCTGGTACAATCTCTTATCGCTCCACCAGCTGATGAAGTGCGGGGTTGGCCTGCAAGCGACAGAAGACGAAATGCACTTAATATACAACGGCGTCTTCATCGGAAAGGCAACAAGTGTGGAAGGCGTCTTCGTGCTCGACTTTGAGTCGCCCAGAACCACCGGCGACAACGAACACATGCTTGTTCTTCACCCTCCGGGTCACCCGTCACCGCCAAGATGGAGCCACCCAGAAGAAACCGATTATCAGCAACCTAGTCTCAATGGCACCTTCCGCGCTCTCGCCGTACCCGTCGCCTCAACAACGAACCCTGCAGAAACCGGACCGCAAGCAGTGGAAGAAGGAGAGGAGACCACATCAGGGACGGCAGTCGAAACAACCGAGCCGACGAGCACGAAAACCTTCTGGCCGCCTGTTGAACGCCCTACCGGCTGGAACACAACTGAAGGACGGGACGCAGTCGATATGCGTTGGAACACGGAGAACACTGTGCTGGGCGAAGCTATCTCAGCTGAAACTGGATGGGGCAACATCGCCGACGCACCTGCAGAAGAAGCAGCAAAAGAACCAGAAATGACTGAAGAGGCACCAGAAGCAGAGGAGGAAGAGTCACTGACGGAATACGGACCTCACCTGCTTCCCATCACGACAGACGGCAGAGACCATCTTTGCCTCGAGACAAGGGGAGTGGCAATCGGCGATACCCCACTTGAAGAAGAAGAAATTGCGCAGCCCGAAGATCGCCACGCATGAACTTCGCCCCCAGAAAGGCCACTGGAGCTACCGGTAATGATGGACACTGTCACCGTCAGCGACACCAGCGGAACGTATCATGGCGTGACAATTCAAGCAACGGCAGTTCAAGTCACCGTGCCTGACGAACCTGCGGACTTAACAAGGCAAGAAACAGCAGAGGAGATATTAGCGCAAGAGAAGGAACTGTACGCGCGCACTAAGGGATATCGGGCCGACGGAGACATCTGGCATCAACGCATGGGACACCCATCAATCGAAGTGCTCAACAACTGCATCAACGCAAATGTTTTTGCGGCAGACGCACTGTTGCTGCCCGATGGAAAGCTGCTGAAACCACGAACGGAACTGCCGACCTGCACGGTCTGCCCGGCAGCCGCGCTCCGCCACACGCCCTTCGTCGAAAAGATTCCAGGAGCCGAACGATACAAACCACGGGAGAAGGTTTACAACGACTTCTTGGTTCTCACGGCGAAAGGAGTTGGAGGGGAGCAGTACACCCTTACCTTCATCGACGCTGGCACACGCTTTGTCTGGGCCGTGAACGTCAAGGACCGCTACCTCGCCTACTACTGCTTCGAAGTCTGGCTCGCCATGGCAGAAAACCAAAGCGACGGCTACAAGTTGAAGGCGTTCCAGACAGACGGAGCTCTGGAATACATGTCGAACGACTTCAAAACCCTATGCAAGCAGAAGGGGATCAAGAGGATGGTCTCCCTGCCCTATGCCCACGAGCAGCAGGGATTGGCGGAAAGAACCAACAGGAGCCTTGCGACAAAAATGCGAGCCCTCATGAAGCAGTTGGCTGTGCCAACCAAGTATTGGCCCTTCGCAATGGCGCATGCAGTTCGACTGCACAACATGCTCTCCTCAAATGCACTGCCCAACAACAGCTCACCCTTCAAGGAGTGGACCAGAAAACACCCTGATACACGCATGTTGCGAGTCTTCGGGTGTATGGTACAGTGTCGCCCTTGTGGAAACAAAGAACGAGAATGAAATGACTATGAATGAAGTGAGTACAAATAGGAAACCCTAATTGGGTTGTACCCCCTATGGGATACCCCACTATAGCCTACCGAAACAAGTAAGCTATAAGTTCTGACACACCCCCATAGGCAAAGTGGGGGAGAACAAGGGGTCACAAGACCAGTCAAGCAAAGCTCAGGGTGGATCACAAAGTCACCACGCATTCCGAGCACAAGTTCAAAGGCCACAAGGCCAGTTCACATGCAAGATCATATATAGGGATATACAAGAACAAGAGTATATATATGCGAAAGTACAAGCAAGGTCAAGAGGAGAGCAAGTGAGGCAAGACAGGCACAAGACCCAACTGCGTGCAGCAACGCTGATGATCACAAGGCGCAAGTGCCTTGGTGAAGACATCAGCAGTGTTGGCCTTAGAGGCCACGTACGCAAGTCGCAGCTGTCCACGCTGCTGTAGCTCACGAGCAAGAAAGTAACGAAGAGCAATGTGCTTCGTTCTGTGCTCCAGTCGCTGCTCTCGACACAAGGCCAGCATGGCCTTGTTGTCTACGTACAGGACTGGAGGAGAACGAGGCTGCTCTCCAAGGTCGGTCAGCAGGTAGGTGAGCCAGCGTAACTCCTGTGCAGCCATAGCCCCAGCGTAGATCTCAGCCTCACAACTGGAGCCGAGAACAGAAGACGAGCGGGTAGCCCGCCACGAGACAGAGCCGGAACCAAGGCTGAAGGTGTAACCCTGTGACGACCGCTGCGTAGCCTGGTCGTCAGCCCAAGAAGCGTCTGCGTGCCCAGTGAGGACCACTGGACTGCGCCCTCCAAGCACTAGCCCCATGCCCGACGTACTGCACAAGTAGCGCAACACCCTCTTCGCTGCAGCCATGTGCTCTGGTCGGTGTCTCCCAGGAGCAACAAAGCGTGCGAGAATGCTAAGAGGGTATGCGAGGTCAGGTCGTGTGCAGGTCATCAGGTACATGAGGCAGCCAACAAGCTCTGCGAACGGGCCACTCGACTCTACGGACTCATCCGAAGGCAGAGCTGAGAGCGAGTGGCGAGTAGGCAGAGGAGTGGCCTGAGGCGAGGAGTACGTGAAGCCGAAGCGCTGAAGGACCTGCTGCACCATGTGTGACTGAGTCAGGGTAATGGTGCGGCGTGCTCTGTCCCGGGTGATCTGCAAGCCAAGGTAGCTGCGCAGTTCACCCAGGTCAGTGCACGTGTGTCTCTTCTGCAGCTCGGACTTCACGTAGGCAAGTCCAGCAGTGTCAGCTGTGGCAAAGACCAAGTCGTCGACGTACACGAGGATGTAGAACGGCGGCAGAGAGGTGTCGGTGCGCAGAAACAGCGACGGGTCGGCAGTGGAAGGAGCGAACCCAAGTGCCGCGAGCGTAGTCCTCAGTGTGTCGTGCCACTCACGTGGCGCCTGGCGGAGACCGTAGACTGGACGCCGGAGACTCCACTGGGTACCAGGAGGGAAAGACCCAGTGAAGCCAGGTGGGCGACGCAGCCAGATCTCCTCGTGCAGGCTGCCCTGCAAGAAAGCTGTGCTGAAGTCGAGAGAGTGCAGCTCGTAGTCACGGTGAGCAGCAACGTGTAGCAGAACCCGAAGAGTGGTCATCTTCGGGGTGGGGGAGAAGGTCTGAAAGTAGTCAACCCCCTGCCGCTGACTGAAGCCACGAGCCACGTAACGCGCCTTGAAGACAGGCGGAGAACCCGGCGGCCGCTTCACCCTGAAAATCCACATGCCACTGACGATGTTCGCCCCAGGAGGGGGAACAGCGTCAACGTAGGTGCCTGTGGACTTCCAGGAAGCCATCTCTGCATCCATAGCTGCCTGCCACTGAGAGGAGTAGGGACCCTCTATCGCCTCCGCGTAAGAGCGCGGAGTCGGGATGTCTGGTGCATCCGGGTCTCCCTCAGGGGCTAGCAGTACAGACGCGAGACGAGGTGAAGCGGCGGCCAGACACTGGAACTCCTCCTGCCTGTCCTCAAGGACGTCCGTGCCAAGGGCACACTCACCCCCGACGGACGGAGGACAGGCGGACTCAGACTCAGTGACAAGACGAGCAGCGTAGTCTAGACGACAGCGCGCAGCAAAGTCGACAAGCCCAGTGACAAGGGCAGACGCAGCAGACGACTCGAAGGAGGGGTCAGTGACAGCAGTAGCCAGGAGACGCGTGACAGTAGGACTGGCAGCACGAAGGGCGTCCGACTCCGGGTCGGCAAGAGCAGGAAGAGAGGAAGCAGGAGGGGAAGGCAAAGGGGCACGCAGAGGAGCAGTGGACGGACGCAGTGACATCCGGTGCGTGCCAGGGACAGGAGGAGGACGCTGACGCGACCCGCGACCACTAGCGCGCTCAGTACGAACAGGCGACACAGGACGAGACGCAGGCTCACGACGCTCAGTAAGACCTCCAGTCGGACCAGCGTAGGGAGAAGGAGCAGGCAAAGGGGAGGCAGGCTGTAGCTGTGGCTGTGACCGGACAGGCTGCGGACCCTCTAAGGGAGGAGGAGGAGGTGTAAGACCAAGAACCTGCTGCAGGAGCGGAACGAAGTACGGTCGGGGCCGCGCGGCGACGCTAGAAACAGCAGGAACAGCACCAGCAGCCCCGGCAGGAGCACCCACTCCAGTAGCACCTCCAGCAGCACCACCAGAAGCTCCCGAACCTCCAGCCGCAGCACCAGGAGCACTGTCAGTCGGGCCGCCAACTGCAGGCTCAGCGCCAACACTCTCAGCAGGACCAGCTCCAGGAGAACTCTCAGACTCAGCAGCTCCAGCACCCACAGTACGAGCGCCGGCGGGGCGCGCAGCAGCAGTACCCTCTGCAGCCGAAGAACCACCAGCACCAGCAGCACGCCTCCAGCGCCCGGCAAACCACTCACGCAGCTCCTGTGGGGAGAGTGGCTCCCGGCAAGACGAAGCACCCCCAGGCACAGCACCTCCAGGCTCAGCACCCCTAGACACAGCACCCCCAGGCACAGCACCCCCAGGCTCAGCACCCCCAGGCTCAGCACCCCTAGGCACAGCACCCCCAGACTCGGCACCTCCAGACTCAGCACCCCCAGGCACAGCACCCCCAGGCTCAGCACCCCCAGGCTCAGCACCCTCAGACTCGGCACCTCCAGGCTCAGAACCCCCAGACTCCGCACCCCCAGGCTCAGCTCCCGCAGCAGCACCAGAGTCACCAGTGACCTCGACAGGCTCGACCGCGTCTACCTGGGACACACCTGAAGGGGCAGGACCTTGAGGGGGGAGGGGGATTACCGGGGGGGGACCTGGTACCAAGAAGAGCGGGGGTGGGGGGAGGGACGGAGTGCGGTAGGGGAAGAGGCGGTAGTAGGGTACCGACTCGTCGAACGTGACGTCCTGGGAGGACAGAACACGTCGAGAGGTGGGGTGGTAAAACTGCCACCCAGGGGCGTCGGGGGGGAACCCCAGGAAGACGCAGGGAGAAGCACGAGGGGATAGCTTGTCCGCAGACAGGTCGCGAACAAACGCCCGAGATCCCCAGACCCGGAACGCCGACGCATCGCCAACCTTCCCCGTCCACAGCAGGGCTGGGGAGGTCTCCGGTCGAGAGACCCTGGGGTGGAGGTTGATCTGGTGCGCAGCGTACCTGACCGCAAACGGCCACAGAAAATGGGGAGCAGCCGCATGCATCATGGACGTACGAGCGACGTCCATGACCATGCCAATGCGGCGCTCAGCAATCCCATTCTGCTGCGGTGAGTCCAGAAGCGTGAAGGTCTGACGGATGCCTCGCGCACGACAGTAGGCACTCAGGAGGCCAGAGGAGAACTCTCCGCCTCTGTCCGAGTGCAGACGCAAGACAGGGAAGTCAGAGCCAAAGCTCCTCCGAAGCTGGAGACGAGCTGCGCGGATCCAGTCGATCAACACCGCAGTGACCTCACCCTTGCTGGGCAAGGGGAAGACTGTGGTGTAACGCGAGTAGTCGTCAACCACCAGCAAGAAGTAGCGCTCCTGACCCTGTCCACGGACGCGGGCTGGGCCCCACACATCCATGTGAAGCGTCTGCAACGGGGCCTCTGTCGGAGGAAACTGGGAGGAGTGAGGGGCAGCACGCTGGCGCCCCTCGACACAAGGGACACAAGTGGGGCCAGGGCCCGGAGGAAGGGGAGGGAGAGACCGGGGAAGACCAGACACAAGGACTCGCGAGGCCATGCCTCTGAGCCGAAGCAGAGAGGGGTGGCCAAGGCGGTGGTGCCAGAGGAGGGTCTCGTGAGACAAACGACGGCACGAGCAGGGGGCAGACTCAGGACCAGACCTGGACGCTGCACCAAACACCTGACCAGACGAAGTGACCCTACCAGACTCAGCACCTGGAGGAGAAGCAGTGGTCAGAGTGTACAGGCTCGACCCTGGCCGACGTGTAAACGTAGCCAGGTGGCGACCTGTATCCGCCTCCGTGCAGTGGGTCACCCGCTGACGAGCAGGGGTGAACTGGTGGACACCCGCATCGTGGAGGTCAGCACCACTCACCAAGTTCGTCGAGAACGAGGGGAGGTAAAGACCAGTCAGGGTGCCAGAGGGGGCCGCCGGACACGGGAGGACAGTGGAGAAGCGAGACAGGACAGGCCCCCCAGAGGGGTCAGCCAGGGACACCGCAACCGGCCGACTCAGCGGCGTGAGAGTGGTGCGGTCCCGAAAGAAGGAGCGAGACGCTCCAGAGTCAAGGGTGAAGGTGTGAGAGGCCGAAGCCGACACAGTACCTGAGAGGGCAGACTCACCAGCACCTGAGAGCACAGACGCACTGGCACCTAGAGCAGCAGCCTCACTAGTACCTGACGCGGCAGTACCAATGCCCGGGTCGGGCGGGAAACACCGGTAACAGTCATCCTCATCACTACCAATCGCAGCATACATAGCAGAGAGAATAGCATCAAAATCAAGATCATAAATAGCTACACCAGCCCTAGACAGCTCTCCCCAGCGGGGGATCTCAGCTGCCTCCGGAAACTGCTGACGCCAGGCGTCAGTCAGGCGGCCAAAGCAGCGGCGGGCAGTGTGGGCGCCTCCACACCTCTCCCCTGCACGGTCACCGGTGCGGAGAACGTAGGGGCAAGGACCAAGCGCACCACCACGCTGACGCTGCGAGTACCACTCACGGAGCTGCTGAGGGGCGGGGACGGTGCGAGAGCGCTGCTGCTGCTGTGGCTGCTGCTGCGGCTGCTGCTGCTGCTGCTGCTGGCGCTGACCACCCCCGGAGCTGCTCCGCTGGGACGAGCCACTCCGACCCCCGCCTCCACTGCCACCCCCGCCTCCACCGCCACCCCCGTCTCCACCTCCACCTCCCCCACCAGGACCGTCGCTCCCACCGCTCCCACCTCCTCCTCCGCTACCACCTCCGCCGCCACCTCCGCCTCCACCGCCGCCACCAGTACCTCCACTCCCGCCACCACCCCCACCGCCACCCCCACTCCCCCCGCCACCCCCACCGCCTCCTCCACCGCCCCCTCTAGCTCCACCCGCTCCCCTGCCCCCCTTGCCCTTGCCAGCGCGGCGTCTGCCGCTAGGGGCAGACGCCGCGCCGACCGACTCAAAACCAGTGAGGTCGGCCGCAGCGGCAGAGGCGACAGAGGGCAGCAGGGGGGAAGGACCACACCCCTCAAAGATGGGGGTGCGAGGGTCACCCCGAGAGGCCCCTACAGCGACAATACTCTTCTCAGCCGCTAGCAGGGACTCCTCAAGGAGGTCGACAGTGAGAGTGGTGGGACAGACAGAGAGAAACTGGTCCCTAACGACACGAAGGGACTCAGGGAGACGGGTGACGAGAAAGTAGAGAGTGATGTACATGGGAGGAGGGTTCGCAGCGCGGAACTCTGCAGGAAGGGCAGCGCGGTAGCGGGTGTCACTAGCACGGAGGTGGGTAACGAGGTCAGCGACAGTGGGAAAGGAAGCGAGGTCAGGGAAGAGAAACGGTAGCATGAGGCGGCTAAGGGTAGCGGAGGAAGGGGAGGAGTAGCGTGCAACTACAGCGTCGTACAAGGCCTGAGCGGTCTTGCACTGACTAAAGTGGGCACGCTAAGAGGAAGGGAGGTGGCGACGCACAGCAAGACGTGCAGCAGCATCGCGGGTCGCCCACTTGGAGCGAACGGCAGAGTCAGCATCAGCAGGTGGGGCAGGGACAACGCCAGAGACAAAGTCAAAGAGAGAGACCTCATCTATCGCATCACACAGTAAGTACAGCTGCAGGTCTTCAATCCAGACGGCAAAGTCAATGGCCCTCCCCTCAGCGTCAAAGGTAAGAACATTGGGGGTGGCCATGACAGCAGCTGAAAATCTCACCGGGCTGGGAGAGGCGGGTAGGTCAGCAGCAGAGGAACAGCAGCACGGCTCCGCAGGCGGCTCGGGCGGCGCGGGCGGCTCGGCGGCGGCTCGGGCGGCGGCTCGGCGGCGGCTCGGCGGCGGCTCAGGCGGCGGCGGCTCGGCGGCGGCTCGGCTGCTGCTGGGCGGCGCGGGCGGCTCGGGCGTCACGGGCGGCTCGGCGGCGGCTCTGGCGGCTCGGCGGCGGCTCGGGGGCGGCTTGGTGGCGGCTCGGCGACGGCTCGGCGGCGGCTCGGCGGCGGCTCAGGCGGCGGCGGCTGCTGCTGGGCGGATCGGCGGGGCCGCGTAGCAGAGTGGCGGCGGGGCCGCGACCGAAGAGAGCGGCGGGGCCGCGTAGCAGAGGGCGGCGGGGCCGCGTAGCAGAGGGCGGCGGGGCCGCGTAGTAGAGGGCGGCGGGGCCGCGACCGAAGAGAGCGGCGGGGCCGCGTAGCAGGGGGCGGCGGGGCCGCGTAGCAGAGGGCGGCGAGGCCGCGTAGTAGAGGGCGGCGGGGCCGCGATCGAAGGGCGGCGGGGCCGCGTAGCAGAGGGCGGCGGGGCCGCGTAGTAGAGGGCGGCGGGGCCGCGTGGCAAAGGGCGGCGGGGCCGCGATCGAAGGGCGGCGGGGCCGCGATCGAAGGGCGGCGGGGCCGCGTGGCAAAGGGCGGCGGGGCCGCGATCGAAGGGCGGCGGGGCCGCGTAGCAGAGGGCGGCGGGGCCGCGTAGCAGAGGGCGGCGGGGCCGCGTAGCAGAGGGCGGCGGGGCCGCGAGGCAGAGGGCGGCGGGGCCGCGTAGCCGAGGGCGGCGGGGCCGCGATCGAAGGGCGGCGGCGGGGCCGCGTAGCAGAGGGCGGCGGGGCCGCGATCGAAGGGCGGCGGGGCCGCTAGGGAAGGGCGGCGGAGCCGCGAGGGGAAGGGCGGCGCAACGGTCCGCTAGGGGCGACACGACGGGTCGCTAAAAAAAAACGCGCCTCGGGGCGCGGTTCGGTGGGCCCTAGAAGCAGTCCCTAGGAGGGAACCTGCTCTGATTCCATGTGGAAACAAAGAACGAGAATGAAATGACTATGAATGAAGTGAGTACAAATAGGAAACCCTAATTGGGTTGTACCCCCAATGGGATACCCCACTATAGCCTACAGAAACAAGTAAGCTATAAGTTCTGACAGCCCTCACACTGCCCGAACCGGAAATCCTGGAATTCGCCACCCACCAGCTCACGCGTTCACGTGACTGCATCTTCTAGGAAAGACTAACTCTGCCACTGTACCGCCAGCACCGCACTGCACAAAACGCACCAGACAACATCTTCCAAGGACAGCACAGTTTTGCCAATGACGAGGACGACATTGACGTGGCGGGAGAACAACCGGACGAGCCAGCAGCAGACGAGGCACCCTTCATCCCCGTTACGGGGCAGTTCGGCACTCCTGCATACTTCCCAACAAACATCGATCCTCATGAAGCAGTACAGGCACAGCACGACTATGCAAGCGCAGAAATGCACTCACCCATGAACGAAGACTCCACTCACGACTCCTCCCGCGACACCTTTCGCGACATCCCTGGCGACGACGACGACGTGGTCAAAGTAACCACCACAGCCGAAACCAACCTCACGGGCCTTCGCATCCTCGGCCTCGCTGTCGCCGTACGGGGTAACCAGCAGTTGGTCGAGCCCACCACTGTTCGCCAGGCTCTCAACGTGCCCGATGCTGAGGAGTGGAGAGCCGCCATGGCCGCAGAAGTCGCTGCACTCCAACGTCTCGGTACCTGGAAGTTGGTACCACGCCGCCACGCAAAGGGGAGAAAGATCCTTACATGGAAGTGGGTCTTCCGCATAAAGACTCTCGCGGACGGAACGGTCGAGAAATTCAAGGCGCGCTGGGTGGTTCGCGGATTCGAACAGACACAATTTGTGGACTACAACCAGACATTCGCACTTGTCGGCCGACACACCTCAGTGCGCATTCTCCTCTGCATCGCCGCCGTAAAACAACGTCCACTTCGCAAGATCAACGTCTCCAACGCGTTTCTCTACGCAATCATCGACGCCGTCATCTACGTAGAGCAGCCGCATGCGTTCGAAGTAGACGGAGACGCTGTTTGTCTCCTCCAAAAGTCCCTGTACGGGATCAAGCAGGCACCACGCTTGTGGCAGCAGCATCTTCACGGCGTTCTCATCGAACTCGGGTTCCAGCAACTTCCCCACGACCAGGGGATGTACCGCCTCGAATCTCGCGGCCACTTCATCTTGCTCGTCGCCTACGTCGACGATCTCCTCTACACCGGCGACGACACGGACCTACTCGATCGCTTCGAACGCGAAATTCAAGAGAAGCTCGAGGTCACGATCGACCATGAGGTCACTCAATTCCTCGCCCTCAATATCACTCAGACTGCGGATACCATTCATCTCTCTGTCGCAAAGTACGCTGAGACCCTTGCTAAGAAGTTCGAAATCGCTCCCGTCGGTGTCACCACCCCGTTCCGCATTCCTCCGCCTAACCACGAGCGCGACACTACTCCGCTCTCACCGGCCGATCACCGCTTGTACCAGCAGCAGCTTGGATGTCTACTGTTTGCCGCCGTCACATGCCACCCGGACTTATCCTACATTGCCAGCCAGCTCGCCCAGTACCTGAGACGACCTGAAGGGGAGACCTAGCAGACGTGCGCCACGCTTTACAGTACTTTATCTCTACGCCTGATGTCGGCCTCACCTGCAAGGCCAACTTAACAGCGCCACTACAACTCACCGGCTACGTGGATGCTGACCACGATGGGGACGCAGACAACAGGAGGTCCCGCACAGGCTTCATTTTCAAACTTGAGCCTGCAGGAACCATCTCTTGGAACTCCAACAAACAGGAACTCATCGCCCTCTCGTCAGCAGAAGCAGAATTCATCGCAGCAAGCGCAGCAGTTCGCGAAGGACTCTACCTCATGGAGCTTTTGCAGGAAACGAAAACGGCGATGAACGGGTCCTTTAAGTTACTCTGCGACAACTAGAGTGCGATCAAAATCGCGAACAAGCCAGGCTTCGTCAGCCGCACGAAACACATTGCCCTGGGTTACTTCTTCGTGAAGGACGAAATCGACAAAGGGAAAGTCCACCTCATCTACTGTCCAACTGGCGAAATGGCAGCTGATTTCCTCACGAAGAAGCTGCCACGTCAGAAGTTTCAGTACTGCTCGGACCTGTGTGGAGTGACTCGCAAAAGCCACGTGGCGCACCTCTAGGAATGAAGGCAAGTGTTGGAGTGTGAAGGGAATTACACTTAGCAT
The DNA here is from genome assembly GCA_948144175.1 of Closterium sp. NIES-65. Taxonomy (NCBI): domain Eukaryota; kingdom Viridiplantae; phylum Streptophyta; class Zygnematophyceae; order Desmidiales; family Closteriaceae; genus Closterium; species Closterium sp. NIES-65. Next base: position 194,839 of record CANXME010002005.1, read on the forward strand.
TCCCGTAGGTGCAACATCCGTAGTATCGGATCAGCCCGTATCAAGGGCAGGAAGGTCAACAGTCGCAAGAGTCAACTATCGCGACTGTTGACCGTCTGGACCGACGCCTGACTTACCATCGAGGAATGGCAACAGGCGTAACCGTACAGGTTACATGCATCGACTCGGTAACAAGAAGGTAGTGCAATAGTCAGAGTCACTGTAGAAATGCCTGTAAAACAGTTATAATGAGGGAATGTACCCGTTAGAGTACATGGCTAGATTAGGACTAATTATATTCCTGTATTCTATCTCTTAATAAACTTGGTCATTTACATTCACTATGATCTGAGTTCTTACAAGACTTTCGCTACCAACTCTACCAAAGCACTTCCTATCTTATCCAAGATCCTCACTCTAACACAATGTCTACCAATTTCTTATCAGTTGCTTCGTTAACTTACGGATTCGGAATCTACATGGTAAGAGGATTACGAAGATACTTTCAATGTGCTCAAATGACGAGAATTACATCTTCGTGTTCTTCGTCAGGCTCTCCGTTTTATCCGTTTGCAACTTCAAGATTATGGACAAACAAGGGCTTACCAAGGTTGACAGTTACAGACATTGCTAATATCAAGGGTTGCGTGACGAACGCGTCGCTCACAACAAACTTCGAGGGATTTTCTTCAGTTAGAGGCAGGTTCTACAGACAGCAAAGACCAAGGAGAAAACCAAGGTCAAGGCAACTTCAACGCGGCTATAAAGATTCTGTGCTCAGAGCAGGCTTCTCAGTTCCTTCAGGCTCGAGTGACTCAGGACATATGATCTGCAGCCTTCTTAGCTCTCATCATCGCACCATGCCGCGTCAGTCGAAGAAGGGTGCTCAGCAAGCGGTCAAGGCAGGCAATGTGGAGCGCGATCCTGCAGCAAAAGGCCATCAGTCGGAGCCGGCGATGCCGAAACCGATGTTGAAGGAGGTGGAAGGCCCCTTTGCGGACGACGTGCGTATCTCTCTGGTGAAGAAGTTAACGGCTCTGAAGTTTCCACCCACGGCTTCCTCTGCTGGAGGAGGGGAGGACAGTGCTGCAGAAGAGAAGGACGAAGCAACTGAGGTTACACCACCGGCTGTTGATCCTGTGGCTCCTGTGGTCGGGGAGGAAGAAGAAGAGGAGGAAGATGATGGATATCTCAGTGACAACCCGGAAGAACGCTTCGATCCTGTGAAGGCTGGGGAGATTGCTGCGCGTGCGGGTTTCTCGATCACGCTTCTGGTTCCAATCAAGTACGAGGAGGAGGTCCCGCGCACCATTGATACGGTCAAGGGTCTGCTTGCGCTGTGGAGGAGGAGCATCTCGGCACATGTCCTGACGACGACGAGGTGCCAGGTCCTGTTGCCGGCGTGGCTGTCGAAAAAGCGGTACGGAAGACTGCAAGTTACCTTTCTGCAGGCGTCGGACGCTAACTACGTGTGGTGTCGCCGGATTGAGCACAAGATGTTGGATGAGAAGAAGATCTTTCTGGATTGGCAGCATCCCGAGAATCCTACCTATACTCACAAGCGTGCGACAAACCCGGATTCAATCGAAGTGCTGCTGAAAAGTGTCCCGGCTGCGATTACGCCGGAGATGGTGTATGAGTATTTGGTGAAGACGGTTTTGGAGAAGCGCGGTCGTACTCCTTTCCTCAGTGGGGCTGCCTTTCATCGGGTGGTGGATCCTGTGACGGGTACAGACACGGACAAGATAAGGGGCCTGGTTAAGGGGCACCCGGGGGATAAGTATCATTGGTGGCACCTGTTGACAGATTCGGTGCACCACAAACAACTTCTTGTTCATTATCCGTCGCTTTCCTGTGAATTTTGCAACGGCATGCATATGATGAAGTTTCATGACGACTTTGTTACGGAGCGTCAGGAGAGCATTGGAAAATGGAACCTGACGCTTCAGCGTCTGCACGCGATCAACGGTAAACATTTGTGCACTAACCTTTTATCTCAGGCAGTCGCGACCTCGCACGGGCTGGTTGACGGTCCCTGCTGGTCGGCGTCGGCCGCTGTTGACTCCTGTTTCTCCACATCGTCCGTGAGCAGCTGCGTCACTGCCCCTCGACGCTCGGGTGAAAAGGATCTTACGCGACCCAGCGGTGGTGCTGGTCTCCACTGGAGGGAGCCGGGAGGACTGGCTCTGCGTGAAGGAGGCGTGCGGCAAGGCTTATGGATCCAGTTTCTCACAGGTGATGGCGCATGTGAAGTCGGTCCAGCACTGCACGGCTCTGCTGCAGGGGGACGCGGCAAGCAGGAAAAGCAAAGGGATGATGAACTTTATCCCAGTTCGCAAGGAGTTCGGCCTGCAGCATTAGCAACGCAAAGGAGCACAGTTGGTGGTAATAAGTGGAGTCAGGGATGTTTGTCGCGGCGGGAGAATAATCCTTGGTGTGTGGAGGAGTGCTGTGCCTCACCAGGAAGATGTATGCACTTGTGTGTAGATGCAGTTGCCTTGTACCAAGCCCGTGGATGCGAAGGGGCTCTGTCTCAGTGGATTAATGGGTAACAACACCAACAACCTTACAGTGTGCGAGGTCAATGTCAACGGCCTCGGAAGCAACGGCAAACGAACGACGAATGCGCAATGGATAAAAACAGTCGCGGACGTGGTGGTGCTGAAGGACACAAGAATCAAAGAGGACCATAATTTTTGGACGGAACTAAAGCCATCATCGGCGGCGGTGGTGGGAAATAGCGACAGAGCAAGGCGGGTAGCGGTGCTATCTTTCAACGAGGAGGTTAAGCTTACAGACATGATCACTCACCTGTTAGGCAGGCTAGTGGGGGTCACAGTGGCCTGCCCGCGGATCAACTTCAGGCTGGTGGCGATGTACCTGCCCGCGCAGGCGTGCGCCAGAGGGGTTTTCTTCCGGAACTGCCTTTCGCCTTTCATCCAGGCCCAGCCAGCAGCAGTGCATCTGGTGGTAATAGGGGATCTGAACCTGGTGGAAGACCCAGATCTGGATCATCAAAGTCGGGATCGGGGAATGAGAATCAGAGGCTCCTGAACTTCTAGCGAGCGGTAGATCTCAGAGACGCTTTCCGGGTGGTGCATCCGACCAAACCGGAGTACACGTTCCGGGACAAGGCGTCGATGGCGAGCACGCGGATTGACCAGGGCCTGATATCCTTCTCGCTTGTTGGTTGTTGGCTGACGCGCGGCATGTTAAGGTGCCAAGGGGGTTATCAGACCACTGGTTCGGCATCAAGTTTGCGCTAGCAGTGGCGGAACCAGATGACCGGGGCCTTGGGATGTGGAGAATGCAAGCGAGGCAGGCACAGAGGAGAGGAGTGAGTGTGGTGACAGCTCGCATACTCCAGCGGATTGGGGCAGAGAAGATTGACCTCAGGAAAAAACTGAGATTGCTCAGCGTGGGGCTGAGGGACTACTCGCGAGAAGAAAGGAAGAGGGTGAAGGCAACGGTCACGTATCTCGAGCGTGTAGTGGAGTTCCTACGGCACAAAGTCATGAGATACCCCGGGAATAAAAGGGCGCAGAGCAAGTTGGTGCGGAAAGAGGCACACCTGGAGGCCTATCTGCAGAGCTGCAAGGATAGGATGCAGGTGCTGGCGGGCATCAGGGTGGAGCTGGACGGGGAGGTCCACGAAATAAAATGGAATCACTTGTCTGTAAGGTAGAAAGCAGTCTAATCTAGTGGACTAGTACGGCGTGAACAACATCCAATGCCGCGGGCCAATCAAAGTGAACACTGGTAAGTTTGATTGGAAGTATGAGCATCCATAGTGAGCGTGCGAGGCGGAGCCGGTATGGTCAACTATGTGCAAAACACATGAAATAAAATGGAATCACTTGTCCCTGAGGTAGAAATCGTCTAATCTAGTGGACTAGTACCCGTACCTCTTAGCGAAGATCAAGGTGCGGAAGAAGCGGACGCTGATACGGAAGGTTACTCACCAGGGGAGGGCGTATCTGGGGACGAAGGAAGTGCTGCAGGCAGCAGCGGATCATTTCAGGGCCGCCTTCAAAGAAGTGCCGCCGGAGGAGGCCGTGGACTGGGAGACTTTCTCGGAAGGCGCGAAATTTTCAGTCGCGGATGCGGCGTCGCTAGGTGCAGAATGGACAGAAGGTCAAGGAGGGGCTGCCAAAGGGGAAATCTCCGGGCCAGGACGGTCTGCCGGCGGAGTTTTTCATTCTGCACTAGGAGCCGCTCAAGGAACACGTGAGGGGTTTCGTCAGGGAATTTGTGGAGACGGCGAAGATGCCGGAGGGCATCTCAACTACTGTGACAGTTCTACTGCACAAAAAGGGCGATACAGACCAGCTGGGTAATTACCGGCCAATCACCCTACTTACAGTCATGTATAAACGGGTTACGAAAATCATGGCGACAAGGCTGAAAAGGGTGCTGGGGAAGGTGCTGTCGAAGGAGCAACACGGTTTCTTGCCGGGAAAGAGCCTGGCAGACGCGGTGTCGGTGGTTGCAGATGCAGTGGAGGCGCCCAACGGTGGGAGCAAAGACTGGTTGTTGCTGCTGGTAGACTTTCAGAAGGCATACGATACAGTCTCGAGGGATTTCCTCTTCAGAGTGATGTCAGAACTGGGCATACCGGAGAGGTTTGTCAGGTGGACCAGGGGCCTGCACGAAGAAGCAGGGACGCGAGTCATTATTAATGGATGGCTGAGCTAGAAGGTGGAGATGCATAGGGGTGTCAGACAGGGCTGCCCGCTTGCACCATACCTCTTCCTCTGCGCGCTGGAACCGCTGTGCAGAGAGACGCAGCGCAGGAGACTGGGGGTCGGGCCGGAAGGGAAGACGCCGCTCTCGTATGTGGGGTACGCGGATGACACCTCTTTCCTGCTGCGCGGAGAAGGTCAACTGTAGGAGGTGGTAGAGGTGCTGGACATGTTTGGCAAGTAGTCAGGTTTGAAGGTTGATTGTGACAAGTCGGTGGTGGTTCCCCTGGGATGCAACTGAGGGACTGCAGCGCCACAAGACATGTTGTACAAGTGGTCTGGATAACACCCAACGGCGACGCTGGCCCATCCTGGGAAAAGGCACACGAGAGGATAAAGGAGGAGTTAAGGAAGTGGGAAGCACAATATCTCACGACGACAGCGAGGGTAGCGGTGATCAGCTGCTACGTTCTACCCGTGCTTATGTTTCAAGCCCAGGTGTACTCACCAGCGTATGAGGTGTGGGAGAAGATCAGGAAGCTCTGCCACGCTTTTGTCTCGGCGGAGAAGTTGCGGAGGAAAAAATCTTCATCCTCTGGAGCGCCTACCTTGCGTGTCTCCCGCGGAAGGATGGGGGTTTGGGCCAGCTCAACCCGAAACTCTGCCTGGACGGGCTGGCTGTCCGCAGGGTGGGAAAGCTCCTGCGCGAGCCGGACGGCACACGGCGGTGGTTGGCGGAGGAAGCGGCTGGTTTCCCGCAAGGGTGGGCCACGCTGTACGCACATCCGTCAGCAATCAAGCACTGGCAGCAAGGGAGTGAAAGGTGGAAGGCAGCAGTGAAAGTCTTCTGGAAGTCGCCTTTCGCGTCGCTGCCGTCGCCTGCGAGCAGATGGGAGGTGGAGGAGGAGTTCATTTGTTTCAATAGAAACATAATGCATCGGGGGGCGAGCCCTCTTGAGCATCAGAAGGGTACGGCGGCTCTCATCCGAACGAGGATTCGGGACCTGCTCACAGACGGCCCAGGGGGGAGTAGGGAAGTGAAGGGCGAAGAGGAGCTGGCGGTGGAACAAGGGTGCAAGGAAGCGGCAATTATGGCGCGGAAAGCCTACAAGGCAATCCCGCCGAAATGGAAAAAGCTGGTTGAAGAGCCAACAACAGCGGCGGCAGTAGTAGTGGCGTCAGGCGTGGCGAGATACGTCCTCCGAGGCCAGCCTACGGGGCCTCCGTGGGCGATGAAGGGAATTGACGGTGCACAGATTGTCGCAGAGTACATGGCGACGGACGCGGAAGGGAAGTTGTACGTCCCAGGAGGACGGAGGGAGACATGTTTTGAGGCTTGTAGCCTACAGCCTCTGGCGGTCCGGGAAGGCAGGGTGCTTGGTACAGTAGGGGACCCGAAGGCAAGGATACTAGGGAAGCCTGGACTCTTTGATGGCGGGGAACTAGTGCCGCTGCGCAAGATACGGGCTATGCTCTCTAAGTCGACGGGGCGTTCTTGGAGGCAGGCGGAGTGGGAAGAGGATTGGGGCAAGAAGATACATTAGAAGAGGGCTATCGACACACGGGACTTGGTAAGTGTCCCCCTCAAGGCGAGGGATGTGCTTCTCAGGGTGCACAGCATGAACCTCCAGGTGGGGGGGAGATTGGATTTCTTCCAGAACAGGATTGCTTACCCGCACTGTGGGGGTGAGGAAACCCTAGCGCATTGCCTTTACAGCTGCCTAGCAATACAGCCTGTGATCGGCGCGCTTAAGAGGTCCCTGCAGATGATGAATCCGGGCAAGCCCATGGACTCGCTGGGCGACCTGCTTTATGAGCATGGGGGCACAAAGTCGGGCTTTCCTTAGATGACTTTGACAGCGGCGATACTCAGGCGGATCTGGTTGGCGCGCTGTGATGCGGTGTGGCGTGCGACCCCTTTTGATCGGAAGAAGGTGGGACGCTGTGCAATGTTGGATTTCATGACGCATGCGAGGGTGGTGGTGGCATCACGACGAAGGGTGGCAGCTGCAGGGTAGGCGGACATAGGCGCAGGGAAGGATTGGTGGCGCCAGGTGGCAGGTGACGAAAGGAAGATGTTACGTGGTATCTGCAATGATGATGGGCCAGCAAGTTGGTCGGGCCTGTTTCTCTCGATTTGGCGCAACCCGCGCACTTTTCATCAGCCCCCGTAAACTGGTAGGGAGGGGAGTGCAACGCCCAGAGAGGCGCGGCCTAGGCCCTCCAAGAATACAGTTACAACTGCGGATGTATCTATGTTATGATAATATAGTAACTGTCAGAATCCCAACCACTAGACCATTGGGATAAAAGGGCTTGTTAAGTAGCGGGTCAGTGCGCCCATAACCCCCCAGGCCAACGTGCCTGTAACCCTTCCCTAGGATCAATCGAGGATCACCAGTGGACCTCTGACACCCCCCCGCACTGGGAAGCCCGAAGTGTATACACCGGGATTCGAACCCGAGACCTTCGCTCTGATACCATGTCAGAATCCCAACCACTAGACCATTGGGATAAAAGGGCTTGTTAAGTAGCGGGGGCTTGTCAGTGCGCCCATAACCCCCCAGGCCAACGTGCCTGTAACCCTTCCCTAGGATCAATCGGGGATCACCAGTGGACCTTTGACAGTTACAACCAAAAAAAAAAATGCGAACAAAGATGAGGTCAGCTTGCAAACACAATTTTATTTGCTGTGAAGGTGACCGATAATATCTCAGAATATTTAATTAGATACCCATTTTAGTATGGGCAATTTCTGCATCTTTATTACTACGATAATCCACAAAATCTCGTATTCCTATTGATTGTTTTCGTATTTGTTACGGGTGCAATGAATGGAGGTAGCGAGAATTGCACTAAGGTGTCAAACGAGTACAAAGATGTGAGCGAAGGCATGAGCGAACATTTATACGCGAACATGCAAACGGTAACGCGATGCGTGCGAGCTAGCTAGCGCTACGCTGACAGCGAGGCTCGGGCTAGTCCCGAAGCGTAGGCCGACACGGCCGGGCCAGCAGTGCGAGGTTTGGCAAAACAGTGCGCGCGAAGTTGGCGAAGTCCCGTTAGCAGTAACGGGCGAACAACGGCTGTTGCTGTACGCGATGTAGTTGGGCTCCGTAAGGAATGCCGAGAAAATTCCTTACACTACCCCCCCCTCAAGAAGCCCCCTCCGCTACGCGAGTGCGTGTATATCGCTGAATCCCTGGCTCCTCAGGTACACTTGCAGGCCAGGGTGGTTTTCAATGTTGGCCAGGGGCACCCAGCTATCTTCAGTTGGCGTGCGGTCCTTCGAGCGAACGAGGAATTCAATCCTCCTGATTTCCTTGGGGTGGCAAATCCGATGGCTCATGATTTTTTCGAGCTCGATGATCGGCTCCGATGAAGGGCGAGTCATGGAATGCGGGCGGTGACGAGGCAGTTGGCTGGTGGTTGGGATGTATGGGCGAAGTAGGTTGACGTGGAACGATGGGCTGATGTACCAGTCGCTCGGTAACAGTAGGTGCGCGGTTACTGGCGTGATCATGTGGCTGATTTGGAATGGGCCACAGTAGCGCGGTCGAAGTTTCGGTACGTCGGGCAGTCGCAGATTTTGCGTGTCGAGCAGCACGTAATCCCCTGATTGGTATGTGACTGGGCGGCGGTGGCGGTCAACGTTGCGCTTAGCGATGACGTTTGCTTTTTTAATTGCTTCTGCGGCCCTGGTGCAGGCAGCTTGCAGAATTTCGGCAAATTGGTGTGCACGTGGTGTTGGGCTGTCCGGTCTCGGCGTCATGGGCACTGTAGGATTTTGCCCGTAGTTCAGGTAGAAGGGGGACTGCTGCGTCGTCGCTGACGTGGCGTTGTTGTACGCGAAGTCGATCAGCGGCAGCTGCTGCTCCCAAGTCGTGGGGTCGTCGCGCGTGGCACGAATCAACTGCTCCATCGTCTGATTCGTCCGCTCCGTTTGACCGTCGGTCTCGACGTGGTACGACGAACTGAACTGTAGCCTGGTCCCGAACTGCTCCTAGAGGTTCTTCCAGAAGTTGCTGGTGAACGTCGTGTCCCTGTCGCTGATAATCTCTGCTGGTATCCCGTGCAGGCGAACAACGGCTGCGATGAACAGGCGAGTGGTCTCCTCGGCTAAGATCGACTTTTTGCACGTAGCGAAGTGTGTGAAGAATGAGAAATGAATGAAGTAGCAAGAAGGTGGGTACAAGTAGGAAAACCTAGAAATGTTGTACCCCATATAGTCTACCCCACCACAGCCTACACAGACTATAGCATATAAGTTTGACAAAGTGTGCCATCTTCGTCAACCTGTCAACGACGACCATCACCGCGTCGTTACCCCCAGTGTTCGAAGGTAACCCTGTGACGAAGTCCATGGTAACCTGCTGGCAGGCGCGCTCGGGCGGTGGTATCAGCTGCAATTGACCCGCCTTCCGCTTCCTCGAGCTCTTCATCACCTGACACGTGGGGCACGAGCCCACGTGCTGCTGCACGTCGGTCAACAGCTTCGGCCAGTAGTGATACCGCTGCAGTTGCTGTCGCATTTTTTTTACCCCAAAATGTCCTAAGGTAATTCCGTCGTGTGCCTCCTGCAGTAGCAGCTCCCTCAGTAGTGAGTACGCGGGTACCCAGATGCGGTTGGTGCCTGTTTTTACGTAATAAACTCTTTTAGCTTCTGCCAGTTGCTGTGAATTTCCGGTCGTGAACAATGGGTCGGTGCGGTATCCGTGGGTGAATAGGCCTGTTAAAAGCGGGTAGGTTTGGGCGAGTAGGATGGCATGGAGTTGGGCGGTAGGACGGGTGAGTGCATCGGCGATGTTGGATGCGCCTTTCTCGTACGTAACCGTGTAGTGGAAGTTGGACTCGAGGTAGTCCAACCAGCGAATCTGTCGCGGATTGAGATTTGGTTGGGCGCGTAGGTACTGTAGTGATCGGTGGTCTGTCCGTAGTGTCACGTCGGCGCCAGTCAGGTAACACCGCCAAACCTTGAACGCGTGCACGATCGCCAAAATTTCGCGGTCGTGTATCGGGTAGTTGCGTTCGGGCGGGTGCAGCTTGCGGGACTCGTACGCGATTGGCTGGAGGCCGTTCCCGAAATCCTGCAACAGTACTGCTCCCACAGCGATGTCACTTGCGTCGGTGACGAGCTCGAACGGACGGTGCAGATCTGCGATGTGGAGCACGGGCGGTGAGCACAAAATGTTTTTGAGGGCCGAGAAGGCAGCTTGCTCTTTCTCCCCCCACGTGTACTCAAGCCCCTTTCTCAGCAGGTCAGTCTGTGAGAATAAGCAAACAAGGCTGACCAGTCCGAGTACCAGTGCGAATCACGTAAGAGCAGCGAACAGCACTGAGAGACCCTCCACTCTGAGCGTACCACTCACGAAGCTGGCGAGGCGTGAGAGACACGCGAGAGGGTCGCGGGAGCTGCATCTGGCCGCCACCACGAGTAGAAGCAGCAGGAGTGGAAGTAGGAGTAGCGTCGCCACCCCTACAGCCCCAAACAGCGTACCACTCACGCAGCTGCTGGGGCGTGAGGGACTCACGCAGGCGTCGCTGGGGCTGCATCTGGCTCCGCAAGTAGAAGCAGGAGCAGGACTAGCAGCAGGAAGGCAGGCAGCCAGGCAAGCCAAAAGGCAGGCAGGCAGGCAAGCAGGCGACGTGAGCGTGCTAGCAGGGCAAGAGCTCACCAGTGGTGGGAAGAGTAGGCTCGGCGACTCAGCGGCTCGGCAGCTCGGCGGCTCGGCGGCTCAGGCGACTTGGGCGACTCGGGCGGCTCGGCGGCAAGGCGGCTCGGCAGCAACTGCAGCTCAGCAGCTCGGTGACTCGGCGGCAGGGCGGCTCGGCAGCAACTGCAGCTCAGCAGCTCAGCGACCCGGCGGCTCGGCGGCAGGGCGGCTCGGCTGCTGGGCGGCTCGGGTGCAGGGCGGCTCGGCGGTGGGGCGGCTCGGCTGCTGCAGGTGAGCGATGAAGGAGGAGGAGAAGCAGGGGAGGCCACACACCTGCCACCCCTCTGCTGCGGCCCCCGAAGGAGCCGCGACGGGCGACGGGAAAAGGGGGGGTGGGTGGTGGGGGCCGGTAGGTGCAGCGGCGGGGCCAGCAGGTGCAGTTGCGGGGCCGGTAGAAGGGGACGGCAGGAGCCGTCAGGAGGGGACGGCGGGGCCGTCAGGAAGGGACGGCGGGGCCGTCACGAAGGGACGGCGGGGCCGTCAGGAGGCGACCGGGCCGCGACGGGGGCAGGCGGCGGGGCCGCGTAAGGGCCTGGGCGGGGCCGCGACAGAGCCGTCGGCGGGGCCGCGTGAAAGCCGGGGCGGGGCCGCGTAGAAGCCGGGGCGGGGCCGCGCGAGAGCAGGCGGCGGGGCCGCGAAGGAGCCGGGGCGGGGCCGCGTGAGAGCAGGCGGCGGGGCCGCGTAAGGGCCTGGGCGGGGCCGCGACAAAGCTGTCGGCGGGGCCGCGTGAAAGCCGGGGCGGGGCCGCGTAGAAGCCGGGGCGGGGCCGCGCGAGAGCAGGCGGCGGGGCCGCGAAGGAGCCGGGGCGGGGCCGCGTGAGAGCAGGCGGCGGGGCCGCGTAAGGACCTGGGCGGGGCCGCGACAAAGCCGTCGGCGGGGCCGCGTGAAAGCCGGGGCGGGGCCGCGTAGAAGCCGGGGCGGGGCCGCGCGAGAGCAGGCGGCGGGGCCGCGAAGGAGCCGGGGCGGGGCCGCGTGAGAGCAGGCGGCGGGGCCGCGTAAAGGCCGGGGCGGGGCCGCGACAGAGCCTGCTGCGGGGCCGCGTGAGAGCCGGCGACGGGGCCGCGTAAGGGCCGGCGGCGGGGCCCCGTCAGAGAGGGCGGCGGGGCCGCGTCAGTGAAAGCGGCGGGGCCGCAGGGAAAATGACGACCCGAGGGGTCGCTAAAAAAAATCGCGCCTCGGGGGGGCGCTTCGGTGGGCCCAAAAAAAAACGGTCCGTAGAAGGACCCGCTCTATACCATGTGAGAATAAGCAAACAGGAATGAATGAACTAGCAGTGAAATGAGTACAAGTAGGAAACCCTAGAATTGTGTACCCCCTATAGGCTAACCCACTGTAGCCTACACAAGCAGAGCATATATAATGTTTGACACAGTCAACGGGGCAGTCAGCTTCGCCATGTCGGGGATGAACCGGCGCACGTAGTTGACGAACCCCAAAAAACTCTGCAACTCGGTCAAGTTGGTCGGCGCGTGCCATGCTTGAATCCTCGCAATTGTCTTCGGGTCTATTTCCACGCCTGCAACTGAAATAACGTGTCCCAAAAACTCCAGAAGGTCCTGTAAAAACTCACACTTAGACGCTTTTGTCAGTAGGCGGTTCTCACTCAGTATCTTAAAAACTGCTTCGATGTCCCGTAAGTGCTATGCTCTGTCAGGGCTGTAAATCAGTATGTCGTCCATGTATACTATGACGCACTTATCTAAGAGCGGGCGGAAAGCTTCGTTCATGGTCATTTGAAAAGTGGTGGGGGCGTTGGTCAGTCCGAAGGGCATGACGGTGTATTTGAAGGATCCGTAGCGTGTGCGAAAAGCGGTCTTAGGGCAGTCGGGCGGATTGACGCGAACCTTGTGGTAACCCCCTCGGAGGTCGATTTTCGAGAAAACCCGGGCTGTGCAGAGTTGGTCGATCAGTTCGTCGGCTCGCGGGATGGGGTAACGGGATTTGATGGTAACCCTGTTCAGTGCTCTGTAATCTATGCACATGCGAAATCCCCTGTCTTTTTTCGGTGTGAACAGTATCGGTGCTGCGAAAGGCGACGAACTAGGGCGAATGAATTCCTTCTTGAGCAGGTAATCGAGCTGCTTCCTCAGTTCGTCAAGTTCGGGCTGGGTCAGTCGGAACTGTCACTGTACTGTTGGCTGTGCCCACGGTTCTAACTCTATCCTGTGGTCGTGCGGTCGCTGAGGTGGCAGTCCCGTTGGTAAATCGTCCGGGAAAATGTCGCTGTACTGCTTCAACATTGCTGCCAGATCACTCGGTAAGTCGGCTAGTAGTTTCTGTAAATCCCCTCCTTTGTCTGCTGCCTCGGCTTCCCGAACGTCAATCGCGTACACGTCAGCTTCTGCCGCTACGGCGCGTTTCATCGTGATCGCGTTGACACGCACCGACGAAGACTCAGGCGAGCCCCAGCGAGGTAAGGCGATGTTGTTACCGTTCACTCGCACGGTGCAGACACACGTCGTCCACTCGATTCGCGGATTGTGTCGTCGCAGCCAATCACGCCCGAGTAAAATATCGGTTCCTTCGAGGGTCGTTGCGAGCATTTCCTGGCCAAACGTGAAGTTACCCCCACATCGAATCCGAACCCGGTCTACGCGTTCCCGTATCGCCAGCGGCGTGCCGTCTACCAGTCTTGCGTCGATCTTAGGTAAACATCTGTCTAGTGGGAGTCGCAGTTTTTGTGCTGTGGCAGTGTTGATGAGGCTGTAGCTGGCTCCCCCGTCTACGAAGATTTTTACTAAGTCCGTCCCAATTTTCCCACTAAGCAGTATGGGGCTGTCTACCGTAGTCCCCTCCTTATTCGGCCGGGTGTGGTCGATTGCGTGAACCGGCACAATCACTCGGTGAGGGTCGGTTGGGTCGGGCGAGCGGCGTGACCTGTCAGTAGAGGGCCCGTCTGCTACTGACTCCCAGCGTTTCCCTGCTGCTTGGTCTGTTTCTGCTGCTCAGCTTCCCCCTTTCCCTTAGCGTTTTCCGGGCATTCGCTCTTGCGATGTCCCGGCCGATTGCACGCAAAGCAGCGCCCTTTGAACGGTGCGGCAGCGGCATTTGCGGCGACGGCACGTATCGTGGCGCCCTCGTTCGTCCCACGAGGCCGATGTCCCCAATGGCTGCTTTCGTAGGGCCCCGGTCTCGGTCGGCGGAAGAAATCAAGTTTCTCCGCCATAGCGAGAATTTCTTGAAAGTCGGTGACGCCGCGAAGCTGGATTTCCTGAGCGATGTCCTGCTTCAGGCCGCCGATGTAGCGGTCGATGCGCTCGCTCTCGTGCATATATCCCACCTGCTCGCATAGCGCCAGTAATCCGCTCGTGTAGTCTTGGACGGAACCAAGTTGGCGCCAAGTGCGGAGCTTCTGTCGCGCCGCGATCAAAGCCGCGATTGGCTCGAAACGAGCGCGCAGACCTGCGCACCACGCGTCCCACGTGCGATACTAGGGCACCTCCACGAAATACGACGGCCCCCAGGGTCCGGTTTGTCCTGCCCGTGTCGGTAGAGTCGCGTAGTCTAACGGCTTTGTGACGATGACGCGCCACCAATCCATGGCGGGTCCTCGCAGCAACGACACGGCGTAGCGGATTTTCGCCGTATCCTCCCAGACGTAGTTGGCGTCGAAAAACACGTTCATCGTGAACAACCACGCCTGAACGGTAGGACCACTCCGTTGGCTGGGATCGAAGCATGGCGGATGCTGCGGCTTCAGCGGCATCGGTGACGGCAGCGTCGAACCGTCGGTTGGTGCCGAAATTGTGACGCGTGGCTGGCTTCAGGCCGCATTCGTCGCTTCGGGGTGTGTCGTGTCGTGGTTTTCGTCTCCGTCGGGGCGGACGACGCCATCACTGGCCGTGCTTGCGGGTTACCCCACGCTTCCGTGTTGTGATGCCTGTGGTGCGGGCTGTTGCGGAGTGCCAGGTGCTTGAGATTGTGCCTGTTGTGCTCGTGTGAGGTCATTTTGCAGGGACGAGCGTTCTGCCGTCAGCGCCGCGATTTCCTCGGCGCTCTCGCGGATTTGCCGCAGCAGATTGTTCAAGTGCTCCTGCGTGAGCGTCGTGATATCACTGTGCTCGGCCATTTCGAAGGGTGTCGGCTCGTCTTAGTCTAGGTGCAGTCGTGGCTGCACGCGTTTACGAGAGAACGCGAGGACAACGGCTCTTAGGTGCTAAGGTGCGTGAGTCCCTTCGAGTGAAAAATCAAAAGTTGATTTCCTGGGGTGCGGAGATGCGCGGCCCGAAAGAAAGGGGCTCTGAATACCAAGTGTTACGGGTGCAATGAATCGAGATAGCGAGAATTGCACTAAGGTGTCAAACGAGTACAAAGATGTGAGCGAAGGCATGAGCGAACATTTATACGCGAACATGTAAACGGTAACGCGGTGCGTGCGAGCTAGCTAGCGCTACGCTGGCAGCGAGGCTCGGGCTAGTCCCGAAGCGTAGGACGACACGGCCGGGCCAGCAGTGCGAGGTTTGGCAAAACAGTGCGCGCGAAGTTGGCGAAGTCCCGTTAGTAGTAACGGGCGAACAATGGCTGTTGCTGTACGCGATGTAGTCGGGCTTCGTAAGGAATGCCGAGAAATTTCCTTAGAGTATTCTATGCTGCATCTTGTATCTACAAGTGCCAGTATTTGCTATTGCGACGAAAGGGCTCGCGTCGCGTCGTGTTGAAGCAAACGGGTTTGCAGCATCTTCCAGTGGCGGCGATGACTGGCGGGCAGGGAAACGAGGCAAATTTCGCATCCTCCTTACCACGAAACTCGCACCGCACCCCATGTTAGGCAATTGTTTGACATTTCGCTGCGGGCGCGGCTCGGTCGGTGAGTCTGCCCGGTTTACTCGTCCCCCTTCATACTACACTGCTTCTTCCTGCTCCTTCATGCCCTCCTACTTCCTCATTATCCTTCGTTACAATCACAGACATTATCTGTACCCTCCCCTCTTCCCACTTGCTTTCATCCGTTTCGCGTTATCCCCAAGTTCGCTACCAGGGCGCGGCTCATACCTTCACCGCTTTCTTGCTCAACTACTATCAGAAATGGGAGGTGCGCTTTTGAGTTGAGCCGTGTCATCTTCATCATCACACGTTCACCCTTCCATGACCAACCACGCCACGAGTCTTCGAACCTGTTCTTTTCCCACACGAAGTTACAACGCCCGTGTCAGGGGCACATGGAGCTTAGAATGTGAGCAGCTCGCTAGTTCTTAGCACTTGGAAATAACAATTCCATCGACCGTCAGCAAGGCAGAAGCAGCAGCACCACTCGAGCAGATACGATACGAGGTTGTTCAATTAGCCCCTCGGCACGAGCCAGGTCACTCTAATCTGTCCGGCTCTTTTTTACTCGCTTCCCCAATGTACGGTACATCACTTTCGAGATTTCTCAAAGGTAGCTAGCTGCTGCCACTCTCGATCCCCCGCTGTGCGCCACTTTCGAGATTACCATGGCCAGGCCACCCTTCCCCCTCGTGTATGCGAATTTTGAGGCTTCTCAAATGATTTCTCAAATTTCCCCCTCGTCTCAAATGATTTCTCAGAGGTAGCTAGCTGCTGGCGCTCTCGATCCCTGCTGTGCATTACCATGGCCACCCGTCTCCCCCCTCGTGTATACGACAGCTGCTCTAGTCCTGTGAGCCAACCGCACGACTGTAGCACGCGTGCTCATAGCATCCTTGCTTGTAGTACGCGTGGTTACAGCCCTGGCGCGCGACGCGGGGCCGCACACTGTTTCTCAGTGTACAGTACGGCATCCGCCCGTTGTAAGACTCCCGTTCGCTATGATACATCTGTTTGCTCGTCTCGCGTCGTTTCCACCCGTACGCGGAGGTTACATCGACTATTCTTGTTTTGGACCTGGAACCTCGCTGTACTGTCACTCGTTACTCTCACACCGCATGGCAGCGACGTTCGTTCGTTTGTCGCAACCGCGTCGCCAGAAGCGACAATCTCCCAACAGACGACCCGCTTAGAAAAGCGACAGCAGCAGCAACTTCAAGAGCAGGAGCAGGAGCGGGAGCTGGTGCGTGTCCCTCCCTTGTTCCGCCTCGATCGCTTCTTCGGTTCCGCCTCGGACAGCATTTGGAAAACGCCGGGCGGAAGCGCAAGCGATGGCGGAAGCGTTGGCGCAGGGGAGAAGAAACGGAGTGAGGCAGATGACGCAGTGGGGGAAAAAAGTGGGGGAGTGGGGGGAGGAGAAGGGGGAGGAGATGCCGGCAATTATCTGATAGACCCGGGAGACGGCACTAGCGGGGACCGCGCGGAATTCCCACCCGCGGAGCTCTTCACCGCGCGGAACTTCCCCGTGAGGCTGCCGCGGCGGAAGGGGAGGCGGAGAAAGGGCGATCGGGAGGAGGATGTGGGAGGAAAGACGAACCCAGGCACGGTGGAAGGCGGTTCGGTGGGGCAAGATTCTTGGGTGCTCCCAGTAACGGGGGATGGTTTTCCTATGACACCGTACCAAGATGTGATTGAAGCGGGGGAGAAGAACGTGGACTGTCCGTACCGGTCGCGCGGCGCGGGAGAGAATCTGTACAGATGCGCCATGGGTTACGCCGCACTTGCCGGCGTGACTGGCGGGCTGGGGAAGCCGGTTTATGTGGTTACCAGTGACGTGGATAGGGCCGAGGACGTTCCGGAAGGCTCGCTAAGATGGGGTTTAAGTAATTATCCTGAGGGTGTGATTATACGCTTTAATAGCTCGATGCTGATTAGCTTACAGAAGCGGCTGTTTCTGCAGTCGCACGTGACGATCGACGGTCGCGGCGCGAATGTGATTATACGCGGAGGCATGGTTCTGCAGAACATCACGAATGTGATCATACACAACGTGGCGAGTGAGTGTAACGGTTGAGAGCGAGAGCGGGCGAGGCGAGGGGGAGAGGCGAGGGGGGGTAGGGGGGGGGGTGGCGGGGAAGTGGGGAGAGGGTTGTTGTTTGGTGGAGCTTGTGTATAGACGGAGCGCGGAATTGAGCAGGGGAGGATGGGAGCGGGAAATTCTCGAGGTTGAGCGGTTTGGCGTCATGGTATTTTCGTCGAGGGGTTTGGCGAAGGAACACGGAAGTCAGGGGAACGTTTTTCTTACGTTTTTCCGCAGTGGGGTTACGAGTCTAGTGGCGGACGAGGTATGCGCGCAGTCTCGCGCACCGCGTCCCCTCCCCTCCTCCTCCCCTCTCCTCCCCCCCCCCTCCTCCCCCCCCCCCCCGCTTCACCAGCCCCCCTCCCCCCACCCGCCCCCCCTCCCCGCAATCGCTAACTGCATCATCCGCTTCCCCCGCTGTTCTGGCGTTCCGCCATCTCCTTGGCAGTCCGAAACCAGCGCAACGATGCGCGTCGCGTGTCGATGCAGTCGGCGATCATGACATGTTGTTGCACATCCCAATGAGTCGGCCTCGAAGTCCCCCTCTCCCTTTCATACCCCCCATCTTCCTCGCTTTTCCCCAAACCCCCATGAGTCGACCAGCGCGGCAACCACGACGTGGTGCACATTGCAATGGGCTGACCCCGAAATCCCCCTTCTCTCCATCCACCTCCCTCCCCCTCTCCCCCCCAACCCGCACAGTCGGCGACCAGCGCGGTGACCATGTGGTGCCGCACGACAAAATGGCCCGATCCCAACATCCCCTTCCCTCCCACACACCCCCCGTTCTCCCCCCTGCAGTCGGCGATCAGCGCGGGGATCATGACGTGGTGCACATTGCAGGCACGACGCGCGTGTGGGTGGACCACTGCCAGGTGTACAAGGCCATACGCGGTACAGTGGACGCCGTTTACGGCTCAACGGACATCACCATCAGCAATTCGTATATTAGCAACCGGTAAGTAGCGCCTCATACATATTTCCGTACATGTACATGTACTGTACACATATACATGCACACACGTACCTCCACAATGCTGCTATTGCCTGGGTTGCCAGAAGTAGCTGCTCACCTGCTCCCCTCTCACCCACCTTCCCTCATCATGCTTCCAGGAGCAGATGGCGATGGCGTATACGGCGTGGACATGATGGTCTCTGATGTGTGATGCTGCCCCCCTGCCTTCCACTCGTGTGCCCGAGCAGCAACCTCACCATGCTGCTAGGAGCAGAAGACGACGGGGTATGCAACGTGGACGTGCAAGTAACGATCTACCCCCCCCCCCCCCCCCACCCCCCCCCCCCCCTCCCCCTCCCCCCCCCCTCCTTTCCTCTTTTCCCCCTTCATATACACCCATTCCCCTGCTGGCTCTACTCCGCCCCTTCCCACCCTCACAGCAACCTCACCATGCTGCTGGCCGCAGTTGTCGACGGGGTATACGACATGAGGGTAACCTCTACCCCTCACCCTTCAACCACCACCCCCCACATATACCCATTCCCCTGCCTCCACTCCCCTACCTTCCCACCCTCACAGCAACCTCACCATGCTGCTGGGTGCAGAGGACGATGGGGTATACGACGTGGACATGCGGGTAACGCGCTACCGCAACTGGTTTGACAAGTCGGGGCAACGGCAGCCCAAGGCACGGTGGGGGAGGGAAGGGTCCACGTGGCCAACAGCCTCCACATCTAACTGCACCTGTACTCCTGCCTCTGCGGTCGTATGACATCTTCTCACCTCTCTACCTCCCTCTCCCCCACCTTCTTCCCCTCATGTGCCCATCCTCACAGCAACCTCACCATGCTGCTGGGTGCGGAGGACGATGGGGTATACGACGTGGACATGCGCGGGTAACGCGCTACCGCAACTGGTTTGACAAGTCGGGGCAACGGCAGCCCAAGGCACGGTGGGGGAGGGAAGGGTCCATGTGGCCAACAGCCTCCACATCTAACTGCACCTGTACTCCTGCCTCTGCGGTCGTATGACATCTTCTCACCTCTCTACCTCCCTCTCCCCCACCTTCTTCCCCTCATGTGCCCATCCTCACAGCAACCTCACCATGCTGCTGGGTGCGGAGGACGACGGGGTGTACGACGTGGACATGCGGGTGACCCTCTACCGCAACTGGTTTGACAAGTCGGGGCAGCGGCAGCCCAAGGCGCGGTGGGGCAAGGTCCACGTGGCCAACAGCCTCTACTCCAAGTGGTCCTATTACTGCCTCGGCGGCCGTATGTACGCTGCAATTCGCTCCGACCGTAATATCTTTATCGCTGGAGACGCGCGAAAAGAACTCACCCCGTGGTTTGGGGAACGCGCCCTTTGGACGGAGGGGTTTGATACGACTCCCGTGATCCGGTCGTTTGGGGATTTGCTGGTCAATGGAGCGACTTTTACCGAGTTTAACGCGGATTTGTCGATTTTCGACCCGCCGTATCGGCTGCCGATGCACACTGCGGATAGAGAGCTCACGCACTTTATACGCGTTAATGCAGGGCCTAGAAACGGGGATGTTCCTGAGCTGCTGTGCACGCCTCAAACCTGCTTCCAGTGAGGCTGTAGCAGAGTGGAGAGGGGTTGAATGGGTGCAGGGATGAATGGATGTAGGGATAGAGGGATAAAGAGATACAGCTGCCCTCTTTGTTTTGTACCATGTCCCATCCAGTACTCATGTGAAGCTGGGAATAAATGAATGCCACGCCTGGTGGTCTTTCTGTATGGCTGCTTTTGCTGGTTCTGGTTGTTGTAGCACCTTGTAAAGAGTACAGCAAATCTGGCGTCTTCTCTCAAATGAGACTGATGTAGCTGCTGCAAAGCTGTTTCTTCTCTGGCAAAGGCTGCCTGCCAAGTACTGGTGCCGTACCATTTCCACTCCCTTGTGAATCAACCATTTCTTGAGCCCCGCCAATGACACCAGAATCTGAACCGCTACAGTACAGCACAGTACAGCACAGGCCGGCCGGACAGGCAGACAGCACCTCCTACCCTGACCAATCCAGCCCATTGGCTCTTGTGATTTTACCATCTCATTGGAACAGAAACTTCACAGTATAACATCTACAATTCCCAACAAAAGCTCCACAACTCTGAACCACAACCCCAGCCTACCATACTTCACCCAGGCCTTCTGCTTCCGTCCAAAGATCAATTTCTGAGTCGACTCCAAGATCACATTCCTTTGATTGGATCAATCATCCCAAATCAACCAACTCCGATCAGTTAGTTTTCTTTTCCACCTTGGCAGCATCTGAGCCAGCCTTGATCGTCGCCTGCTTGAGTTTTTTCTTTGAGCTGCCCCCCTCGCTGGGCAGGCAGAGGAAAGCCAGCAGAAGGCCGATGAGGAAGGCGGGCTGGATGGACGGTGGTTGCACCTAGGAGGAACAAAGGGGATGAGAAGGAGGGGTAGAGACGTGCTTTGAGGCGGCTGAAAAGGTGAGAGGGGGTTGAGAGGAGGGGACCGATAAGGAAGGCGGGCTGGATGGATGGTGGTTGCACCTAGGAGGAACAAGGGGGGTGGGAGGAGGAGGGAGTTCGAAGGGGTCAGAGGGGTGGGAGGAGGGAAGGGGTAGAGATGAGTTTTAAAACGCCTTAAAATATGACAGCAGCAGGGTAATGAAACAACCTGGGCTGGATGGCAGGTGGTTGCACCTTGGAGGGCCAGGGGGAGGAGGGGGGTCAGGAGGAGTAGTAACGAGATTTGAAATGCCTCAAAACATGGCAGAAGCAGGTTGATGACAGAAGGCGGGCTGGATGGCAGGTGGTTGCACCTCGGAGGGCCAGGGGGCGGAGGCATGTAGGGGAGGAGGCATGTAGGGGAGGAGGCATGTGGGGGAGGAGGCATGTGGGGGAGGAGGCATGTGGGGGAGGAGGCATGTGGGGGAGGAGGCATGTGGGGGAGGAGGCATGTGGGGGAGGAGGCATGTGGGGGAGGAGGCATGTGGGGGAGGAGGCATGTGGGGGAGGAGCACAGAGCTTAAAATACTAGATCGATACAAAAAAAAAAAAACAAAGAAACAGGTACAGAGGCGAGTTTCTGAGTGTATTTGATAAGGGGCCTTGTCAAGACACGAATTCGTGTATACAGAGGCGACTTTTGAGGCACCTTGAAGCTGACAGTGGGCTCAATGGAGGCTGGAAATTAACCTTGACGAGGCCACAGTCCCTCGGTGGCGTGAGGGTACCTTGGATGGGTCGGGAAGGTACCTTGGATGGGTCGGGAAGGTACCTTGGATGGGTCGGGGTAGGTGTGAGGGAGCAATATGGGGCGCAGCAGCCCCCAGAGCAGCAGCAGGTAGCCCAGCAGCGGCATGCGGGCCGCTCTGAACTGGGCTGCTATGGCTCCCCCCACCGCGAAATAGCTGCCCACCACCAGCTGGGGAGGGGGGCAGAGGAAGGGAGGGGGTCAGGAGAGGGTTGTTGAGGTGCACTTTAGAAGCAGCAGGGTGACTTCTGAGTCGACTCAAAAGGGGTCAAAAGAGGGTTGTTGAGGTCGACTTTAGAAGCAGCAGCAGCCTCCAGAGCAGCAGAAGGAAGCCCAGCAGTGATTTCAAACTCTTATCTTCAGCACTAATTTCAAACCCTGATTAGAGCCTCAACCAGAACAGAAACCCAGAATCCTAATCTTCTCACCTCAAGGGGCAGCAGAGGCAAGCCGGGGTCAGCGGGATCCTCTGGCCCAACAAAGGGCTTCTCGTACTGCTCTTTGTCAAAAGGCCCCAGAGGTACTGCCTGCCACGATGGCAACCGCTGCCACAAACGTCGCAGCCCAATTCCTCCCGCTTATTTCATAACCCAACCCTGAACCCTGAACCCGAACCCAAGTTTCAACCCCAAACCCAAATTTCAACCCCAAACCCTAGTTTCAATAACGAACCCAATGTTTAACCCCGAACTTTAGTCCCCTCACCTCAAGGCGCAGCAGAGGCAAGCCAGGGTCAGTGGGATCCTCTGGGCCGTCAAACGCCCTCTCATACTGCTCCAACACAGACTGCTCCAGGGTGCTGCTGCTGTTCAACCCTGAACCCAAAACGCCTACCCCAAACCCAAATTCCCTCACCTCAAGGCGCAGTAGGGGCAGACCGGGGTCAGTGGGATCTTCTGGCCCATCAAACGCCCTTGCGTACTGCTCCTGAAAAGACTGGCCCAGGGTGCTGCTGCTGTTCAACCCTGAACCCCAAACCCCTAACCCAAATCCAATTCCCCCACGTCAAGGCGCAGTAGGGGCAGGCCGGGATCAGTGGAATCCTTGGGACCATCGAACGCCCTCTCGTACTGCTCCAGCACAGAGTGCCGCAGGGGTAATACTACAGCTCCAGGGGGTGCTGCAGCTGAACCCTGAACCCTAAACTCTTCATCCCAACCCCAAACCCGAACCCCCTCACCTCAAGGCGCAGCAGAGGCAGGCCGGGGTCGGTGGGATCCTCTGGACCATCGAACGCCCTCTCATACTGCTCCAGCACGGAGTGCCACGCTGGCAGGCGCATCACCGCCGCCACGTCACCGTCCAGCAGGGCGGCGCCCACGTGGCGCGCCACCTCACCGGGGTAGACGACGGCGGAGAGGAGGACAGGTGGCAGCCAGATGGGGTGGCAGAGCTGTGTGATGACGACAGCAATGGGTGAGTCCACCTGGCGGTTGGATATTGTTATGCTGGCAGCATGGATCAACAGCAGGACGGGAAGGGGAGGGGAACGCAGGGGGAAGGGGAAGGGGGAGGGGGAGGGGGAGGGGGAAGGGGAGGGGAAAGCAGGGGGGAACGGGGAGGGAGGAGTGGGGATGCATGGCAGGAGGGAAGAGGCAGTGCTGTGTGATGACCACTGCTATGGGTGAATCCACCTGGCGGTTCGATATGGTTATGTTGCCAGCATGGCACAACAGGACGTGGGGAAGGGAGTGCGTAGCGAAGAGTGTGGGGCGAGGGAGAAAACGTGAGGGTGTTGGAGGATAGGGTGAGGGTGGCTGAGGGGGGAAACGGATGAGGGAGGGGAGGAGGACAGGTGGCAGGAATATGATGTGCCAGAGCTTCGTGATAACGACGGCGATGGGCGAATTAACCCCGCGCTTGAGTATGGCGTGCTGACTTCGAAACCGAAACGTGGGGACGAGACTCGGGGGTTCGGGACGAGGGGAGATGGTTTGTGCGGGACGCCGGGGGGGTTGGGGGAGGGGGCGCGGACTGAAAGTGCGACCGAGGAAAGGAGATTGAATTAGTCGAGCAGTCGGCACGAAGCTAAGTGGAACAAGGGCTCACACGAATCAAGAAAGTAGAGATTTTAGGAGTTCCCTGAAAAAGAGGCGGTTTGGATGGAAACGCAATTAACGATTTGCCCTGACAGGAGGTTCTCCTGAAGAGCGACACATGACATAGAACCTACCTGAAGAGAGGTGCTAGACATGGGGATTATCACCTGAAGGAGCACGATGGATCTGCCTGAAATGCGGCACTTGACACTTGGATCCACCTGAAAGCAGTACTACACCTGAAGAGCGGTACTTGTAGTATGACCAGCAGCAGCAGCGCCTGCGGAGCGAACTTCTTCAATCTGTTCCATGCCACCCCCATGATGTCTCCTCTGCCTCCTCTACCTCCTCTGCCTCCTCGTTGCAATAAAAGGCGGTTCTTTGCGATGCTGCGTCGAAAATGCTAGAGAACGCTATATTTGAAGTGTATCGCCCGTTGGAGGAAAAGGATTGTTTGCTGTGTGAGAACTGCTAATAAGATGGGTACTTCAATCCAGCATGGGAGCGATCGGTGGAAAAATGACCAGAGGGAGGGATTGGAGAATAGATGGTCTACGTCCTAAACGAATGAGGGAAATGCAGGATCGAGGCCGAAACAAAGCGATGAAAGAGCGGACGGGAACGGTGACTGGAGCTAAAAAGTTTCACTTCCAATCTCTCGCTCTCCTTTTCGTACGCTCCTTCTCGTCTTCTACTCCCTAGATTCTTCAATATGTGGTCTCAACAGAATATTCGAATTCCGCGGCAGTTGAAGGCTTGCAGTTGCGTTTGAATCCCAATCTGACACCGTGGCAATACCCCCGCCAGCGCGCGCTTCTCAATACTAGTGAGGTGAGGACAAAGAGCAGCGAAGGTGCTTCCAAGGCGCCTTACAAATATCACATACCGTAGCATTTTCAGCAGGTCATTTTGCACTTTAGTAATCCTTCTCACACATGAATTCCAGTTAATACATGAGAGTGGATTAAACATAATAGAAAGGATATATTGGGATAATGTGAAGATCTATTAGTTAGATTTTAAGAAAAAACACTTATCGTAATTTTCTGCTATGTAAACATAAGAACAACTTCATTCGGAACCCTGCTGTTGAGAACGCTACACGGACTTTATCGAATCATACAATAACTTTGTGTTCTGGTGTACGCGAACCCAGGTTTTCGCGCCAGAATTGCGTGTGCCTGACACCATTCTGCGACGAAAATAACCATCCCATCTTGACACCGTCAAGCTGTTAGTTGACTCGACTGGTTCTTACGCATCAAGGTGCCCTTAGCTTGTGACTATTTTACGCCTGTTTCTGGAGCCTCGACATTTTAAAAACGGTAGTTATATTTTCCCGTCAAAGAATCTTCTTGGCCTATTTTAAAAATGGATGACTCCTTAAAACCCAAGGACTTTCGAGAGCTAGTTCAGAGAGTGACAACGAGGTGTCGAGATACGTGCAGCCAGCATGCGGCGGAGCTTTTGGGCGAGCAAGATAAGTCTTCGAATGTTATACCTAAGGCATCGCAGATCGAGCTGAAGCAGCTCTCGTCACGCCTAACTTCTGCCATAGACTCCGTCGCTTCTGTTACGAAAGATCAAGGTCTACAGGAAACAGCTTTTTCGGGCCCCGACGACAACCAGCTTTTAGGTAAGCTAGTAGCGGAGGCGAACAGTTTAGTTCCTTATCATGGATGAATTGTACTCACTTTGATTCACTCTGTGCTGGTCTGTGGTTGTACGCAGCGTTATCCAAGGCGCAGGCGGAGGCTCTTGAGTCAGAAATAAAGGAGCTGGCTGTATTAGTAAAGCAGCGACGGACGAAGGTTCTGGAGAAGGTCCGAAATAAGCTGGGAATTAAGCTGGAACGATTGAAGAAGTCACTGAAGATAAGGAAACCGTGTGGTGCTGTAGCTGCGAAATGTACACAAGGTATTTTTGTAATTCTGACCGTTTTTTCGTTCTTCATTGCTCTTGCTCTTCAGAATCACGTTTCAGCTTCTAATGCGCTAATGCTTTTCTGTATATCATGCCAGCGACGAGCGCGATTCGATTGCGTATGCAGTCCCTTCTGGAACAAGGTGAGGAGACGACGACCATGGTTTCAGAGGTTGCTAAGAAGGCTGGTTCTGTGGCGTCCCGGCTACATAACCTAATAACATCAGCCAAGACTGAAGCAGCACGGATACCATCAACTAAGGAGAGGCTAATTGCGGGAGAGATAGCTAAGGAGAAAAGCTGCAAGCAATGAGCAGTTTTAACAGAACAGGCATAGGGAGTGGGATTGGAGTTGCAGGGATTGTACAGACTGGTAGAAGCTAGCAGGTTTTGAAATCTACCGTAGCATGCTGGAACGCCTTCAGGCTTCAGTAGTAGGGTTCTTTGCAACCATATGCTGGCAGGTTATCATTTAATGTTGGCCAGGAAAGCTAGGGTGAAATAGGTTGGCTCTCAAGTTTATTACTATGCTTAGTCTTGAATGCACATTTTTTTCGAGTTTGCCTGCTCCCTAGCTATTGTGATATCTTCGAGATATACTCTCGAGTGTACAATAATTGACAAAAACATGACAGATCACCTTTCTGTTGACGAGTATATTTGAGCAGCAGCCAACTCTAGCAAAGCCACGTCATGGCTGATTCCTAACCCAAGGGAACCCGAGGTTGCCAAGCTGGAACAAACTCAGGGTGCGTTCCTGGTTCGTGGCAAGGCCACTGTAGCAGGCACTGTTGGTGGCATGCGGGAAAACCGCATGCCACCAACATTTTGCCCGAGTCGCGCGCGACACGATTTTGGTGGAATTGACATGACATTTTTGGGACATTGCCCAATCACGCACCTGTATTTGCGCGCCAAAATTCCTGACACCAACCTGGCGTTTTATGTGTTCGTGGCAGGCTGCCATCTACAGTGGCCCTGCCACGAACCAGGAACGCACCCTCAGAGATGAACCCAGGATACCAAAGATGATCCCAACCAACCCAAGGTGATCCACTGTCTCCTCTCATATCTCCTTCCCCGTCCCCACTACTTTCAGCCAGTAGTAATCAATACTCCACTTCTGCCTCAGTAGTGGTTTGGGAGGCCTTTTCTTGTCGACCGCAAGTGCCCGTTGCGACTCGACACGCGGGCCATGCTCGAGTCGCCGCTCTCCGCGGTGTCAGCTGCATCGGCTGCTGTTCCCGGACTTCCCGCGGAAACTGGGATGTTCCGATCCGCGCTACATGTGTCCGCACGGCAGCTCCGGACCGCGATTGGTGGAGCTGCTCGGCTTTCAAGCAGCCACGTCGGCAGGCAAGTCAACAACAAATAGCTGGATGTATAGTTTGGCTATAGTATGAAGATATCAGTATAAGCGGGAACAAGATAAATTTACATTACCTTACAATTCAGGTTACCTCCCTTTTAGGGTTCACGCAAAGGTAATGTTATAGTCCATCGCCGCGCTATGATAGCCCGTTCGAGGCCTCACGCTCGTGCAGTTCTCGGTCCCTCCTTAGAGCTCACGTCGCTCGGATCCGCAACGTTTTGCGACCGTCACGAGAGGTAGTTAGACGAATGCTCGACGACCGTCCTGCATTGGACGGTTAGTGAACGCGTTACGCGGCATTTCAGCGGGGAAGGCTATGTGCATCTGGAGTGTATTCTGAAGCTACGGCTTCCCGAGGTTCCTTTCCAACTTATAACTGTTTTTTTTTTTGCAGTGCCTTGACAATGCGCATGTCGCAACCTACCTACTCCTGGTAAAAATTCGTCTTTCTCCATCCCCTCTCCTCCCCCCTGTCTGCCCTCAATTCCCTTCCCACCAGGCTCCCCCTTCCAGCCTCCGTCGTTCCCTTATCCGCCACCCGCCTCCCCCTGCACCCGCTTCCGCTCCTCTCCCGCGCCTCCCCTTCCGCTCTATCCGCCTCCGCGCGCCGTTTCCCCTCCCGCTTGTCCCCGCCGTACGGGGCAGGTCGGGCGCGGAGCGTCGCCGCGGCCTCCGCAGCCGCGGATGGGTCCGACGCCGCGCCTGCAGTAGCTGTTGCTGCGGACGAGGCGGAGCGCGTTAGCGGCGCTGGCGCCGCTGACGGTTCTGTGCCTGCAGAGGGAGGTGCTAAGGCGAAGGGGGGGAAGAAGGGCGCGCGGAAGGGGGGAAATGGCGCAACGTCTGGCGCAACTGCTGGTTCTGGAGGGGAGAGCGCGGGGGAGGATGACGTGGAGGTGGAGCTGCCACGTGAGCCGCTTCCGACCAATGAGAGCTCGGAGAAGCTGCTGCGGATCAGACACACGGTGAGTGGCGCGTGGGGCGAATGGGGCGTTTTAGGTGAGTTTCGCGTGAGATGAAGGGTGCTTGGGGTGAGTGGCTCGCGGGGTGAGTTAGACGCGGGACAAGTGGGGCGAGTGAGAGACTTGAGGGGTGTGCAGCTAGTTATTGGCAAGATAGGCGCTTGAGACGAGTGGGCCGTTGCGTCTGCCACCGTCTCTGCACCACCTTTGTTTCCTCCCCCTTCTCCCTCCTCTTCTCCCTTATCCATTTCGCCCGCTTCACCTCCCAGTTCGCTCACGTTCTTAGTAGAAGAAACACCCGAAGGTGTGTCTGTGATGGCGATGGCGGTGCAGAGGCTGTTCCCCAAGACGCAGGCCTCTCTTCCCTTTTCTCTTTCCCCACACTCTTCCCTCTTTCTCCCCTCCCTCCAACCAACCCCCCCACCCCCAAAACCCTAGCAGTCCGCGCACGTGATGGCGATGGCGGTGCAGCGCCTGTTCCCCAAGGCGCAGGTGACCATCGGGCCGTAAATTCAGAATCGACTCATTCCTTCCCCGTTCCCCCTTCCCCTTCCCCCTCCCCCTTTCCTCCCTCCCCCCAGTCCGCCCATGTGATGGCGATGGCGGTGCAGCGGCTGTTCCCCAAGGCGCAGGTGACGATAGGGCCGTGAATTCAGAATTCGACTCATCCGTTCCCCTTCCCCCCTCCCCGTTCCCTCTTCCCCACCCGTCCCTTCTTCTCCCCTCTCCGCCCCCCTCCCCAGTCCGCGCACGTGATGGCGATGGCGGTGCAGCGGTTGTTCCCCAAGGCGCAGGTGACGATTGGGCCGTGGATTCAGAACGGCTTCTACTACGACTTTGACCTCGACCAGCCGCTCACTGACAAGGATCTCAAGAAGATCAAGAAGGAGATGGTGTGTGACTGTAACGAGTGGTGGGTGTGTGACTGTAACGAGTGGTGGGTGTGTGACTGTAACGAGTGGTGGGTGTGTGACTGTAACGAGTAGCGGGTGTAGTAGTGCATGTGACGATCGGGCTGTGGATTCAGAACGGCTTCTATTATGACTTTGACTTGACCTCGACCAACCGCTCACTGACAAGGATCTCAAGAAGATCAAGAAGGAGATGGTGGGTGTCACTGTAGCGAGTAACAGGTGCGTGTGACTGTAACGAGTAGTGGGTGTGACTTCAGCGAGTAGAGGGTGTGAATGAGTAGAATAAAGGGTGCGTGAGACTTATGTGAGGTCAACCTTCCTATGTCTGCACAACACTGACTTGTTTTAAACAATATCTTACTCTTTTTCCTTGATTTTTTTTTTTTCTTCTTCTTATTTTCTTCCTCCCACGCATCCTCAGGACAAGATCATCTTCAAGAACCTTCCCCTGCGCCGCGAGGAGGTGTCACGGGAGGAGGCAGCGCGGCGCATCAGGGAGATGAACGAGCCGTACAAGCTGGAGCTGCTGGACAGCATCAAGACAGAGCCCATTACCATCTACCACATTGGTATGTTAGGGATTTAAGGTGCTGGGTTGTATTGTTGAGGCGCCTCAAACATGGGAAATGGGGTGGGCACGTGGGCGCATCAGGGAGATGAACGAGCCGTACAAGCTGGAGCTGCTGGATAGCATCAAGACCGAGCCCATCACCATCTACCACATCGGTATGTTAGGGATTCTAGTCTTGGGTTGGGACATGGTCACATGGTCACATGGGCATGTGGGCATGAGCCATCAGGGAGATCAACGAGCCCTAGAAGCTCTGGTGGGTGGCTGCTGGCACCTGACTCCCCCCCTGGGCTTAAAGCTGCCGTTTTTTTAGCCTGGAAACAGCCAGCCTCTCCCCTCCTCCTCTACCCATTCCTCTCCCCCTGTCCCCCTTCCCCTCCTGGTTCCCTCCACGTTGCCTCCTCCTCCACAGGTGACGAGTGCTGGGATCTGTGCGCCGGCCCTCACTTAAAGTCCAGAGGGAAGCTCCCCCGCAGGGCAATAGAGCTGCAGTCAGTGGCAGGGGCGTACTGGCGGGGGGATGATCCCTACGCCCCTCCATTTCCCCTCCCAACCCTTCTCCATCGCAGGTGACGAGTGGTGGGATCTGTGCGCCGGGCCTCATGTGGAGAGCACAGGGAAACTGCCCCGCAGGGCGATCGAGCTGCAGTCAGTGGCAGGGGCGTACTGGCGGGGGGATGAGACGAGGGCCATGCTGCAGCGCATCTACGGCACGGCATGGGAGAGCGAGGCACAGCTGCTGCAGTACCGGCAGCAGGTGGAGGAGGCCAAGCGGAGGGACCACCGGAGGTTGGGCAAGGAGCTTGGTCTCTTCTCCATCCAGGTACGCGCCTGCTGCTGCTGGTAGTGTCTGTATTGAGGTTTTTTAGGCCTTTGAGACACCTCAGAATAAGGCGTGTGGACACTGGGAGTGGGGGGCGGGGCGAGGAGCAGAGGGCCATGCTGGGGCTGGGGCTGTTATCTATCCAGCCAGGTAGGCGCCTCTGCTGTGTTTGGGTGGGGAAGCTACTATATGGGTGAGAGTGAGAGTGAGAGTGAGAGTGAGAGTGAGAGTGAGGGAGCAAGGGAGACAGGAGCGGAGCACGTGAGGCGGGGTGGGGTTATGCGACGAGTCGCTGTAGCCTCGCTGGAACACGAGCTGAAGTGTCTCCCTTTCCCACACACCCGTGTCCTTACCCTGTCAAACCCTTCCATTGCAGGAGGATGGGGTGGAGGACTGGTGTTCTGGCACTCTTGGGGGGCGAGAGTGAGGGCGATGATAGAGGGGCACTGGAGGAAGGAGCACCTGAGGCGCGGGTATGAGACAAGCTGCTGTGTCCCCCTTTTCAACAACCTCTCCTTTAACAGAAACTCTGTATCTCTGTACTGCAACGCCCTCTTAAAACAGGAGGACGCGGGTGGAGGACTGGTGGTCTGGCACCCTCGGGGAGCGAGAGTGAGGGCGATGATAGAGGAGCACTGGAGGAAGGAGCACCTGAGGCGGGGGTACGAGCTGAGCTGCGTCAACCCCTCCACTTATATGCTTTCGTTATCATGTGACACACCCATTCTCACAGGAGGATGCAGGTGGAGGACTGGTGTTCTGGCACCCTCGGGGGGCGAAGGTGAGAGCGATGATAGAGGAGCATTGAAGGAAGGAGCACCTTCGGCGGGGGTATGAGCTGCTGTTGCCTCCCTTCTGACAACCCCTCTTTCCGCCTTTGTAACACCCTCTTGTTACAGGAGGACGCAGGGGGCGGACTGGTGTTCTGGCACCCTCGGGGGGCGAGAGTGAGAGCGATGATAGAGGAGCATTGGAGAAAGGAGCACCTGCGGCAGGGGTATGAGCTGCTGTACACGCCGCACATGGCCAAGCTGGACCTCTGGAAGACCAGCGGGCACTACGAGTTCTACCGCGAGAACATGTTTGACCAGGTGAGAGAGTGGCGTTGACCAGCGTTGACTGGCGTTGACTGGAGGAAGGAGCACCTGCGACGGGGGTATGAGCTGCTGTACACGCCACACATGGCCATGCTGGACCTCTGGAAGACCAGCGGACATTACGAGTTCTACCGGGAATACATGTTTGACCAGGTGAGCCTGGCGTTGCCCGCTTTGACTGGCGTTGACTGAGTGCGAAAGCGTCAGGTGATTCGGGCGTGAACGCAGTTAATATCGTGCACGCTCACACATTCACTCAGATGCCAGTTTGCCGTTCCCTTTCCCTCTCTCCCCAACCCCCCCCCCCCTCATTCCCCATACCTCCCCATCAGATGGAGGTGGAGGAGGAGCATTATCAGATCCGGCCCATGAACTGCCCCTTCCACATCCCTCCCTCCAGCCTCCTTCTCCCCAACCCTTCCCTCCATCGGCCCCTCCCCTTTCCCCCCTCCCTGTCATCAGATGGAGGTGGAGGAGGAGCATTATCAGATCCGCCCCATGAACTGCCCCTTCCACATCATGCTCTACAACGACTCGCTGCACTCCTACCGTGATCTCCCCATCAGGTCAGCGCAACCTCCCCATCATCAGGTGCGACCGCCCCATGAACTGCCCCTTCCACATCATGCTCTACAACGACTCGCTGCACTCCTACCGTGATCTCCCCATCAGGTCAGCGCAACCTCCCCATCATCAGGTGCGACCGCCCCATGAACTGCCCCTTCCACATCATGCTCTACAACGACTCGCTGCACTCCTACCGTGATCTCCCCATCAGGTCAGCGCAACCTCCCCATCATCAGGTGCGACCGCCCCATGAACTGCCCCTTCCACATCATGCTCTACAACGACTCGCTGCACTCCTACCGTGACCTGCCCATCAGGTGGGTTCCACCCCCCCATGCCATGCTATGCCATGCCATTCCATGCCATTCCATGTTATGCCATTCCATGCCATGCTATGCCATGCCATTCCATGTTATGCCATTCCATGCCATGCTATGCCATGCCATTCCATGTTATGCCATTCCATGCCATGCTATGCCATGCCATTCCATGTTATGCCATTCCATGCCATGCTATGCCATGCCATTCCATGTTATGCCATTCCATGCCATGCTATGCCATGCCATTCCATGTTATGCCATTCCATGCCATGCTATGCCATGCCATTCCATGTTATGCCATTCCATGCCATGCTATGCCATGCCATTCCATGTTATGCCATTCCATGCCATGCTATGCCATGCCATTCCATGTTATGCCATTCCATGCCATGCTATGCCATGCCATTCCATGTTATGCCATTCCATGCCATGCCATGCCAGCGCACCCTGTCCTCCTCTCTATTCCACACCCCACATTTCATCCTCACACCATCCATTACACCCCCATCCCATGCCATCCACGGCTATGACCGTTGTAGACTTGAGGCCTATTCATCTCTTCCCCCCCATCGACCTCCCACACCCCATCCTCTTGTCCTCACCCCCGAATTCCCCCCACAGGTGGGCGGAGTTGGGCACAGTGTACCGCTATGAGCGTTCGGGCACGATGCATGAGCTCTTCCTCTGTTTCTCCCGCACCTCTCTCGTTCTTATTCCTCCCCCCAACACCCTCCCACACCCCCCACAGGTGGGCCGAGTTGGGCACAGTGTACCGCTATGAGCGTTCGGGTACAATGCATGGGCTCTTCCGCGTACGCGGATTCACCCAGGTGGGTGGGCGCTGTGGGGGGAGGGGGGGCGGGGGGGTGGCTGTTGAGAATTCTTTTGAGGCGCCTCAACAGGCGTTCGGGTACAATGCATGGGCTCTTCCGCGTACGCGGATTCACCCAGGTGCGTGGGCGCTGAGGTTACCTTATGAAAACTCTCACAGGCCATTTGGCTGCAGTCATACAGTTGGTTATTCAGGTGTGATCACTCAGGTGATCATCCAGCTGTTTATTCGGGTGGTCGTTCATGTGATTGTGGCGACCTTTCAGGTGATCACTTAGGTGATCATTCATGGGCGCACTGCCCCAGTGAACGTTACCAAGTGTGTAGTTGCTGCCTTGAGCCACTTCCACCTGTTGCAAGTATCCGTGCCTTGCCTTGTGAGCCCTTTCACATTTGGGAGAAGTTCCAGGGGGTGCTTGCTGGACCTCGCAGAGACAAATCTGAAACGAAGCACATTTGCCCCTTGAAACGAAGCACCTTCTATCCCATGCACCCCACTTCCCCCACACACACTTCATCCCTCAAACCCGCTTCTCCCCTGCCCCCACCCCCCCCACACTGGATGACGCGCGCATATTCCGCCTGCCGTCTCAAATTCGCAACGAGATTCGCGGGGTGCTGGACCTCACAGAGGCCATGCTGACGGACTTGGCTTCCACACGCACACACACACACGCACGCACACACACACACACACACACACACACACACACACACACACACACACACACACACACACACGCACATGCCCATCCTGCATGCCCCACCCGCCCCGCTCCCCCCGCACAGGACGACGCGCACAACTTCTGCCTGCCATCGCAGATCAGGGACGAGATCCGAGGGGTATTGGACCTCACCGAGGCGATGCTGACGGACTTTGGCTTCCACACGCACACATACAGACACAAACGCCCATCCTTCATGCCCCACCCGCCCCGCTCCCCACCTGCACAGGATGACGCGCACATCTTCTGTCTGCCCTCTCAGATCAGGGACGAGATCCGAGGGGTATTGGACCTCACAGAGGCGATGCTGACGGACTTTGGCTTCCAGCAGCTGGAGATCAACCTCTCCACACGCCCGGAGAAATCTGTTGGAGATGACGCCATTTGGGAGCAGGCTACTCAGGTGTGTGTGTGGGTGTGCTTCCCCCCATGGATGCTGCCTGGTGTAGTGCCATGTGGACCTCACAGAGGCCATGCTGACGGACTTTGGCTTCCAGCAGCTGGAGATCAACCTCTCCACACGCCCGGAGAAATCTGTTGGAGATGACGCCATTTGGGAGCAGGCTACTCAGGTGTGTGTGTGGGTGTGCTTCCCCCCGTGGTTGCTGCCTGGTGTAGTGCCATGTGGACCGCACAGAGGCCATGCTGACGGACTTTGGCTTCCAGCAGCTCTAGATCAACCTATCCACCCGGCCCGAGAAGTCCGTCGGGGATGACGCCATTTGGGAGCAGCAGGCCACGAACGAAGGCAGGTGGGGCAGGCACAGGCAAAGACACGCAGGTGTGCTCTTTGGCTTCCAGCAGCTGGACGTCAATCTCTCCACCCGCCCGGAGACGTCTGTTGGGGATGACGCCATCTGGGAGCAGGCCACGCAGGTACGGGGGCTTATGACAGCAGGCAGGCCACTCGGGTAGGGGAGGGCAGGCACAAGGGGTGTGCTCTTTGGCTTCCAGCAGCTGGACATCAACCTCTCCACCCGGTCAGAGAAGTCTGTCGGGGATGACGCCATTTGGGAGCAGGCTACCCAGGTGTGTGTGTGGGTGTACTTTCCCCATGGTTGCTGCCTGGTGTAGTGCCATGTGGACCTGGCAGAGGAGAATGCTGACGGACTTTGGCTTCCAGCAGCTGGACATCAACCTCTCCACCCGGCCCGAGAAGTCTGTTGGGGATGACGCCATTTGGGAGCAGGCCTCGCAGGTAAGGGGGTTACAGCAGGCTGCACATGTGAAGGGGGGAGGTTGGGGGGTGGGAGGGGAGGCACGTGGAGAGGCATGTGTTTCCACGTCACTTGGCTTCCAGCAGCTGGAAATCAACCTCTCCACCTGGCCGGAGAAGTCTGTCGGGGATGACGCCATTTGGGAGCAGGCTACTCGGGTAGGGAGCTTATGACAGCAGGCAGGCCACTCGGGTAGGGGAGGGCAGGCACAAGGGGTGAGCTCTTTGGCTTCCAGCAGCTGGACATCAACCTCTCCACACGCCCTGAGAAATCCGTTGGGGATGACGCCATTTAAGAGCAGGCCACTCAGGTGAGGGGGTTATGACTGTAGGAGACACAGGTAGGGGGGGTTGGGATGGTACAAGCGGAGGAGGGAAACACGAGTGGAGGGAGAGGTATGTGGTGTTCCCACGTGTCTTAGCCTGCTCACCCGACCCGACAAGTCCGTTGGAGCTGATGCCATCGGGGAATTCATTCTAGTAGGGGGTATGACAGCAGGCTACATATGGGTGTGTGTGTGTGTGTATATGTGTGTGTGTGTGTGTGTGTGGGTGTGTGCGTGCGTGTGTGTGTTTGTGTGTGTGTGTGTGTGGGTGAGTGTGGGGGTCAGGCCCTGGTTCATTCCGTGGATGAGGTCCTGGGCATGCAATGTGCGGGAGTGTGGGTTGTGGCGTGTGTGCAAATGTGTTGACACACTGCTTTTGTCTTTCCTTCCCTATCACTTCAACAGGCGCTGAGGGAGGCGCTGCAAGACAAGGGGTGGGATTACACCGTGGATGAGGGTGGAGTGTGTGTGTGTATGATGCACATTCGTGTGTATGTATGTGTGTATATGCGTGTGCATCTCTGTGTGCGTTCTTTCCTTCTAAACCACTTCAACAGGCGCTGAGGGAGGCGCTGCAAGACAAGGGGTGGGATTGCACCGTGGACGAGGGTTGCATGTACGCATATCTGTGTGTTGATGTGCCTGTCCATCTGCGTGTATGTCCTTCCCTCAATCGCTTCAACAGGCGCTGAGGGAGGCGCTGCAAGACAAGGGGTGGGATTACACCGTGGACGAGGGTGGGGGAGCGTTTTACGGGCCCAAGATAGATGTGAAGATCATGGATGCCATTGGGCGCAAGTGGCAGTGCTCCACCATCCAGGTCCGCTCTGATTCACCATTCCATGTCTTCATGTCTCCACATCTCACGGCAAGGGAGTTATTTACGCCGTTGAATAAAAAGCAAGAACTTTACAACATTGAATAATAAATAAGAACTGCGTGACTCCCTTCCTCCAATAACCTTCTGCCAGGTGGACTTCAATCTGCCGCACCGCTTCAACATGGTTTATGCGGATGCGGACGGCACTCGCCGCCCGCCCATCATGATCCACCGCGCCATCTTTGGGTCCCTGGAGCGGTTCTTTGGCATTCTCATTGAGAACTATGCGGGCGACTTCCCCCTCTGGTTTGCGCCCACTCAGCTGCGCCTGCTGCCAGTCACAGACTCCGAGGTTCGAACTTCATTACCGTATCTGTTTTGATTGCACTTGGTTACGCGTTTATGTTGACCCCCCTCTCCCCCCCCCCCCCACCTCGTAACCCCCTCCCTTCCCCCCCTTTTCCTCCTTTGTGGAAGCCATCGACGCTATTGTCACCTGAAAAGACATAGCAAACGAACACTAATCTTACTGTTCCCTGTGTGTTTGCAATGTCTTTTCAGGTGCCCTTCTGCAAGGAAGTGGTGGCCACCTTATTGGAGCGGGGCATTCGTGCTGAGGTGGCGAGCGGTGAGAGGCTGGGCAAGCTGATTCGCAATGCGGAGACACAGAAGATTCCGGTGATGGCTGTGGTTGGCCCCAGGGAGGTGGAGTCTCGGAGTCTCAATGTGCGTACGAGGAAGGGCGCCGAGCTGGGAGTCCTTTCTGTGGACCAAGTGGCGAGAAAGATTGAAGAAGCAGTAGCTAATAAGGGTTATTTGTGACACTGTTCCTTTTAATCATACGCTATATTGATATTACTAAGACAAATTATCCAAGGAACTTCTCTTGGCTTTTTCAATTATTTTTGTAACATCCCACATTCACGTGAAATCGCAGCTACGTACGCCTTCACATCTTCGCCTCTGCTGATCATCCCCATTCACAGTAGTTAGCAGTCGCAGCACTTGCGTCCTATCTGGTCACTCGCAGCATCAACACCCTCGCCTGTCCTAATCTGGGCCGTGGTCCCTCGCTGCTGACCTATCTTTCTGCACTTGCTGCCCATCACTGCCAATCCCTGCTCACCCCTTCTCATCCCTTCTCAATCCCGCTCATCCCCGACCTCCCTCCCCTGCTCTGGGCTCACCTTGGGATGATCGAAGTCAGTTTCAGGAACAGAGCGGAACGTATGTATGCTCGAGGATTGTATTGTAATCTGAAGCAGTTCGTAGAAGGAAAAATCCCCCATTTCACGGGATTGCTGTGCGTTGCACGGCTGTCTGGCACCATTCCACGATCTCGTTAGGCGGTACAACGGACGCAGTAGTACGGAGAGTGCGGGTGCTTAGTGAGCGTGTCTAGACCCTCTTTGTTGGAGCGTAGCTCGAGTTAGTCACGATGTCACTCGAGACTTATTGGGAGAACTTCCAGCAGGCGTTTTGGCAGATCTCACCGTATGCGTACGCCGCCATTGGTATCGCCATTTCTATTGGCGTTTCCGTCCTGGGTGCAGCATGGTAGGCAAGGCTACCGCTACGGATCTGCGGCACTCGTTTCGCAGCCGCACAGCCAGTCAGATATCTTATTTCATTTCTAATGGTTGTTTGCAGGGGAATCTTGATTACAGGAAGTAGTCTAATAGGCGCTGCCATTAAAGCTCCTCGGATCACGTCTAAGAACCTTATCAGGTAGGTGTTAGGATCTATTGTCTCGTCCGCCTCTCATTTTAGGGTTATGCTCCAATTTTTTCGCAATCTGTGTCCTAACATGTTTCATTGGTCTTCGTCCTTCGCCTCCCGTCAGCGTTATTTTCTGTGAGGCCGTGGCGATTTACGGCGTTATCGTTGCGATCATTCTGCAAACGAAGCTCGAATCCGTCGGCAAGGCCAGATTGCACTCGCCCGAAGCGCTCCGCTCTGGTTACGCTATATTCAACTCCGGAATCATCGTGGGTCTCGCGAACCTTTTCTGTGGGTAAGTCTCCATTTTCCAGACTGTGCGACCTAAATGGTCAACCACAAAATATGGCCTATCAGCACAAGCGCATTCGACTTGCTTCGCCACCCCTGGTCATTTGGGATCGGCTGGTCTGTTCATGTAATTTTACGAAGTCTGCGTGTGCAGGTTGTGTGTGGGCATTATCGGCAGCAGCTGTGCGTTGTCGGACGCGCAGAACTCGACGCTATTCGTGAAGATCCTCGTTATTGAGATCTTCGGTAGTGCGCTTGGGCTGTTCGGGGTCATCGTTGGTATTATCCTATCGTCTCAAGCAACATGGGCTTGAAACGTCTCCTCCACGCTCTTCAGGTCCGGCATATTAGGGTTCGCCTTATTCCAGATGTGCACTGCAGCTGATCATCTGTTGCCTTGAATTGTTGTTTTCGCTTCTTCGTACTCCTTAAGTGTTTTCTTGTGTATTCTCCTATTTCCTCGTTTTGTATCCTCTTGGCCTCTGCATGCTGCCGTCATCCTCTCTCCTCCACGCCCCGTTCCCCGTTTCCCCGCCTCCCCTCTCCCGCTGTATGTCATTCGTGTCCTATACTCCGACCTTATCCTCCTGTCCCTTTCACTCTCCTTTGGCACGCTGGGTACATTCGTTGTTTTCCTCCTTTTTGGCTTGTGGTTTACAGGTTTCGTTGTACCTTCAGCTGTGGGGCCAATTGATACCGTAAGAAGGATGTGCTATGCGAAGACATGCATGGGATGGTCCGTGTGTAGCTGCTTGCTTCAACAGCATACCGTAATCTCTTATGGTAACCTGGCATCTTCACGATCTAGCTTTAGCGGATTAAGCACAGCATCAGATTGCACGGTGGTCAGGAAAGTCAAGGTTGTGTAAGGAACTGCTAAGTTGGCAAGACCAATGTGGACACTGTATGTTGATGATACGGTAAGTGCGTTACTGGGTGAGTAGAGCACTATTTTTTCTGTGAATTAAAGCTACGGCACACATTTGGCAGGACGAGTGCCAAAAGTTTACAAATGGTAAATAGTGGTTACGGAATAACAAGCCCACCCAACCTCTCTCTAGAAACAAGCGGCCCCCAACTCCTCCCAGCTCGCCCGAATGCCACAAGTTTGTTGGACTGAGTGCCCCTTAGGATCTTTGGTAGGGTTGAACTCTGGGTAGAGTTGGTGTAGTAGCGGAAGCGTTTTAATAAAAGAGTTTTGAACCACCTTGCGCTAGTATGTGAGGGCAAAGTAAGTTGATTAAAACAAAGAGATACAAGATTTTATATAAGATTACAAGGAATACGAAGAGATACGAATGATAACTGTTTTACTGTTGGCAGTTGCGGTTCGATACAGTGCGACTTGGGCAACTGCTCAATATCGAGTCAGTTGTGTGTCCTTACTGTCGCGCTGCATTTGTCAAGTCAAAGGTCGCTGACCTTTGACCTTCGCGTAACCTCCAGCTGTTACTTCAACCTCCGAGGGTTGACTCGCTGGTGCCTCGATATGCGTTGCTTCACTTTGTGTCTTAAGTGTTTCGACACGAAAGAGGCGCTTAGGACCGATTGTTTCCAACACTCCCCTTCGCTTCTGGAGTGTCGCTGACGTGGCTCTGTCCAGTCAGCAGCATGCAATATTCGAACGTCTGCTTTCCGAGCTTCTTGGTCAGGTAGTCAGCTGCCATCTCGGACGTGGGACAGTATGACAGCTCGAGCCTTCCCTTCTCGATCTCGTCCTTCACAAAGAAGTATCGCAGGGCGATGTGTTTCGTCCTATTCGCAAAACCGTTCTTGTAGGCGATGCGAATTGCCGACTGGTTGTCGCAGAACAGGGTAAAGTTGGGTAACTCGGCTAACTTCGCTTCTTCCAGCAGCTCGCGAAGATAGAGTCCTTCCTTGGTGGCTGAGCAGAGTGCAATATATTCTGCTTCAGCTGACGAGAGAGCAATTAGTTCCTGCTTGCTCGATTGCCAGGAGATAGGCTGGATAGGCTCGAAGCGATAGATGTAGCCGGTGCGCGATCGTCTGTTGTTGGAGTCGCCCGCGTGATCTGCGTCGACGTAACCGATTAGCTTAGGCGGCGTGGTCGCGTTCTTGTAATATGTTAAGACGATCGTTGGCGTACTGACGAGATAGTGTAGAGCACGGTCGAGTTCGGCCATGTGTTTTGCTTCAGGCCTCTTGAGATGAGTGGCGAGCTGGCTTGCGGAGTATGAGAGGTCGGGGCGGCAGGTAACAGCTGCGAAGAGAAGGCATCCTAGCTTTCTCTGGTAGTCGCGTATCCCGGCGGATTTGAGTAGAGTAGATCCTTCCTCGTGGTTTCCTGTCGCGTAGCGGTAAGGCGTAGAAATGGTGGTAAGTGTTTGGCGATGGTGTCGGTGTACTAAGCGGCATTGAGGTGAATCGCGCCTTCTTCCTCTCGAATGTTCAACCCGAGGTACTGCGTGACGGTACAGGAGACTGTGAGTGTGAGGTCCTTCTGTAACTCCCCTTCAAACCAGGTGGTGATGGTGTCGGTGGATCCGACGTAGAGTAAGTCGTCTACGTAGACGATCTGTAGGATATAGTCGTCGTTTTTTGTAAGCCGGTACATGCCTTGATCGTGAGGTAGTTGGCGGAACCCGATGCGAATGAGGCGAGCGTGTAGGTGCTGTTGCCATAGCCGCGGGGCTTCCTTGATTCCGTAGAGCGACTTCAGCAGCTGGCAAACCTGGTTGGGCTCTCCGTTAGTACCGTGCGGTAGTTCCATGAAGATCTCTGCGTCGACAGGTGCGTAGAGGAACGCGTTCGCGACGTCAATTTGTCGCACCTTCTTCTTCTTCATGGCGGCGATTGCGAGTAGAATGCGTAGTGAGGTGTGTCGGCTGACCGGAGTGGCGGTGCCGTGGACTGCGGTGACGAGTCTGAGAATCTGCAGTCCGGTCTGTGAGTAGCGGGGAAGAGTTGCATCCTCGGGATAAGCTGCTTCATCTCCCGCTTCTGGATTGGGTAAGAAATTTGGTCCAACTCGTTCGACTTCGTTGGTGTTGACTGTTGCAGGTGTTACGTAACCGTTGTCGGCGAAGTGGTAGAAGGTTTCGGCGTTGGCACTTTAGCGAGGGTTGTCTTCGTCCATGGGAACGTCGACGGAGCAGAACGGAAGAGGTCCGGCTTCTTCTGACGTGTTGTCCACATTCTGCTCGTCCCAGTAAGCTTCATCCGCCGCGGAGGCGAAGGCTCAGTCACCACAAAAACCACCTGTGGGATCTTTGTCTTCTTGCAGGTTGGTAAGGTATGTCTAGAGCGTGAGTCGTTCGTAGAAAATTACATCACGTGCTACTACTGTTTCCTTGGAGTGGACGTCGAAGATTTTCCACGCGTTGTAGTTCTTTTCGATGCCGAGGTGTAGTCCCCACTGTGCGCGTTGTGAAAATCGGCCCGCTCGTGCTTCTGGAGTTCGGTACTGTACCATGCATCCGAAGACTCGTAACATTTTTGTGCTGCCCTGTTTCCCTGTCCATAGCAGATGCGGTGATGCGTTGTTCGGAAGCGATGATGACGACAGCAAGTTGTGCAGCATGACGGCGTGGTCCATTGCTGCAGGCCACTGGTGGTTGGGTAGCCGCATGCCACGTAACAATTTGCGCATGCTGTTCTGCAGAGTCCTGTTCATTCTTTCTGCTACACCTTGCTGCTGATGGGCGTAGGGAAGGGAGATGAGCTGCTTGATTCCCCTTTCCGCCAGGCACTGCTTGAATCGCTGAGAGGTGTATTCTCCTCCTCCGTCTGACTGGAAGCTTTTCAGTTGTACGCCTGATTCTCTCTCTGCTACTGGTAGCCAGGCAACGAAGGCTGCGAGTGCCATGTCGCGGCTAGGGAGGTTGCGGTGCCAGATGTAGCGGGTGGCGGCGTCGATGAAGGTGATCGTGTAGTTGTTTGTTACTTGTCCTGGTTCCCAATTGAACAGGATGTCGCTGTACACCTTTTCGAGTGGTGCGTACGCAGGTGCGCTCGGGTTGTGATGAGGCGTAAACGGTCGATGTGGTAAGTCACCTTCGGGGCAGGTGAAGCACGTTCCGCGTACTCGTTGGAGTTCTCGTCCGTCGGTCAGCAGAAGTGAGTCCTTGTCGAGTACTCCTGCTTTTATCGTATTGTCTAAGACTGTGTTGCTTGGGTGTCCCATCCTTGCGTGCCAGGTGCTTCCGTCGGCGCGATGTCCGGGTGATCGTCGGTACATATCGGAGTTGGAGTAGAAGCTGGCGGTGAAGTTTGCGCTACGGTGAACTTCTCGTGGTGCTGGGTGGAGCTGTTGTGTTGGTGTTGGTGGTGTGTCGTCGATGAGGAGCGGTGTCGTTGAAGTACCAGCGATTGGTGTTGACGTTCCTGTTGCTGCCGTTGATGGTTCTGCTGCTGCCGATGTTGTCTCTGCTGCTGCTGGTGTTGTTGCTGCCGATGTTGTCTCTGCTGCTGCCGATGTTGTCTTTGCTGCTGTTGAATGTTGTATTGTTACTAACGCGCGTGCTCGTTCTGCTTCAGGAATGGTATGTGAATACCAAAAGCCTTTCGGACTGAAGTCTGGATCAAGGTCTGGAGGATGTGTCCAGTCGGTGAAGTTAACGATGGCGTCGCTGTCGGCGGTGCCAAGGTCAGGGACAAAATCGAGGACGAAGACGTTGTTCTTGAGGACCGCCTTGCCAATGTTGAGACCTCCTCTCTCGTGATACAACTTGAATTCTTGTGTGGTGCTGTCTGCTTCGAGATGTATGCCTTTCGCCATCAGCTGACTGACGCTCAGTAAGTTGTAGCTGAGTCCCTCCGCGATTAGTACTTTTGACATCTGTAGTATATCATTTGTTTCTCGTGACTGAAGTTGCACAATCCCTTGTCGTCGTGTGCGCAGGTTCTGGTTATTGGCGACTGTGATGACGACCTCTCGTTGAAGTCGGTGCTCGCGTTGAACGAAGCGTCCCGAGGAGCACATGTGCTGTCCGCAGCAACTGTCCAAGAACCATGTATCCTTCCCGGACGGCTCGCTTTGAGCGATGGCGGCGTACGTCGGGTTCGGTTGAAGTGACTCGCGACGAGGTGTGCTGTTGTCAAGTTGTTCTTCGGGTGAGTAGTATGGTGGTGACTCAGTTATACAGGAGTCACTCAGCCTTGCCATGCAGCTGACGATGTTTCTTGTTTCTTTTGTAGGTTGTCCCGTCGATGTTGTTGAGACTTGTACTGAAGTTGTCGGATTTGTTTGCGTTGAGGCGACTTGACTGCTTGAAGGTTGAAGTTGCCGCTGTGGAGTTGTTGACTGTTGTCGATTCGGGCAGTGTGTACGCGGATGTCCTGAAGTTTTGCAGATGTGGCAGAACGGAGGTACTGGCTTTGGGTGTTGATGCTGCTGGTTGTTGTTGTTGTTGTAACGACGCTGAGTGTGGAACGCGAATTCCGGTGCTGATGTCTTCTTTCTGTGTCGTTCTTCTTGCAGGTCCATGTCTTGCTGCTCAGCATGGATTTCGGCGCAGAGTGCTGCTTAGGAGATTCTTCCGTGAGCTCGGAGGATGGCCTTTGTGGCGCGCCATTGAGGACCGAGTCCGCCGATGATGACTGTCACAAAGGCGTCTTCAGAAATCAATCCTCCACATCGAAGAAGCTTGTCGCCCAACTCGCGACATCGACTGATATATGCCATTCCTTTCTCCCCTTCTTTCATTTCAACCGTTGTCAGCTGCGCCATTAACCGACTTTGGTTTACGCAGTCTGTTGCTTGATACAGGCTCTTCAAGTGATTGTACGCGAGCTCCGCGGAGTTGCCGTAGCCTCGGTAAGACCGTATGTTTTGTTGTTGAGTTGGAGTGACGTTCCTCAGTAGTGTCGTGTACGCCATCATCGATTGATAGGTGTACTGCAGCTTCTCATACTGTGTGCCGTTTGTTGGGTATAGCAGGGACCCGTCGAAGAAGCCAAGAATTCGCGCTCCTTCCATCATCAGCTCGAATTCGAACGACCAGATAAAGAAATCCTTCCCGTCGAAGGGTTTTGTCGTTTGCAGTTTTAGAACGTGCGCGAACTGCGACTGAACTTGTAGTGCGTCCAGCGTTCTCTCTTGTCCCGGTGCAGATTGTGGTTGTGGCATGAAGGTGACGGAGCCACGCTGGGGCTCGTACGGAGCAAAGGTAGGTTGTTGTTGTTGATTCTTGCGTGCGTAGGATGAGCCATCGAGACTCATGGGCGTCACGTTGTTGTTGAGGTTGCTGTTGTTAAAGTTTAGAAGAAAGAAGAGGATTGCACTAGCAAGAATGAGGATACAAATAGCAAACCCTAGAAGGGTTGTACTCGCTATAGAGCACCCCACTACAGGCTAGAGCATAATATTCTGACAGCTGTTGTTTGATTGCGCAGGTGCTCCTTGCTGATGCTGCTCGTAGAAGGACATGAAGGAGAAGAACTTCTCCATCATGCTTGGATCGAAGCCCGCGCCTTGGTTTGCGGGTGTTTCAGTAGACCCTGCTGCCGGTCTCGTTGTTGTGCCTTCCTCTGTCTGTAGGCCACAGACAGGAGGTGGAGTAGGAGTAGTACCAAGAGAGCCGGTAGAGGAGCTCCTCTTGTCAAACA
Source organism: Closterium sp. NIES-65 (assembly GCA_948144175.1). NCBI lineage: Eukaryota > Viridiplantae > Streptophyta > Zygnematophyceae > Desmidiales > Closteriaceae > Closterium > Closterium sp. NIES-65. The sequence goes on from CANXME010002005.1 coordinate 239,337, forward strand.
TTATATATATTGTTGTAGTTGTTTAGGCTACAGTGGGTTAGCCTATAGGGGGTACACACTTCTAGGTTTCCACATTTGTACTCATTTCATTCTTAGTCATTTCATTCCTTGTTCAACATGGTATAGAGCAGGTCCTTCCTAGGACCGTTTTTTCCTAAGGGCCCACCACTACCTACCGGCCTATCTGCCTACCTGCCCTAGGGCGCCTCGACGTTCACGCCTCTAGAGGCCCTGTAGGCCCCGCGCTGTTGCACCTAGAGGACCCGAATCGGCCCCGCGCCTAACCCTAACTGCCCGCGTCGGCCCCGAGCTCGTCCCCTAGAGGCCCGCGTCGGCCCCGCGCCTACCCCTAGAGGCCCGCGACGGCCCCGTCCTTACCCCTAGAGGCCCGCGACGGCCCCGTCCCTACCCCTAGCAGCCCGCATCGGCCCCGTCCCTACCCCTTACAGCCCGCGTCGGCCCCGTCCCTACCCCTTTCGGACCGCGTCGGCCCCGATCCTCCCCCTTTCGGCCCGCGTCAGCCCCGTCCCCAACCCCACCCGCTCCCCGCGCTCCCCTTAGCCGCCTCGAACGGCCCCACCTAGACCGCGCCGCCCGCACCGAACAGCCCGGCCCTAACGGAACCGAGCCGCCCGAACCGAGCCGCCCGAACCGAGCCGCCCGACCCGAGCCGCGCCGCCCGACCCGAGCCGCCCGAACCGAGCCGCGCCGCCCGACCCGAGCCGCGCCGCCCTACCTATACCGAGCCGCGCCGCCCTACCTCTACCGAGCCGCGCCGCCCTACCTACCTACTGCTCCTACTGCTTTTCCTACTGCTGCTACCATGGCTAGCCCTCCAGTGCTAGCCTTCGATGCTGAGGGGCGCCCAGTGAAGTTCGACACCTGGCTTGATGACCTACACCTCTTCCTACAGCTCACTGCCAAGGAGGACATCTCGCTGTACGATCACGCCCTAGGCCACGCTACTGCTCCTGCTGCTACTGCCGACAGCACTGCTTGCTCACAGTGGCAGACTCGTGACGCCCATGCTCGCTTCGCTATCCGCAACTCTCTGCCGATAGATGAGCGCGAGCACTTTGGGCAGCACAAGACTGCACAGGCACTGTACACTGCTGTCGTTGCCCGCTACTCCTCACCGGCCTCTGCTGCTCTAGGCCGTCTCTCTCTTCCCTACCTGTTCCCCGACTTAGCTTCCTTTCACACTGTCGCTGACCTCATTACCCACCTCCGCACTAGTGAGGCTCGCTTCCGCGCCGCTATGCCTGATGAGTTCCTCGCCACGAACCCACCCCCGCTCTGGATCACTCTCTACCACCTAGTCACGCGCCTCCTTGACTCGCTGGGCTCAGTCAGGGACCACTTCCTCGCTCGCTGCCCCACCGAGCTCACCATTGCCCTCCTCGAGAAGGAACTCCTTGCAGCCGAGACTAGCATAGTCGCTGTAGGTGCCTCTCGCGGTGACCCCCGCACCTCGTTCTTTGAGGGGTGTTCTCCCTCGCCACGAACCCACCCCCGCTCTGGATCACTCTCTACCACCTAGTCACGCGCCTCCTTGACTCGCTGGGCTCAGTCAGGGACCACTTCCTCGCTCGCTGCCCCACCGAGCTCACCATTGCCCTCCTCGAGAAGGAACTCCTTGCAGCCGAGACTAGCATAGTCGCTGTAGGTGCCTCTCGCGGTGACCCCCGCACCTCGTTCTTTGAGGGGTGTTCTCCCTCCCCCCTTCTTCCCTTTGTCGCCTCTGCTGCTGCTGCCGACCTCCTTGGTGCTGAGAAGGTCGGGACTGCGTCTACTTCGGGCGGACACCGCAGCGGCAAGGGCAAGGGGGGCAAGGGCGGTGGTGGTGACAGCGGGGGTGGCGGTGGTGGGGGAGGTGGTGGCGGGGGGAGTGGCGCGGGTGGGGGAGGTGGCAGCGGTGGTGGGGGTGGCGGCAGCGGCGGGGGAGGTGGCCGGGGCGGAGGAGGTAGTGGGGGTGGCGGTGGACGAGGCGGTGGCAGGGGTTGGGGTGGTCGAGGAGGTGGTGGCGGGAGTGGTGGGCGTGGCGGCAGTGGCGGTGGCCAGGGACAGCAGCACACTCCCTCGCCCCAGGAGGTCCGTGAGTGGTACTCTCAGCACGGGGGGGGGGGTGGCCTTAGCTGCACCTACGTCATTCGCACTGGTGACCGCACTGGCCAGCCGTGTGGGGGACCGCACGCCACACAGCGTTGCTTCGCTCGTCTGAGCGACGCTTGGCGTGTTCAGTTCCCTCAGGCCACTGAGCAGCCCCGCTGGCTTGATCTCCTCAAGAAGGGGATTGATATCTATGCTCTAGATTTTGATGCTATTCTCTCTGCCATGTATGTGATGTCTACTAGTGGAGAGGGTTCTGAGTACCTGAGTGTCCCGCCCGTCCCGGGAATTAGGACGAGTGCGTCTGCTGCTCCAGGTACCCACGTGTCTGCTACCCCAGGTGCTGGTGAGGCTGTTGCTCTAGGTGCGTGCGTGTCTGCCCCCCCTGGTACTGTGTCGACTGCAGCACTGCACACCTTCACGCTGGATTCAGGTGCCTCTCGCTGTTTCTTTCGTGACCGCACTGCCCTTGAGCCCCTTGCTCGGCCAGTTGCTGTCTCCCTTGCTGATCCCTCTGGGGGTCCGGTCATTGCGACCTCCTCCACTGTCCTTCCCTGTCCTGCGGTCCCGTCGAGCACGCTGTCAGGTCTCCACCTTTCCTCGTTCTCCACGAACTTGGTGGCAGATTCTGCTCTTCAGGACGGGGGTGTTCACCAGTTCACCCCTGCCTACGAGCGTGTGACACACTGCACGTGTGCTCATACGGGCCGCCACTTGGCTACCTTCACTCGGCAGCCGGGGTTGGACCTGTACACACTGACTACTGCCTCCCCTTAGGTCGCTGCGTCTGCGTCTCTGTTTGCGTCCGCGCCAGGTCAGCTGTCTGCCCCCTGCTCGTGTCGCTCTCTAGCGCACAAGACTGTCCTCTGGCACCACCGACTTGGCCACCCGTCTGTGCAGCGCCTTCGTGCCATGCACTCCCAGTACCTTTTCTCTGGTCTTCCCGGGGTTCTCCCTCCTCTCCCACCCTCGCCTGCTCCTCCCTGCCTTCCCTGTGTCAAGGGGCGGCAGCGCGCCGCTCCTCACTCCTCCTCGTTTCCCCCGACGACTGCTCCTTTGCAGACGCTCCACATGGACGTGTGGGGCTTAGCCCGCGTCCGTGGTCAGGGTCAGGAGAGGTACTTCCTGATCGTTGTTGACGACTACTCGCGCTACACCACGGTCTTCCCCTTGCGCACCAAGGGTGAGGTCCCTGATGTTTTGATCCCTTGGATCCGCAGAGCTCGTCTCCAGCTCAGCGAGCGTTTCTGCTCGGACTTTCCTGTCCTGCGCTTGCAGTCTGACAGAGGTGGTGAGTTCTCCTTCGACCTCTTGGCAGCCTACTGTGCTGAGCACGGCATTGAGCAGTCGTTCACGCTTCCGGCCTCTCCACAGCAGAATGGGGTTGCGGAGCGCCGCATTGGCCTGGTCATGGAGGTCGCTCGTACCTCCTTGATCCATGCGGCTGCCCCCCATTTTCTGTGGCCGTTTGCGGTCCGGTACGCTGTGCATCAGCTCAACCTCTGGCCCCGTGTCTCCTTGCCGGAGACCTCGCCCACACTGCTGTGGACGGGGGAGGTTGGCGATGCGTCGCGTTTCCGGGTCTGGGGATCTCGAGCTTTTGTTCGCGATTCGTCTGCGGACAAGCTCTCCTCTCGTACTGTTCCCTGCATCTTCCTCGGCTTTGTTCCGGACGCGCCTGGTTGGCAGTTTTACCACGCCACCTCGCGCCGGGTCTTGCCCTCTCAGGACGTCACTTTTGACGAGTCTGTCCCCTACTGCTGCCTCTTCCCCTACCGCACTGCCCCGCTCCCACCCCCGCCTCTCTTCCTCGCGCGAGGTGCTGCTGTCGTAGACCCCCTCCCCCCTCAGGGTGCCGCTCCCTCAGGTGTGTCTCAGGTCGACCCGGTCGAGCTTGTTGAGGTTGCTGTCGACTCTCGTCCTGCTGGGGGTGCTGAGCCTGGGGGTGCGGACTCTTGGGGTGCTGAGCCTGGGGGTGCGGACACTGGGGGTGCTGAGCCTGGGGGTGCTGTGCCTGGGGGTGCTGAGCGTGGGGGTGCGGTGACTGGGGGTGCTGAGCCTGGCGGTGCTGCGCCTGGGGGTCCTACGCCTGGACGAGACCTCTCCTCGGAGCAGTTGCGTGAGTGGTACTTACAGTACTACAGCCTCCGGAGAGGTACCTTTGGGACCAGGCGCGCTACGGAGACTGGTGCTGGCACTTCTCCTTCTAGTCGGGAGCTCCCCTCTCGTGAGCGGATCCGTGAGTGGTACGAGCGCCGTTGCACACTTCGTAGCGGCGCGCCTCGTCTCACGGACCCTGCTGCTGCTGGTGCTGCAGACCCGGGCGTTGGAGCTGCTGCTGGTGCTGCGGACCCGGACGTTGGAGCTGCTGCTAGTGCTGAGAACCCGGGCGTTGGAGCTGCTGCTGGTACTGCGGACCCGGGCGTTGGAGCTGCTGCTGGTGCTGCGGAACCGGGCGTTGGAGCTGCTGCTGGTGCTGAGGACCCGGGCGTTGGAGCTGCTGCTGGTGCTGAGGACCCGGGCGTTGGAGCTGCTGCAGGTGCTGAGGACCTGGGCGGTGGAGCTGCCGCTGGTACTGCGGACCCGGGCGTTGGAGCTGCTGCTGGTGCTGAGGACCCGGGCGTTGGAGCTGTGACTGGTGCTGAGGACCCTGGTGTTGGAGTCCCTGCTGGTGCTGCGGACTCGGGCGTTGGTACTGCCGCTGGGGTCACTGGTGCTGTCCCTGCTGTGTCTGGAGTCGCCGCGCGCCCTCAGCCGTATTTCGTTCCGCTCCTTCAGCAGGTTCTTGGTCTCTCACCTCCTCCTGGTCCTCCCCCTCCTTTAGTGTGTCCACAGCCTGTTCAGTCACTGCCTGCTCCTTCTCCTTACTCTGGTCCTACTGACGGTCTTACTGAGCAACGTGAGCCTGCGTCTCGCCCTGCGTCGCCTGTCCGTCCTGCTAGCACTAGTGCTCGTAGTTCGCGTCCACGTCCTCCTCCTGCCCCTGGCACGCACCGGATGTCTCTGCGTCCTTCCACTGCTCCTCTGCGTGCCCCTTTGCCTTCTCCTCCTGAGTCCTCTCTTCCTGCTCTTGCCGACCCTGAGTCGGACTCTCTTCGTGCTGCCAGTCCTACTGTCACGCGTCTCCTTGCTAGTGTCGTCACTGACCCTTCTTTTGAGTCCACTGCAGCGTCTGCCCTAGTTGCTGAGCTCGTCGACTTTGCTGCTCGCTGTCGTCTAGACTACGCTGCTAGTCTTGTCGCTGAGTCTGAGTCTGTCTGTCCTCCGTCCGTCGGGGGTGCGTGTGCCCTTGGCACGGACGTCCTTGAGGACAGGCAGGAGGAGTTTAAGTGCTTGGCTGCCGCTTCACCTCATCTCGCGTCTGTACTGCTAGCCCCTGAGGGAGACCCGGATGCACTAGACATCCAGACTCCGCGCTCTTACGCGGAGGCGATAGTGGGTCCCTACTCCTCTCAGTGGCAGGCAGCTATGGATGCAGAGATGGCTTCCTGGAAGTCCACAGGCACCTACGTTGACGCTGTCCCCCCTCCTGGGGCGAACATCGTCAGTGGCATGTGGATCTTCAGGGTGAAGCGGCCGCCGGGTTCTCCGCCTGTCTTCAAGGCACGTTACGTGGCTCGTGGCTTCAGTCAGTGGTAGGGAGTCGACTACTTTCAGACCTTCTCCCCCACCCCGAAGATGACCACTCTTCGGGTACTCGTGCACGTTGCTGCTCACCGGGACTACGAGCTTCACTCTCTCGACTTCAGCACTGCTTTCTTGCAGGGCAGCCTGCACGAGGAGATCTGGCTGCGTTGCCCACCTGGCTTCACTGGGTCTTTCCCTCCTGGTACCAAGTGGAGTCTCCGGCGTCCAGTCTACGGTCTCCGCCAGGCGCCACGTGAGTGGCACGACACACTGAGGACTACGCTGGCGGCACTTGGGTTTGCTCCTTCTACTGCCGAACCGTCGCTGTTTCTGCGCACCGACACTTCTCTGCCGCCGTCCTACATCCTCGTGTACGTCGACGACTTGGTCTTTGCCACTGCTGACACTGCTGGACTCGCCTACGTAAAGTCTGAGCTGCAGAAGTGACACACGTGCACTGACCTGGGTGAACTGCGCAGCTACCTTGGCTTGCAGATCACCCGGGACAGAGCACGCCGCACCATTACCCTGACTCAGTCACACATGGTGCAGCAGGTCCTTCAGCGCTTCGGCTTCACGTACTCCTCGCCTCAGGCCACTCCTCTGTCTACTCGCCACTCGCTCTCAGCTCTGCCTTCGGATGAGTCCGTAGAGTCGAGTGGCCCGTACCCAGAGCTTGTTGGCTGTCTCATGTACCTGATGACCTGCACACGACCTGACCTTGCATACCCTCTTAGCATTCTTGCGCGCTATGCTGCTCTTGGGAGACACCGACCAGAGCACATGGCTGCAGCGAAGAGGGTGTTGTGCTACTTGTGCAGTACGTCGGGCATGGGACTAGTGCTTGGAGGGCGGAGTCCAGTGGTCCTCACTGGTCACGCGGACGCTTCTTGGGCTGACGACCAGGCTACGCAGCGGTCGTCACAGGGTTACACCTTCAGCCTTGGTTCCGGCTCTTTTTCGTGGCGGGCTACTCGCTCGTCTTCTGTTCTCGGCTCCAGTTGTGAGGCTGAGATCTACGCAGGGGCCATGGCTTCTCAGGAGCTTCGCTGGCTCACCTACCTGCTGACCGACCTTGGAGAGCCGCCTCGTTCTCCTCCAGTCCTGTACGTCGACAACAAGGCCATGCTGGCCTTGTGTCGAGAGCAGAGACTGGAGCACAGAACAAAGCACATTGCTCTCCGCTACTTCCTTGCTCGTGAGCTACAGCAGCGTGGTCAGTTGCGACTTGCGTACGTGGCCTCTGAGGCCAACACTGCTGATGTTTTCACCAAGGCACTTGCGCCTTGTGATCATCAGCGCTGCTGTACCCAGTTGGGTCTTGTGTCTGTCTTGCCTCACCTGCCCTCCTCTTGACCCTCTTTGTACTGTTACATATATATATCACTGCTCTTGCTTGTTTAGTCTTAAATATATATATATGTACTCCTGCATGTGAAGTGGCCTTGTGGCCTTGAACTTGTGCTCGGATTGTGTGGTGACATTGTGATCCACCCTGAGCTTGCTTTGCTTTACTTGACTGGTCTTGTGACCCCTAGTTCTCCCCCACTTCGCCTATGGGGGTGTGTCAAACATTATATATGTTGTTGTAGTTGTTTAGGCTACAGTGGGTTAGCCTATAGGGGGTACACACTTCTAGGTTTCCACATTTGTACTCATTTCATTCTTAGTCACTTCATTCCTTGTTCAACACCTCTCCTTTCTGGTAGACATGTCTCTTGGTGTAATTAAAGGGGAAATATAATTTTAACCCTAACCAGCTCTCGTACCATGTCGGATTGAGTGCCCCTTAGGATCTTTGGTAGGGTTAAACTCTGGGTAGAGTTGGTGTAAGAGCGGAAGCGTTTTAATAAAGAGTTTTGAACCACCTTGCGCTAGTATGTGAGGGCAAAGTAAGTTGATTAAAACAAAGAGATACAAGATTTTATATAAGATTACAAGGAATACAAAGAGATACGAATGATAACTGTTTTACTGTTGGCTGTTGCGGTTCGATACAGCGCGACTCGGGCAACTGCTCAATATCGAGCCAGTTGTGTGTCCTTGCTGTCACGCTGCATTTGTCAAGTCAAAGGTCGCTGACCTTTAACCTTCGCGTAACCTCTAGCTGTTACTTCTGTCAAACATTATATATGTTGTGTTAGTTTAGGCTACAGTGGGTTAGCCTATAGGGGGTACACAATTCTAGGGTTAGGTACTTGTACTCATTTCACTGCTAGTTCATTCATTCCTGTTCAGTGATTCCAACATGGTATAGAGCAGGTCCTTCCTAGGACCGAAATTTTCTAAGGGCCCACCACCACGTATCTACCTACCTACCTACCTACCTGTGCCCTAGGGCGCCTCGACGTGTCACGCCCCTAGAGGCCCCTCTTGACGGCCCCGCGCTAGCCCCGTTCAGGCCCCGTCGGCCCCACGCCCGCTCTCCCTAGCGGCCCCGTTCAGGCCCCGTCGGCCCCTTGCTAGCCCCGTTCAGGCCCCGCGCTAGCCCCGTTCAGGCCCCGTCGGCCCCGTTTCAGGCCCCGTCGACCCCGCGCTAGCCCCTCTCGGGCCCCGTCGGCCCCCGCTAGCCTCGATTCAGGCCCCGTCGGCCCCGTTTCAGGCCCCGTCGGCCCCGCGCTAGCCCCTCTCAGGCCCCGTCGGCCCGCGCTAGCCCCGTTTCAGGCCCCGTTTCACCCGTTTCAGGCCCCGTTTCAGGCCCCGTCGGCCCCGCGCTAGCCCCTCTCAGGCCCCGTCGGCCCGCCCTAGCCCCGTTTCAGGCCCCGTCGGCCCCGCGCTAGCCCCGTTTCAGGCCCCGTCGGCCCCGCGCTAGCCTCGTTCAGGCCCCGTCGACCCCTTGCTAACCCCGTCAAGGCCCCGTTTGGCCCCGCGCTAGCCCCGCCCAGGCCCCGATCGGCCCCGCGCTCGCCCCTCTAGGGCCCCAACCGACCCGTGCCCACCACCTAGAGGCCCCGGGCGGCCCGTTCCCGCCGCAACACACGAGGGAGAGCGGGCGGCCCGTCCCCGCTGTGACCCGAGCCGCGCGACCCGAGCCGCGCGCCCCGAGCCGAGCCGCGCGCCCCGAGCCGAGCCGCGCGCCCTGAACCGAGCCGCGCCACCCAGCCGAGCCGCGACCCGACCTGAACCGAGCCGCGCCGCCCTGCCCTACATGGTTCGTCCTACCTGCTTCTCCTACTACTACTGCTACTATTTCTACTGTTCCTATGGCTAGCCCACAGGTTCTCGTGTTCGATGCTGAGGGCCGCCCTGTGAAGTTTGACACCTGGCTCGATGACCTACACCTCTACCTACAGCTCACAGCCAAGGATGACATCTCACTGTACGATCACGCCCTAGGCCATGTCACTGCCCCTGCTGCTACTGCTGACAGCACTGCTCGCTCACAGTGGCAGACTCGTGATGCCCACGCTCGCTTTGCCATTCGCAACTCCCTGCCGATAGACGAACGCGAGCACTTTGGTCAGCACAAGACTGCACAGGCACTGTACACAGCTGTAGTTGCTTGCTACTCCTCACCTGCCTCTGCCGCACTAGGCCGTCTCTCCCTCCCCTACCTGTTTCCCGACCTGGCCTCCTTTCACACAGTCGCTGACCTCATCACGCACCTCCGTACTAGTGAGGCCCGCTTTGTCAGTAGATCTGCACTGTGGATGCTCGATTGATCCTGGAGAGGGTTACAGGCGCGTTTGCCTGGGGGGCTATGGGCACACTGACCCGCTACTGAAACAAGCCCTTTTATCCCAATAGTCTAGTGGTTGGGATTCTGACATGGTGTCAGAGCGGTCTCGGGTTCGATTCCCGGTGTATGCACATGTAGGCCGTTGCCGCTGTGCTTAGTCCTAGGCCTCCCAGTGTGGGGGGGTGTCAGTAGATCTGCACTGTGGATGCCCGATTGATCCTGGAGAGGGTTACAGGCGCGTTCGCCTGGGGGGTTATGGGCGCACTGACCCGCTACTTAAACAAGCCCTTTTATCCCAATGGTCTAGTCGTTGGGATTCTGACACGCTTCCGTGCCGCCATGCCTGCTGAGTTCCTTGCCACGCACCCTCCTCCACTCTGGCTCACTCTCTACCACCTAGTCACCCGCCTCCCTGACACACTGCGTGCTGTCAGGGACCACTTCCTAGCTTGTTGCCCCACTGAGCTCACCATTGCCCTCCTCGAGAAGGAGCTACTTGCAGCTGAGACTAGCATACTCGCTGTAGGTGCCTCTCGTGGCGACCCCCGTACCCCGTTCTTTGAGGGGTGTTCTCCTTCCCCCCTTCTTCCCTCTGTAGCCTCTACTGCTGCTGTCGACATTCTTGGTACTGAGAAGGTCGGCGATGCGTCTGCCTCGAGCGGACGCCGTAGCGGCAAGGGCAAAGGGGGCAAGGGTGGTGGCGGTGACGGTGGGGGAGGCGGCGGTGGGGGCGGTGGAGGCAGTGGGGGTGGTGGCTCGGCTGGAGGGGCGAGTGGTAGCGGTGGGGGTGGTGGCGGCAGCGGCGGGGGAGGTGGCAAGAGTGGAGGCGGCGGTTGGGGTGGCGGAGGACGAGGCGGCGGCAGGGGTTGGGGTGGTCGAGGAGGTGGCAGCGGTGGTGGTGGCCGTGGAGGCACTGGCGGTGGCCAGGGCCAGCAGCACACTCCCTCGCCCCAAGAGGTCCGTGAGTGGTACTCTCAGCACGGGGGTGGGGGTGGTCTTAGTTGCACGTACGTCATTCGCACTGGTGACCGCACTGGTCAGCAGTGTGGACGACCGCACGCCACACAGCGCTGCTTCTCTCGTCTTGACGACGCTTGGCGTGTTCAGTTCCCTCAGGCCACTGAGCTGCCCCGCTGGCTTGATCTCCTGAAGAAGGGGATTGATATCTATGCTCTAGACTTTGATGCTATTCTATCTGCCATGTTTGTGATGTCTACTAGTGGAAAGGGTGCTGAGTACTTGTGTGTGCCGCCCGACCCAGGCATTAGGGCCAGTGCGTCTGCCGCTCCAGGTACTCGCGTGTCGGCTACCCCAGGTGCTGGTGAGGCTGCTGCTCTAGGTGCTCGTGTGTCTTCCCTCCTTGGTACTGCGTCGATTGCCGCACTGCACACCTTCACACTGGACTCAGGTGCTTCTCGCTGCTTCTTTCGTGACCGCACTGCCCTTGAGCCGCTTGCTCGGCCAGTTGCTGTCTCCCTTGCTGACCCCTCTGGGGGTCCGGTCATTGCGACCTCTTCCACTGTCCTTCCCTGCCCTGCGGTCCCGTCGGGCACACTGACAGGTCTCCACCTCCCCTCGTTCTCTACGAACTTGGTGGCAGGATGTGCACTCCAGGACGCGGGTGTTCACCAGTTCACCCCTGCCTACGAGCGCGTGACACACTGCACGTGTGCTTGTACGGGCCGTCACTTGGCTACCTTCACTCGGCAGCCGGGGTCGGACCTGTACACACTGACTACTGAGTCCCCTCAGGTTGCTACGACTGCGTCCGCGTCCGCGTCAGGTCAGCTGTCAGCCCCCTGCTCCTGTCGCTCTTTGGCACACGAGACTGTCCTCTGGCACCACCGCCTTGGCCACTTGTCTGTGCAGCGGCTTCGTGCCATGCACTCACGGTACCTTGTCTCTGGCCTGCCCAGGGTCCTTCCTGCCCTCCCACCCTCGCCTGCTCCTACCTGTCTCCCCTGTGTCGAGGGACGGCAGCGCGCCACTCCTCACTCCTCCTCGTTCCCCCCGACGACTGCTCCCTTGCAAACACTCCACATGGACGTGTGGGGCCCAGCCCGCGTCCGTGGTCAGGGTCAGGAGAGGTACTTCCTGATAGTTGTTGACGACTACTCGTGCTACACCTCGGTCTTCCCCTTGCGCACCAAGGGTGAGGTCCCTGATGTCTTGATGTCTTGATCCCTTGGATCCGCAGAGCCCATCTCCAGCTCAGCGAGCGTTTTCACTCAGACTTTCCTATCCTGCGCTTGCACTCTGACAGAGGTGGTGAGTTCTCCTCCGACCTCTTGGCAGCCTACTGTGCTGAGCACGGCATTGAGCAGTCGTTCACGCTTCCGGCTTCTCCACAGCAGAATGGGGTTGCGGAGCGCCGCATTGGCCTGGTCATGGAGGTCGCCCGTACCTCCTTGATCCATGCGGCTGCCCCCCACTTTCTGTGGCCGTTTGCGGTCCGGTACGCTGCGCATCAGCTCAACCTCTGGCCCCGTGTCTCCTTGCCGGAGACCTCGCCCACGCTGCTGTGGACGGGGGAGGTTGGCGATGCGTCGCCTTTCCGGGTCTGGGGGTCTCGAGCTTTTGTCCGCGATTCGTCTGCGGACAAGCTCTCCTCCCGTGCTGTTCCCTGCGTCTTCCTCGGCTTTGTCCCGGACGCGTCTGGTTGGCAGTTTTACCACGCCACCTCGCGCCGAGTCTTGCCCTCCCAGGACGTCACTTTTGACGAGTCCGTCCCCTACTACCGCCTCTTCCCCTACCGCACTGCCCCGCTCCCCCCCCCGCCTCTCTTCCTCGCGCCAGGTGCTGCTGTTGCAGACCCCCTCCCCCCTCAGGGTGCCGCTCCCTCAGGTGTGTCCCAGGTAGACCCGGTTGAGCCTGTTGAGGTAGCTGTCGACTCTCGTCCTGCTGGGGGTGCTGAGCCTGGGGGTGCTGAGCCTGGGGGTGTGGAGCCTGGGGGTGTGGAGCCTGGGGGTGTGGAGCTTGGGGGTGTGGAGCCTGGGGGTGTGGAGCTTGAGGGTGCTGAGCTTGGGGGTGTGGAGCCTCGTGGTGCTGAGCTGCGGAGTCCGGAGTCTGGAGGTTCTGAGTCTGGAGGTACTAGGCCTGGGAGTCTTGCACCTGGAGGAGCCCTCTCTTCGGAGCAGCTGCGTGCGTGGTACTTAGACTACTGCAGCCTCCGGAGAGGTACCGCTCGAGCCGGACGTACTACTGGGACTGGTGCTAGTGCTTCTTCTCCCGTTCGAGAACTCCCCTCCCGCGAGCGGATCCGTGAGTGGTACGAGCGGCGCTGCACTCTTCGGAGTGGCGTGCCTCGTGTTACGGACCCCGCTGCTGTTGGAGCTGCTGCTGGTGCTGAGGACCCGGGCGTTGGAGCTGCCGCTGGTGCTGAGGACCCGGGCGTTGGAGCTGCTGCTGGTGCTGAGGACCCGGGCGTTGGAGCCGCTGCTGGTGCTGAGGACCCAAGCGTTGGAGCTGCTCCTGGTGCTGAGGACCCGGGCGTTGGAGCTGCTGCTGGTGCTGAGGACCCGGGCGTTGGAGCCGCTGCTGGTACTGAGGACCCGGGCGTTGGAGCTGCTGCTGGTGCTGAGGACCCAGGCGTTGGAGCTGCCGCTGGTGCTGCGGACCTGGGCGTTGGAGCTGCTACTAGTGCTCAGGACTCGGGCGTTGGAGCTGCCGCTGGTGCTGAGGACGTGGGCGCTGGAGCTGCTGCTGGTGCTGCGGACCTTGGTGCGGGTGTCCCTGCTCGCTCTGGTGTCGCTGCTCGGTCTCGGCCGTACTTTGTTCCGCTCCTTCAGCAGGTTCTTGGTCAGCTTCCTCCTCCTTTTCCTCCTCCCTTCTTAGCATGTCCTCCGCCTGTCCAGCTGCAGTCGGCGTTACCGTCTGCCTCCTCTCTCCCTAGTCCTGCTCCTTACACTGGTCCGACCGGAGGTCTTACTGAGCGGCGTGAGCCTGCGTCTCGTCCTGCGTCGCCTGAGTCTCGTCCTGAGTCGCCTGTCCGCACTGCTCTCTCTAGTAGTCGAGTCCAGCGTCAGCGTCTTCATGCTGTCCCAGGCACTCACCGGATGGCCCTTCGTCCGTCCACTGCTCCACAGCGTGTCCCATTGCCGTCTCCTCCTCCTTCCTCTCTTCCTGCTCTTACTGACCCTGGGTCAGACTCTTTTCGTGCTACCAGTCCTACTGTCACGCGTCTCTTGGCTACTGTTGTCACTGACCCTTCCTTTGAGTCTGCTGCTGCGTCTGCCTTAGTTGCTGAGCTTGTCGACTTTGCTGCTCGCTGTCGTCTAGACTACGCGGCTAGCCTAGTTGCTGAGTCTGAGTCTGTCTGTCCTCCGTCCGTCGGGGGTGAGTGTGCTCTTGGCACTGACGTCCTTGAGGACAGGCAGGAGGAGTTTGAGTGCTTTGCTGCCGCTTTGCCCCATCTTGTGTCCATGCTTGTTGCCCGTGAGGGAGACCCGGATGCACCAGACATCCCGACCCCACGCTCTTACGCAGAGGCGATGGCCGGTCCCTACTCCTCTCAGTGGCAGTCAGCCATGGACAAAGAGATGGCTTCCCGGAAGTCCACAGGCACCTACGTCGACGAGTTTCCCCCACCTGGGGCGAACATCGTCAGTGGCATGTGGATTTTCAGGGTGAAGCGGCCGCCGGGCTCTCCGCCTGTCTTCAAGGCGCGTTACGTTGCACGAAGCTTCAGACAGAGAGAGGGAGTTGACTTCTTCCAGACCTTCTCCCCGACCCCGAAGATGACCACTCTTCGGGTTCTGCGGCACGTCGCCGCTCAGCGTGACTACGAGCTCCACTCGCTTGACTTCAGCACTGCTTTCCTGCAGGGCAGCCTGCACGAGGAGATCTGGCTGCGCCGTCCACCTGGCTTCACTGGGTCGTTCCCTCCTGGTACCCAGTGGAGCCTCCAGCGGCCAGTCTACGGTCTCCGCCAGGCGCCTCGTGAGTGGCACGACACACTGAGGACTACGCTTGCGGCTCTTGGGTTCGCGCCTTCTACTGCTGACCCGCCGCTGTTTCTACGTACCGACACCTCACTGCCGTCGTTCTACGTCCTTGTGTACGTCGACGACTTGGTCTTTGCTACTGCTGACACTGTGGCACTCGCCCACGTGAACTCGGAGCTGCAGAAGAGACACACGTGCACAGACCTGGGTGAACTGACAAGCTATCTTGGCTTGCGGATCACCCGGGACAGAGCACGCCGCACCATCACCTTGACTCAGTCACACATGGTGCAGCAGGTCCTTCGGCGCTTCCGCTTCACGTACTCCTCGCCTCAGCCCACTCCCCTGCCTACCGGTCACTCGCTCTCAGCTCTGCCTTCGGATGAGTCCGTAGAGCCGAGTGGCCCGTATCCAGAGCTTGTGGGTTGCCTCATGTACCTGATGACCTGCACTCGACCTGACCTTGCATACCCTCTCAGCATTCTTGCACGCTATGTCGCTCCCGGCCGTCACCGGAAGGAGCACATGGATGCAGCTAAGAGGGTGTTGCGCTACTTGTGCAGTACGTCGGGCATGGGGCTAGTCCTTGGAGGGCGAGTCCCAGTTGTTCTCACTGGGCACTCATACGCTTCTTGGGCAGACGACCAGGCTACTCAGCGGTCGTCACAGGGTTACTCCTTCAGTCTTGGCTCTGGTTCTGTTTCTTGACGCTCTACTCGCTTTTCTTCTGTTCTCAGCTCCAATTGTGAGGCTGAGATCTACGCCACAGCCATGGCGGCCCAGGAGCTATGCTGGCTCACCTACTTGCTGACCGACCTTGGAGAGCAGCCTCGTTCTCCTCCAGTGCTGTGCGTCGACAACAAGGCAGCCATTGCCTTGTGTGAGGAGCAGAGACTGGAGCACAGAATGAAGCACATTGCTCTGCGTTACTTCCTTGCTCAAGAGCTGCAGCAGCATGGCCAGCTTTGCCTGCGTTACGTGGCCTCTGAGGCCAACACTGCTGATGTGTTCACCAAGGCGCTTCAGCCTTGTGACCATCAGCGCTTTTGCACTCTTCTAGGCCTTGTGCCTACTGGACCTCACTTGCTTACTTCTTGAGTCTGTTTGTATTGTGATCTCTATATATATACCTGCATGTTTACTCTTGTTAGGTTGTGATCATTGTACATTTTGCTCTATTATAAACCAGCATGTGAACTGGTCTTGTGACCACTTGCTTGTGCTCAGAATTTGTGTGGTATCCTTGAGATCCACCCTTAGCTTGTTTTGCCTTGCTTTGCCTTGACTGGTCTTGTGACCCCTAGTTCTCCCCCACTTTGCCTATGGGGGTGTGTCAAACATTATATATATTGTGTTAGTTTAGGCGACAGTGGGTTAGCCAATAGGGGGTACACAATTCTAGGGTTAGGTACTTGTACTCATTTCAGTGCTAGTTCATTCATTCCTGTTCAGTGATTCCGCTAGTAGCGGAGAGCAATGTGCTTCGTTCTGTGCTCCACTCTCTGCTCTCGACACAAGGCCAGCATGGCTTTGTTGTCTACGTACAGCACTGGAGGAGAACGAGGCGGCTCTCCGAGGTCAGTCAGCGGGTAGGTGAGCCAGCGAAGCTCCTGTGCAGCCATGGCCCCAGCGTAGATCTTAGCCTCACAACTGGAGCCGAGAACAGAAGACGAGCGGATAGCCCGCCACGAAACAGAGCCGGAACCAAGGCTGAAGGTGTAACCCTATGACGACCGCTGCGTAGCCTGGTCGTCAGCCCAAGAAGCGTCTGCGTGCCTAGTGAGGACCACTGGACTCTGCCCTCCAAGCACAAGCCCCATGCCTGACGTACTGCACAAGTAGCGCAACACCCTCTTCGCTGCAGCCATGTGCTCCGGTCTATGTCTCCCAGGAGCAACATAGCGTGCGAGAATGCTAAGAGGGTATGCAAGGTCTGGTCGAGTGAAAGTCATCAGGTACATGAGGCAGCCAACAAGCTCTGGGTACAGGCCACTCGACTCTACGGACTTATCCGAAGGCAGAGCTGAGAGCGAGTGGCAAGTAGGCAGAAGAGTGGCCTGAGGCGAGGAGTACATGAAGCCGAAACGCTGAAGGACCTGCTGCACCATGTGTGACTGAGTCAGGGTAATGGTGCGGCGTGCTCTGTCCCGGGTGATCTGCAAGCCGAGGTAGCTGCGCAGTTCACCCAGGTCTGTCTCTTCTGCAGCTCGCACTTCACGTGAGCGAGTCCAGCAGTGCCAGCTGTGGCAAAGACCAAGTCGTCGATGTACACGAGGATGTAGAACGGCGGCAAAGAAGTGTCGGTGCGTAGAAACAGCGACGGGTCGATAGTAGAGGGAGCAAACCCAAGAGCCGCAAGTGTAGTCCTTAGTGTGTCGTGCCACTCACGCGGTGCCTGGCAGCGACCGTGGATTGGCCGTCGGAGGCTCCACTGGGTGCCATGAGGAAAAGACTTAGTGAAGCCAGGTGGGCGGCGCAGCCAAATCTCCTTGGCAGGCTGCCCTGCAGGAAAGCTGTGCTGAAGTCAAGAGAGTGAAGCTCGTAGTCACGGTGAGCAGCTATGTGCAGCAGTACCCGAAGAGTGGTCATCTTCGGGGTGGGAGAGAAGGTCTGAAAGTAGTCAACTCCCTGCCGCTGACTGAAGCCACGAGCCACGTAACGCGCCTCGAAGACATGCGGAGAACCCGGCGGCCGCTTCACCCTGAAAAATCCACATGCCACTGACAATGTTCGCCCCAGGCGGGGGAACCTCGTCAACGTAGGTGCCCGTGGACTTCCAGGAAGTCGTCTCTGCGTCCATAGCTGCCTGCCAGTGAGAGGAGTAGGGACCCACTATCGCCTCCGCGTAAGAGCGCGGAGTCGGGATGTCAAGTGCATCCGGGTCTCCCTCAGGGGTAAGCAGTACGGACACGAGATGAGGTGAAGCAGCAGCCAGACCCTGGAAATCCTCGTGCCTGTCCTCAAGGACGTCCGTGCCAAGGGCACACTCACCCCCGACGGACGGAGGACGGACAGACTCAGACTCAGCAACAAGAGTGGCGGCGTAGTCTAGGCAACAGCGAGCAGCAAAGTCGACGAGCTCAGCAACTAGGGCAGACGCAGCAGTGGACTTAAAGGAAGGGTCAGTGACAACAGTAGCAAGGAGACGCATCACAGTAGAACTGGCAGCACGAAGAGAGTCCGACTCCGGGTCGGCAAGAGCAGAATGAGAAGACTCAGGAGGAGAAGGTAAAGGGGCACGCAGAGGAGCAGTGGACGGACGCAGAGACATACGGTGCGTGCCAGGGACAGGAGGAGGACGCTGACGCGAACCACGACCACTAGTGCGAGCAGCACGGACAGGCGACGCAGGGCGAGACGCAGGCTCACGACGCTCAGCAAGACCTCCAGTAGGACCGGTGTAGGGAGACGGAGCAAGCAGTGGGGAGGTCGGCTGTAACTCTAACTGTGACGGGACAGGCTGTGGACACTCTAAGGGAGGAGGAGGACCAGTAGAAGGCAGAAGACCAAGAACTTGTTGAAGGAGCGGAACGAAGTACGGCCGAGGCCGCACGGCCACTCCAGACACAGCAGGGACAGCACCAATACCCCCAGCGGCAGCACCAGCACCAGCAGCACCTCCAGCTCCAGTACCTCCAGCAGCACCAATAGCACCCCCAGGAGGACCGTCTCCAGGACCGACAGCAGTAGCCTCCGCGCCAACACCCGCAGCAGCTCCAACTCCAGAAGTACCCGCAGGCCCAGCAGCTCCAGTACTCCCAGTACAAGCACCTCTGGGACCCGCGGCACCAGCACCCTCAGCAGCAGCAGAACCTCCAGTACCCGCAGCACCTCCTGCTCCAGCAGCTCGTCTCCAGCGCCGGGCAAACCACTCACGCAGCTCCTGTGGAGCGAGTGGCTCCCGGCAAGACAAAGCACCCGGAGAACCGCTAGGCACAGCACCGCCAGACGCCACACGAGCAGGCCCAGCTCCCTCACGCTCAGCACCTCCAGGCTCAGCACCTCCAGGCGTAGCACCCCCAAGCGTAGCACCCCCAGGCTCAGCACCCCCAGTCTCAGCACTCCCAGGCTCAGCACCCCCAGGCTCAGCACCCCTTGGTTCAGCTCCCCCAGGCTCAGCACCCCCAGGCTCAGCACTCCCAGGCCTAGCACCCCCAGGCTTAGCACCCCCAAGCTCAGCACCCCCAGGCGTAGCACCCACACGCTCAGCACCCCTTGAGTCAGCAACCCCAGGCTCAGCACCCTCAGCAGCACCAGAGTCACCAACGACCTTGACAGGCTCAACAGCGTCTACCTGGGACACACATGAAGGGCCACGACCCTGAGGGGGGAGGGGGTCTACCGGGGGGGGACCTGGCACAAGGAAGAGCGGTGGCGGGGGGAGGGACGGAGTGCGGTAGGGGAAGAGACGGTAGTAGGGGACCGACTCGTCGAACGTGACGTCCTGGGAGGACAGAACACGGCGAGAGGTGGGGTGGTAGAACTGCCACCCTGGCGCGTCAGGGGGGAAACCCACGAAGAAGCAGGGGACAGCTTGTCCGCAGACAAGTCGCGGACAAACGCCCGAGATCCCCAGACACGGAACGCAGACGCATCGCCAACCTTCCCCGTCCACAGCAAAGCTGAAGAGGTCTCCGGCATGGAGACCCTGGGATGAAGGTTGATCTGATGCGCCGCGTACCGGACTGCAAACGGCCACAGAAAATGGGGGGCACCCGCATTCATCATGGACGTACGGGCGACGTCCATGACCATGCCAATGCGGTGCTCAGCAATCCCATTTTGCTGTGGAGAGTCCGGAAGCATGAAGGTCTGGCGGATGCCTCGTGCACGACAGTAGGCTCACAGAAGGCCAGAGGAGAACTCTTCGCCTCTGTCAGAGTGCAGACACAGAACAGGATAGTCCGAGCCGAAGCTCCGCCTGAGCTGGAGACGAGTTGCGCAGATCCAGTCGATCAACACCTCAGTGACATCACCCTTGCTGCGCAAGGGGAAGACTGTGGTGTAACGCGAGTAGTCGTCAACCACCAGCACGAAGTAGCGCTCGTGACCCTGTCCACGGACGCGGGCCGGGCCCCACACGTCTATGTGAAGCGTCTGCAGCGGAGCCTCAGTCGGAGGAAACTGAGAGGAGTGAGGGGCAGCCTGCTGCCGCCCCTCGACACAGGGGACGTAGGTAGGGCCAGGCCCCGGAGGAAGGGGAGGGAGGGACCGGGGAAGACCAAAGACAAGGACACGGGAGGCCATGCTTCGGAGACGAAGCAGGGAGGGGTGACGAAGGCGGTGGTGCCAGAGGAGAGTCTTGTGAGACAGGAGACAACACGAGCAGGGGGCAGACTCAGGACCAGACCTGGACGCTGCAGCAAACACCTGACCCGACGCAGCTACCTGACTAGACGCAATGACTAGAGAAGACGTACTGGTCAGCGTGTACAGGCTCGACCCCGGCCGACGTGTAAATGTGGCCAGGTGTCGGCCTGTCCGAGCGTCCGTGCAGTGGGTCACCCGCTGACTCGCAGGAGTAAACTGGTGAACCCCCGCATCCTGTAGGTCAGCACCACTCACCAAGTTCGTAGAGAACGAGGGGAGGTAAAGACCAGACAGGGTGCCAGAGGGGGCCGCCGGACACGGGAGGATAGTGGAGAAGTGAGCAAGGACAGGACCCCCAGAGGGGTCTGCCAGAGAGACTTCAACTGGGCGACCAAGCGGCATGAGTGTGGTGCGGTCTCGAAAGAAGGAGCGGGAAGACCCCGAGTCAAGAGTGAAGGTGTGAGAGGCCGGAGCCGACGCGGTACCTGAGAGAGCAGACTCACCCGCACCTGAGGAAGCAGACTCACTAGCACCTAGAGCAGCAGCCGCACCTGTACCTGGAGCAGGAGACTCACTAGCACCCAGAGCAGCAGCCTCACCAGCAGCTAGAGCAGCAGGCTCTATACCCGGGTCAGGCGGTATGCACAGGTGACCGGCACGGTCAGCACTAGTAGGCAATGCAAACATGTCAGTGAGAATAGCATCATAGTCAAGAGCAGATATATCTACCCTCTGCCCAAGCAACTCCACCCAGTCGGGGAGCTCAGCCTCGTTGCCTAACTCGGTACGCCAGGCGTCGCTCAGACGGGCGAAGCAGCGGGACTGCGTGTGACTAGGTGTCCCACAAGGCTGACCAGACCGAGCACTAGTGTGAATCACGTAAGAGCAGCGAACAGAATGAGAGACCCTCCTCTCTGAGCGTACCACTCACGAAGCTGCTGGGGCGTGAGAGACGCACGTGGGCACCGCTGGAGCTGCATCTGGCCGCCGCCAGTATTAGTAGCAGCAGTAGTGGTAGCAGTAGCAGCGCCGCCACCCCTACAACCCCAACCAGCGTACCACTCACGCAGCAGCTGGGGCGTGAGGGACTCACGCGGACGTCGCTGGGGCTGCATCTGGCTCCGCCAGTAGAAGAAGGAGCAGAAGTAGCAGCAGAAAGGCAGGCAGCCAGGCAGGTAGGGCCCACAAGTCAGTGTCAAAGTTATTTTATGTAACTGCTTGTGGTTTAGGTGTAGTGTATTTATCTTGTCTTCTGTTTGGTGGTGCACCTCTAGTTTCTTGACTATATGTTGTATCTCTTTGCTATTATTGAACCATCCTTCAACTCGAACTCAACTTCTCCTACCTCACTAGTCATGGCTCTTAAGCCTTGCTAGAAACTATTCACAGCCAGGAGCATATGTGCTCTGAAACCATGTGAGAATGAACGAGAATGAATGCACTATGAAATAGTTGGGTACAAGTACTAACCCTAATTGGGTTGTACCCCATATAGGCTACCCCACTACAGCTTACACAAAAGCATAAGCTATAATGTTCTGACAGCCAGTGCCCTAGATATCAGACTTTTTACGCTGATTCAGCTTCCATTCAGACCTTTTTTTGGTACCTGGTCTGAACTGTAAGTTTTTTTTTATGTACCTTCTCTGATTTTTCAGAGTTTTTATTATTGTAACCGCTGAAATTTCAGCCAAAATTTTAGGGGTGTAGGCTGAGCCTCATACTTATGTCGAGGGTGCACTCTGCGAGCTTATCGAAACGAAGTTTGTCAGAATATTATTCTTATGTTCTAGCCTGTAGTGGGGTGCTCTATAGCGAGTACAACCCTTCTAGGGTTTGCTATTTGTATCCCCATTTCTGCTAGTTCATTCCTCTTTCTTTCTTCTAATTTTGTCATGCTATCAGAGCAGGTCGATCCCCTTGGATCGATCCTGTGGGTGGGTTTCCACCTCGCTTCCGCTGCTACCTTTCCTTCCCGCCGTGCGCCCCGAGGCGCGCAGCGGTTTTCCTTCCCGCCGTGCGCCCCGAGGCGCGCGGCGGTTTTCTGCCCGCCGTGCGCCCCGGGGCGCGCGGCGGTTCTTTGCCCGCTGTGCGCCCCGAGGCGCGCGGCGGGCGTCTGCTCTACCTTCGCGGGCGTCCGCCCTACGTCGCGGCCCCGCCCTACGTCGCGGCCCCGCCCTGCGTCGCGGCCCCGCCCCTCGAAGCGGCCCTGCCCTACGTCGCGACCCCGCCCCGACCGTCGCGGCCCCGCCCTACGTCGCGGCCCCGCCCTGTGTCGCGGCCCCGCCCCTCGAAGCGGCCCTGCCCGACCGTCGCGGCCCCGCCCCTCGTCGCGGCCCCGCCCCTCGTCGCGGCCCCGCCCCTTGTCGCGGCCCCGCCCTCCGACCAGGCCCGTGGTGGGCCCCTTTCACCACACCGCCCCCCCCCCCCCCCCCCCCCCCCCCCCCCCTTCCCCCTGCCATTTCCCGTCGTCCGTCGAGGCGACCTGAGGGGGCCGCTTGCTGTGGGGTGGCGGGTATGGGGGTGGCCGGTGTGCCTTCCTCCCTTGCTCCTCCTCCTCCTTCGTCTCCCACTGCTGCAGCTGTCGCTGAGGGGGGTGGTTGTGTGGGAGACTGGGGTTTAGGGTTTAAGGGGGGGTGCGTGGGAGTGCAGCTAGCGGTGTAGCAGTGGGTGTGCATCAGGGGGGTGGGACTGTGTGCGGGAGGTTGAGTGGAGGTTGTCAGTTTGTCGTTCGCAGCACCTGTAGTCCGGGGCGCTGTCCCGGTAGCCCAGTCGTAGCCAGCTGTGCCAGCCGCCCGTGGGTCCGTTGCCCGTCCGCCGCTATTTGAGCCGCGGGGCCTGTTACTCCTGTAGTCCGGGCGCTGTCCGGTAGCCGCTGTGCCAGTGTGCCTCCTGTTGCCCGTGTGCCTGCAGCTTCAGCCGTCGCCTCCTATCTCCTCTCCCCTCACTCTCTCTCCTCCTCCTCACTTGCCCGTTGTGACTACCACTAGCTCTGCTCATAATTGTGAACTCTAAATTATCTCTTCTTGAACTTGTGCTCAGAATGTGTGGTGACATTGTGATCCACCCTGAGCTTGTACTGCTTTGCTTGCTCTGCTGATTACACCCCACTTTGGCTATGGGGGTGTGTCAGAATATTATTCTTATGTTCTAGCCTGTAGTGGGGTGCTCTATAGCGAGTACAACCCTTCTAGGGTTTGTTATTTGTATCCCCATTTCTGCTAGTTCATTCCTCTTTCTTTCTTCTAATTTTCTCAAAGTTTCCTAGAAGTTTTGTTTCGATATGCCCACTTCCGAGATGGCAGTGGAGTGCCAGGACGTGAGCAACGCACGCTTCAACAGGTGGGACATCTGAATGCACTCGTTCGTCGAGAATATCTCCCAGTTACACTAAGAAAATTGTTGCGTGATTACGAGATTTCGTAGACATAATCTCGTCACATGTAAGTTATCGCTAATGTATTTTAAAGAATTGGTGATTTTGATGCTGATTCTTTGTAAAAAAAACTGCAGCATGCACTGCTGTGAAATCACGAAGCTCCTGATTCGTAATGAAAGTTTTGTGCGGCACTGCCAGATGATCACACACGCCACGCCAACCAACAGTTTCTGCGTGCTGCCAGCTTAGCTGCGTGGCTCTTGGCCCACCTGGCACTGTACGTGACAACAACCAGATCGGGTGAATGATCACATCCAGGGCCTCAGATTGGTTTTTGTGTACCCTGAGCACTCAGTGTCCCTAGGCGGGTAACATTGATTTTCAGTGTCGTCTAGTGTGAAACACTGAATTTACAGGGTTGTTAGAAATAAAACGCTGATCAATCAGGGTTTCTACAACTTCAACTCTGATCAGAATAGTTGCTTATACTGGTATGCTGTCATAACACAGCGAATCAGACTGCCCTCACTTTTCAATTCCCAAATTCGGCCAGGATTCTGCTATTTCCGCGTCTGATTGGTCAGAAATCTTGTCTGACCAATCAAATTGGACAATTGTTAAGAATTGTTTCTGATCTCTGGTTGTGTACTTGACTGATGATTCGGACTTGGTTCGTCACAGCAGATTCGCCCTGACGGCAAATTCGACCTCGCACAGTCACGCGCTGTCGCAGCACAACAAATTCGCCCAATCACAGCATATTTGCCCTGACACAGTAGCAGATTCGCCCCTCACACAAGAGATTCGCCCTATCAGAGCATGTTTTGCCAGAAATCCCCTTGGTGCACGGTGCACTGTGACGGCGCGCCAAAACAAGGAGTTTTCGGTTTCAGGGTAGACCCCGATACAGCACCGACTCGTCAGTGTCCTCAAACACAAAACACTGGAAAATCAGAGTTCGAAATTTAAAAACACTGAAACATCAGGGTCGTTGAAAAAAACAGCTGATGCATCAGGGTCATGATAAAAAACGGGGGTCAAACTTCAGGAATTCAGGGTAAAATTCCTGACATCTGAGGCCCTGATCACATCGCTTGAAACGCAAATCCAAAATTGACAAAATCGGCACACAGGCGAGAAAATGGGTACAGAACGGTATGGTAGTCAGACACACGACGAAACGAAATCTAATCAGCAGAAACAACCCATGCGCTGCACGTGACAAAACAACCAAGGCGATGCACGAG
The DNA here is from genome assembly GCA_948144175.1 of Closterium sp. NIES-65. Lineage (NCBI taxonomy): Eukaryota > Viridiplantae > Streptophyta > Zygnematophyceae > Desmidiales > Closteriaceae > Closterium > Closterium sp. NIES-65. The sequence continues at coordinate 263,631 of CANXME010002005.1, forward strand.
CACGTTGCCTGATGCAAACCCGCCGACCCTGACTGGTTCGTACCGCACAGTTGAGTTGGTACACCCTCTTTCTCATTACACTGAACTGTGCTGAACTGATGGAAAACCTAGTTACCTTCGATTTGTCTGATTGAACCATATCTAGACTTAATCTAACCACCGTTAACCGTGCTTTTCCCATCTTGACTTCACTATAACCGAATTCACAATGGCGAGAAAGAGGGTGTATGCTGTAATCAGCTTCAATGCTATTATAAATATGCTTTTACGATACTGCATCATCATCTTAAAATTTGAGGGTAACTCTGACAGTTCAGACAAAAAAAGTTGTGCTTGTCGGAATTTTCAGACTAAAATTTGGAGGCACCTCTGATAGACAGAGTTCCAGGAGGGGTGTACTCTGAGGCGTCAGACTACCTCAAAACGAATCTAGGGGCCTGCCCGTAGCTTTCTTGGCGTTCACTACTAGAAGAATCTTACCTACACAATTGAAGTGCATCTCTTAGGCTTAGGTCATACGCCGACGATAGCACCGGAGCCAGCGTCGCCAAATACGCATTCATTCGTTTGGGAAGCCGCGATGTTGCCACGCGGCTTCGCCGCACTTTCAGTAGATATCTCGTTGCCTCCCTACGCAGCCTAGTGTCGACCACCCTATTGCATAATCCGCTCACCGCAAATCGCCTCCGCATCAAGCCAACAGTAGCGGCCTCGTCCCACCGCAACTTGCTGCCTCGTAGGCTCGCCTCAACGCTCGCGGCGTCGCCGCGCCGCAAATCCCCGCTCGCGGCGTCGACGCACCGCAAATCCCCGCTCGCAGCGTCGACGCACCGCAAATCCCCGCTCGCGGCGTCGCCTCACCGCAAATCCGGTCGCGGCGTCGCCTCGCCGCAAATCCGGTCGCAGCGTCGCCTCGCCGCATCTCAAAAATGGGGGGTTCATAAACCTACTGTGAAGCTTCTTACGAGTTACTGCTCGGCTGCTCATCAGAAAGCTGCGTTTCGGTTTCTAGCAAACATACTTGAAGTAGGTGTGCTAGGTTTGGCCCTTCCGAACGTAAACCTACAGAAAAGTAACTAAGCGGTAGGAACGAATGTGTGTGATGCGAAAGCGCGATTCGAAATCTGTGGTTTCGTGTTTGCGGGCGATTACCAGTTACCTTGTGCTTGCGATGTGATATGACTTCGTCTGTTCCTTCTCAAACGTTGTGATTCGCCATCGAAAGTGGAAAATGTGAATTCGCAAAACAGAGTGTCTGTCCGAACTCACATCTGGTTGGCCGATGGCTCATCGTGGGCTCTTGCGAAAATCAGAAGATAGTGTGAAAATAGTAGAAGGTGGGGCCTAGGCTTAGTAGCCTAGGCCCACACTAGGAGGTAGGCAAGGTGAGTTCGAGTGGGGGTTTCTCCTAGGGGAGAGTATCGAGAAATTGGAAGGGAAGTGAAGTGACTAGCAAGAGTTGGGATACAAGTACATTGCCCTAAATTGGGTTGTACTCATTACAGAGTACCCCACTGCAGGCTAGACAGCAAATATATTCTGACACACCCCCATAGCCAAAGTGGGGTGAAATCAGCAGAGCAGGCAAAGCAGTACAAGCTCAGGGTGGATCACAATGTCACCACACATTCTGAGCACAAGTTCAAGAAGCAATAGTTAAAGTGCACAATTATCAGCAAAGCTAGTGGTGGTCACAACGGGCAGGTGAGGAGGAGGAGGGAGAGTGAGAGGAGAGGAGATGGGAGGCGACTGCTGAAGCTGCAGACACACGGGCAACAGGAGCGGCTGGCACAGTGGCTACCGGGACAGCGCCCCGGACTACTGGAGTAACTGGCTCGGCGGCTACGAAGAGCGGCAGGAGCAACGGACCCACGGGCGACAGGCGCAGCAGGCTCACTGGGCTACCAGGACAGCGCCCCGGACTACAGGTGCTGCGGACTACAAGACGGCAGTCTCCGCTCAACCTCCCACAAACAGTCCCACCCCCCTGACACACACCCGCTGCTACACCCCTAGCTCCACTCCCACGCACCCCCCTTAAACCCTAAACCCCAGTCTCCCACACAACCACCCCCCTCAGCGACAGCTGCAGCAGTGGGAGACGACGGAGGAGGAGAAGGAAGGGGCGACACAAACGGAGCACCCCCACACCCGCAAACGGGGGGGGGGGGGGGGGGGGGGGGACAGTGCGCACGAGGGCGCAGACAGTAGCAGAGCGCACGAGGGCGCAGACAGTAGCAGAGCGCACGAGGGCGCGAGCACGAGGCACGGGCAGCAACAGGCACGGGCAGCACAGGCACGGGCAGCACAGGCACGGGCAGCACAGGCAGCACAGGCACGGGCAGCACAGGCACGGGCAGCACAGGCACGGGCAGCACAGGCACGGGCAGCAACAGGCACAGGCAGCACAGGCACGGGCAGCACAGGCACGGGCAGCACAGGCACGGGCAGCACAGGCACGGGCAGCAACAGGCACGGGCAGCACAGGCACGGGCAGCACAGGCACGGGCAGCAACAGGCACGAGCAGCAACAGGCACGGGCAGCACAGGCACGGGCAGCACAGGCACGGGCAGCACAGGCATGGGCAGCACAGGCACGGGCAGCAACAGGCACGGGCAGCACAGGCACGGGCAGCACAGGCACGGGCAGCACAGGCAGCACAGGCACGGGCAGCACAGGCACGGGCAGCACAGGCACGGGCAGCACAGGCACGGGCAGCAACAGGCACAGGCAGCACAGGCACGGGCAGCACAGGCACGGGCAGCACAGGCACGGGCAGCACAGGCACGGGCAGCAACAGGCACGGGCAGCACAGGCACGGGCAGCACAAGCACGGGCAGCAACAGGCACGAGCAGCAACAGGCACGGGCAGCACAGGCACGGGCAGCACAGGCACAGGCAGCAACAGGCACAGGCAGCAACAGGCACGGGCAGCACAGGCACGGGCAGCACAGGCACGGGCAGCAACAGGCACGAGCAGCAACAGGCACGGGCAGCACAGGCACGGGCAGCACAGGCACGGGCAGCACAGGCACGGGCAGCACAGGCACGGGCAGCACAGGCACGGGCAGCAACAGGCACGGGCAGCACAGGCACGGGCAGCACAGGCACGGGCAGCACAGGCACGGGCAGCACAGGCACGGGCAGCAACAGGCACGGGCAGCACAGGCACGGGCAGCACAGGCACGGGCAGCACAGGCACGGGCAGCACAGGCACGGGCAGCACAGGCACAGGCAGCAACAGGCACAGGCAGCACAGGCACGGGCAGCAACAGGCACGGGCAGCACAGGCACGGGCAGCACAGGCACGGGCAGCAACAGGCACAGGCAGCACAGGCACGGGCAGCAACAGGCACGGGCAGCACAGGCACGGGCAGCAACAGGCACAGGCAGCACAGGCACAGGCAGCACAGGCACGGGCAGCACAGGCACGGGCAGCACAGGCACGGGCAGCACAGGCACGGGCAGCACCGGCACGGGCAGCAACAGGCACGGGCAGCACAGGCACGGGCAGCACAGGCACGGGCAGCACAGGCACGGGCAGCACAGGCACGGGCAGCAACAGGCACGGGCAGCACAGGCACGGGCAGCACAGGCACGGGTAGCGCAGGCACGGGCAGCACAGGCACAGGCAGCAAAGGGCGTACCGGGTCCAGGGGCGGCTGCTGCTGGGGCGGCTGCACCTGGGGCTGCTGCTGCAGGAGCGGCTGCTGCAGTGACGGCTCCAGGGGCGGCTGCTGCTGGGGCGGCTGCTCCATGGGCTGCTGCTGCAGTGGCGGCTCCAGGGGCTGCTGCTGCAGGGGTGGCCGTTCCTGGGGCTGCTGCTGCAGTGGCGGCTCCAGGGGCTGCTGCTGCAGGCTCTGGCGGTAGCTGCTGCTGCTGGGCGGCGGCGGTTGCTGCTGCAGAGTGGCGGCGGCTGCTGCTGCTGGTAGAGCGGCGGCTGCTGCTGCAGAGCGGCGGCAGCTGCTGCTGCAGGCGCGGTGGCAGCAGCTGCTGCAGGCCTGGCGGCGGCTGCTGCTGCTGGGTGGTGGCGGCCGCTGTTGTAGGCTCTGGCGGCGGTTGCTGCTGGCTCTGACGGCGCCCCGCGGATCCTGCACGAACGCCGCGACGAGCAGGGGCGACGCCCCGCGGGTCCCGCACGGATGTCGCGACAAGTAGGGCGGCACCGCGCGGGTCCCGCACGGACGTCGCGACGAGCAGGGGCGACGCCCCGCGGGTCCCGCACGGACGTCGCGACGAGCAGGGCGACGCCGCGCGGGTCCCGCACGGGCGTCGCGACGAGCAGCGGGGAGGGCAGCGCGCAGGCCCCCCGAGGGCGCTTCGACAGACGGGAAAACCGCCGCGCGCCCCGAGCGCACGGCGGGATGAAAAACTCCGAAACCCTAAAAAAATTTCGCCGCGCGCTCCGCGCGCGGCAGGAAGAAGGACTGCAGCGGAAGTATAGGGGCCCACAGGCCAAGGTAGAACGGGCTCTGATAACATGTGAAAATAGTAGAAGGTGGGGCCTAGGCTTAGTAGCCTAGGCCCACACTAGGAGGTAGGCAAGGTGAGTTCGAGTGGGGGTTTCTCCTAGGGGAGAGTATCGAGAAATTGGAAGGGAAGTGAAGTGACTAGCAAGAGTTGGGATACAAGTACATTGCCCTAAATTGGGTTGTACTCATTACAGAGTACCCCACTGCAGGCTAGACAGCAAATATATTCTGACAGATAGCTCTGGTACCTAAATTCGGTGGCCAGGTTACAGTCTGCCTCTTTACCAACCGAGAAATGTGTAGGTAAAGTAGACGAAATGGATAAAACATTATAATCAACAGCAACAAGGAAAAATTACCCCGTTACAAAACATTAGGCAGTGAACATAATTTCCAAATTTCCCATTACCGTCTGGATAATAAAAAACGTAAAATATTCTCTTTGGCCCATTCGGCTCACAAACCACTGCAAAAAAATATAATATTGCTTCATTGCTTATTAACATTATTACAAGCAAAAACTAGCACCAAAACCAGAAAGATCTTAAATCAACACTACACTAACGAAACAAGCAACATTCCTACAGAAGCCAACTGAGACGAAACCTGGAGATCTGCAAGAACGATACAACACGTTCAAAGAAGAAACAAGAAGCCCGAAGCGTTAAGATACTTACAGACAGAAGAAATAGTAAGCCTGTTCAATCTTTCTTCGATCCACTTCCTGAGCTCCTGCAACATCCGAGCTCCTGCAACATCGAGGACGATAAACGACCTAACTGATATCACGTTAATCATACGGCGCGGTACGTACCAGAGGCAAGAAGCAAGAGGCTGCGGTCGGACGATATGACGAAACTCGCAAAGCGTCCAGTTGTTATCCATTCTTCAAAAAACACGTTCGGTGATACTGCAACCACAACAAACACACAGACACGTACACACACAGACACACAAACAGACACCACGGGACAGCGAAGTCGTAAGCGTACGAAGATATACAGAAGAGTTAGCCTGAAATAAGCGGAAGCATCTTAGATCGACGGAAGAAAGAAGATACACAAGTGCCATGGAAGCGCTAGGTCTACTGTGAAACTCAAAGGAGAGCACCACTGAACTGGTCGGTAAGGAAAACGGAGCGAGTGAAGAAAAGGCAGCTGAACTGATGAGGAGGAAATGGGTGATGCTGCTGATACATAACGCTAGCGTACGGTACAGCAAGGAGAGAGGGGAACGATGTGGGAGAGGGAGTCTTGGGGAAACGAGTTAGGACGGGCATGTCAAAAAACAAAAAGACACACAAAAAATCACAGGACTAGCGAAGACATATTAAAGTGAGGTAATAAAATCATGAAGTGGCCAAACAATCAGTGAATGCGAATGAGCGGTCAGATGTGAACAGCGAACTGATTTAATTTTCCAGAAATGCTCACAACCACATCTGCCAGCGCATAGCCTGCACAACGTGTTGAATGTGTGCGGTTCGGAGGAGTGACTGCGCGAAAAAAGCAATAGCTATTGGTTAGAACAATCCAGAGAGGAAAGAACTGCCTAGTATGAAGACATCGTGGGTGAAAATGATTCGCTGAAATGAAGTGCTGTGCAGACGTCAGATCGTGCTGGCGCGATGTAAGACGTCAGATCGCGCTGGCGCAAAGCAAGACGTCAGATCGCGCTGGCGTGGTGGAAAACTCCAGATTCGCGCTGACGCGCTCTGAAACACGGGATTTCGTATTCTGGCAGTTGGGAAGCACTGCTGTTACACAAGTTGCATTGCAGGTTCAGGTATTCTGACAAGACCAAACAACTGCAATTTACAGTATTATCTCGTTACAATAGCAGCACATTCTAATCACGTTTTTAGCCACAAAACTCTTGTGACCTTAATGGCTGTCAATAAATATGTTATAAAAGAAGAAGTATTTCCAGAATAAATCATCTGAATGTAGATACAAACATTATCGTTCATATCTTATAATGATACGAATCAATACATATTTTGAGATAATCAAAGTCATCAAATAAGCATAATTGCATCCGTAAATTCGTCAACAGAACAATATGTGTGTGTCGATGGGTAATAATCGATGTACTTATAAATATGTTTGTGCTTCTTTTAATTTTTTGAACTATGTATATCTTGTATGCACACAATGATTTTTAAATGTCATTTGCTTATTATCGAAATTTAGCATAGACTTTATATTTTTTCTACTGTATGTGTGTATGTGTGTGTGTGTGTGTGTGTGTGTGTGTGTGTGTGTGTGTGTGTGTGTGTGTGTGTGTGTGTGTGTGTGTGTGTGTGTGTGTGTGTGTGTGTGTGTGTGTGTGTGTGTGTGTGTGTGTGTGTGTGTGTGTGTGTGTGTGTGTGTGTGTGTGTGTGTGTGTGTGTGTGTGTGTGTGTGTGTGTGTGTGTGTGTGTGTGTGTGTGTGTGTGTGTGTGTGTGTGTGTGTGTGTGTGTGTGTGTGTGTGTGTGTGTGTGTGTGTGTGTGTGTGTGTGTGTGTGTGTGTGTGTGTGTGTGTGTGTGTGTGTGTGTGTGTGTGTGTGTGTGTGTGTGTGTGTGTGTGTGTGTGTGTGTGTGTGTGTGTGTGTGTGTGTGTGTGTGTGTGTGTGTGTGTGTGTGTGTGTGTGTGTGTGTGTGTGTGTGTGTGTGTGTGTGTGTGTGTGTGTGTGTGTGTGTGTGTGTGTGTGTGTGTGTGTGTGTGTGTGTGTGTGTGTGTGTGTGTGTGTGTGTGTGTGTGTGTGTGTGTGTGTGTGTGTGTGTGTGTGTGTGTGTGTGTGTGTGTGTGTGTGTGTGTGTGTGTGTGTGTGTGTGTGTGTGTGTGTGTGTGTGTGTGTGTGTGTGTGTGTGTGTGTGTGTGTGTGTGTGTGTGTGTGTGTGTGTGTGTGTGTGTGTGTGTGTGTGTGTGTGTGTGTGTGTGTGTGTGTGTGTGTGTGTGTGTGTGTGTGTGTGTGTGTGTGTGTGTGTGTGTGTGTGTGTGTGTGTGTGTGTGTGTGTGTGTGTGTGTGTGTGTGTGTGTGTGTGTGTGTGTGTGTGTGTGTGTGTGTGTGTGTGTGTTGTGTGTGTGTGTGTGTGTGTGTGTGTGTGTGTGTGTGTGTGTGTGTGTGTGTGTGTGTGTGTGTGTGTGTGTGTGTGTGTGTGTGTGTGTGTGTGTGTGTGTGTGTGTGTGTGTGTGTATATGCGCGCGCGCGTGTGTGTGTGTGTCTGTGTGTATGTGTCTGTGTGTCTGTATCTGTATGTCTGTGTGTCTGTGTGTCTGTGTCTGTGTGTCTATGTGTCTGTGTTTGTGTCTGTGTCTGTGTGTCTGTATCTATATGTCTGTGTGTCTGTGTCTCTGTGTCTGTGTGCCTGTGTCTGTGTCTTTGTCTGTCTATCTGTCTGTCTGTCTGTCTATCTGTCTTTCCGTATTTGTGTCTGTATCTGTATCTGTATCAGTGTGTGTCTGTGTCTGTGTCTGTATTCTTGTGTGTGTCGCTACACCTGTATGTGTATGTGTCTCGGTGTGTGTATGTGTGCGTCTGTGTTTGTATCTGTATCTCTATGTGTCTAAGTCTGTGTCTGTGTGTGTCTGCACCTGTATGTGTATGTGTCTCTGTGTGTGTATGTGTGTGTGTATGTATGTGTGTGTGTGTGGGTGTGTGTCTGTCTGTATGTGTATGTCTGCACCTATATGTGTTTGTTTGTGTGTCTATGTGTATGTCTGCACCTGTGTGTGTTTTTATGTGTGATTGTATATGTGTCTCTCTGTCTGTGTCTCTATGTGTGATTAATCAGTATAATCAGGCCAGTCGTTTTTTTGTGTGAGGCTGCAGTGCGCAAATTAGCACAGCACCTACTCTTGTTGGACATTGTTGCCAAAACCTGGATGGGATTTTTATAGCATCTCAGTGCACCTATTTAAAGAAATATAAAACCGTAAAAATCGATTGTATTAACTAAACAGCACGATCGGTCGTCATTCAGTGTGAGGCTGCAATATTTAAATTAGCAAGAGACATTTTATCCTCAAAATTTATTGCTGAAACCTTGTTGGTGTGTTCATAGCACCTTACTGCACATATTGATAACCCTGGCCTACAAAGGCCGTTATATCTTTCAAATAACACTATGTACAATCAGACCAGTATCAGAGTAATAGGAACGTTGAAAGGAAGGGCCTAGGCTTAGTAGCCTAGGCCCGTACTTAGGTGTCGAGTGAGTTGAGAGAGGAATTGGTGAAAAGAGGTGGTTTCACTATAGGTTCAAGGGTACATATTGTCAGAACTTATAGCTTACTTGTTTCTGTAGGCTATAGTGGGGTATCCCATAGGGGGTACAACACAATTAGGGTTTCCTATTTGTACTCACTTCGTTCATAGTCATTCCACTTCTCGTTCGTACTTTCTCATGGAATCAGAGCAGGTCCCTTCCTAGGGCCTGTTCCTAGGGCCCACCGAAGCGCGCCCCGAGACGCGCATTTTTTTTTTAGCGACCCTCCGAGTCGCCCCTCCCGTCGTGCTTCCGCTTAGGCCCCTCGTCGGCCCCGCTTAGGCCCCTCGTCGGCCCCTGCTTAGGCCCCTCGTCGGCCCCGCGTACCCCTCGTCGGCCCCGCGTAGGCCCCACGTACCCCTCGTCGGCCCCGCGTACCCCTCGTCGGCCCCGCGTACCCCTCGTCGGCCCCGCGTAGGCCCCGCGCACCCCTCGTCGACCCCACGTAGGCCCCGCGTAGGCCCCGCGTACCCCTCGTCGGCCCCGCGTAGGCCCCGCGTACCCCTCGTCGACCCCGCGTACCCCTCGTCGGCCCCGCGTAGGCCCCGCCCAGGCCCCGTCTCGGCCCCGTGTCGGCCCCGCGTAGGCTCCGTCGGCCCCGCTTAGGCCCCTCTTCGGCCCCGCGCCGGCCCCACCTACGCCCTGTCGGCCCCGCGCTGGCCCCGCTTAGGCCCGCCACCGGCCCCTGCTACAGCCCGCCGGCCCGCCTAGGCCCCACTTCGGCCCCTCGTCGGCCCCACTACAGCCCGCACCGGCCCCTGCTACAGCCGCCACCGGCCCCTACTACAGCCCGCCGCCGGCCCTGCTACAGCCCGCCACCGGCCCTGCTACAGCCGCCACCGGCCCCTGCTACAGCCCGCCACCGGCCCTGCTACAGCCCACCACCGGCCCTGCTACAGCCGCCACCGGCCCCTGCTACAGCCCGCCGCCGGCCCTGCTACAGCCCGCCGCCGGCCCTGCTACAGCCCTCCACCGGCCCTGCTGCAGCCCGCCGTGCTGCACGTGAGCAGCCCCAGCAGCCCGAGCCGCCCGTGAGCCCCTACGCCACCCGAGCCGCGCGAGACGCCCGAGCCGCCCGAGCCGCCCGAGCCGCCCGAGCCGCCCGAGCCGCCCGAGCCGCCTGAGCCACGCGAGCCACCTGAGGAGCCGTGCTGCTGTCCCTGAGCTGTGTTCCTCTGCTGCTGACCTACCCGACTCTTCCAGCCCGGTGAGACTTTCAGCTGCTGCCATGGCCACCCCCAATGTTCTTACTTTTGACGCTGAGGGGAGGGCCATTGACTTTGCCGTCTGGATTGAAGACCTGCAGCTGTACTTACTGTGTGATGCGATAGATGAGGTCTCTCTCTTTGACTTTGTCTCTGGAGCTGTCCCTGCCCCGCCTGCTGATGCTGACTCTGCCGTTTGCTCCAAGTGGGCGACCCGCGATGCTGCTGCACGTCTTGCTGTGCGTCGCCACCTCCCTTCCTCTGAGCGTGCCCACTTTAGTCAGTGCAAGACCGCTCAGGCCTTGTACGACGCTGTAGTTGCACGCTACTCCTCCCCTTCCTCCGCTACCCTTAGCCGCCTCATGCTACCGTTTCTCTTCCCTGACCTCGCTTCCTTTCCCACTGTCGCTGACCTCGTTACCCACCTCCGCGCTAGTGACGCTCGCTACCGCGCTGCCCTTCCTGCTGAGTTCCGCGCCGCAAACCCTCCTCCCATGTATATCACTCTCTACTTTCTCGTCACCCGTCTTCCTGAGTCCCTTCGTGTCGTTAGGGACCAGTTTCTCTCTGTCTGTCCCACCACCCTCACTGTCGACCTCCTTGAGGAGTCCCTGCTAGCGGCTGAGAGGAGTATAGTCGCTGTAGGGGCCTCTAGGGGTGACCCTCGCACCCCCATCTTTGAGGGGTGTTCTCCTTCCCCCCTGCTGCCCTCTGTCGCCTCTGCTGCTACGGCCGACCTCGCTGGTTTTGAGTCGGTCGGTGCGGCGTCTGCCCCCAGCGGCAGACGCCGCTCTGGCAAGGGCAAGGGGGGCAAGGGAGCGGGTGGATCTAGAGGAGGCAGTGGCGGAGGAGGTGGGGGTGGCGGGGGGAGTGGGGGTGGCGGTGGAGGTGGTGGCGGGAGTGGAGGTACTAGTGGCGGCGGTGGAGGCGGAGGTGGCGGCGGAGGTGGTAGCGGAGGAGGCGATGGGAGCGGTGGGAGCGACGGTCCTGGTGGGGGAGGTGGCGGTGGAGACGGGGGTGGCGGTGGAGGCGGGGGTGGTGGTGGAGGCGGGGGTCGGAGTGGCTCGTCCCAGCGGAGCAGCTCTGGGGGTGGTCAGCGCCAGCAGCAGCAGCAGCAGCAGCAGCCGCAGCAGCAGCAGCGCTCTCGCACCGTCCCCGGCCCTCAGCAGCTCCGTAAGTGGTACTTGCAGCGTCAGCGCGGTGGTGCTCTTGGTCCCTGCCCCTACGTTCTTCGCACCGGTGACCGTGCGGGGGAAAGGTGTGGAGGCGCCCACACAGCCCGTCGCTGCTTTGGCCGTCTGACCGACGCCTGGCGTCAGCAGTTTCCGGAGGCCGCTGAGATCCCCCGCTGGGGAGAGCTGTCTAGGGCTGGAGTAGCTATTTATGATCTTGACTTTGATGCTATTCTCTCTGCTATGTATGCTGTGACTGGTAGTGATGAGGATGACTGTTACCGGTGTTTCCCGCCCGACCCGGGCATTGGTACTGCCGCGTCAGGTACTAGTGAGGCTGCTGCTCTAGGTGCCAGTGCGTCTGTGCTCTCAGGTGCTGGTGAGTCTGCCCTCTCAGGTACTGTGTCGGCTTCGGCCTCTCACACCTTCACCCTTGACTCTGGAGCGTCTCGCTCCTTCTTTAGGGACCGCACCACTCTCACGCCGCTGAGTCGGCCGGTTGCAGTGTCCCTGGCTGACCCCTCTGGGGGGCCGGTCCTGGCTTGCTTCTCCACTGTCCTCCCGTGTCCGGCGGCCCCCTCTGGCACCCTGACTGGTCTCTACCTCCCCTCGTTCTCGACGAACTTGGTGAGTGGTGCTGACCTCCAGGATGCGGGTGTCCACCAGTTCACCCCTGCTCGTCAGCGGGTGACCCACTGCACGGAGGAGGATACAGGTCGCCACCTGGCTACGTTTACACGTCGGCCAGGGTCGAGCCTGTACACACTGACCACTGCTTCTCCTCCAGGTGCTGAGTCTGGTAGGGTCCCTTCGTCTGGTCAGGTGTTTGCTGCAGCGTCCAGGTCTGGTCCTGAGTCTGCCCCCTGCTCGTGTCGTCGTCTGTCTCACGAGACCCTCCTCTGGCACCACCGCCTTGGCCACCCCTCTCTGCTTCGGCTCAGAGGCATGGCCTCGCGAGTCCTTGTGTCTGGTCTTCCCCGGTCTCTCCCTCCCCTTCCTCCGGGCCCTGGCCCCACCTGTGTCCCCTGTGTCGAGGGGCGCCAGCGTGCTGCCCCTCACTCCTCCCAGTTTCCTCCCACAGAGGCCCCGTTGCAGACGCTTCACATGGACGTGTGGGGCCCAGCCCGCGTCCGTGGACAGGGTCAGGAGCGCTACTTCCTGCTGGTGGTTGACGACTACACGCGTTACACCACAGTCTTCCCCTTGCGCAGCAAGGGTGAGGTCACTGAGGTGCTGATCGACTGGATCCGCGCAGCTCGTCTCCAGCTTCGGAGGAGCTTTGGCTCTGACTTCCCTGTTTTGCGTCTGCACTCGGACAGAGGTGGAGAGTTCTCCTCCGGCCTCCTGAGTGCCTACTGTCGTGTGCGAGGCATCCGTCAGACCTTCACGCTTCCGGACTCACCGCAGCAAAATGGGATTGCTGAGCGCCGCATTGGCATGGTCATGGACGTCGCTCGTACGTCCATGATGCATGCGGCTGCTCCCCATTTTCTGTGGCCGTTTGCGGTCAGGTACGCTGCGCATCAGATCAACCTCCACCCCAGGGTCTCTCGACCGGAGACCTCCCCAGCCCTACTGTGGACGGGGAAGGTTGGCGATGCGTCGGCGTTCCGGGTCTGGGGATCTCGGGCGTTTGTTCGCGACCTGTCTGCGGACAAGCTGTCCCCTCGTGCTTCTCCCTGCGTCTTCCTGGGGTTCCCCCCCGACGCCCCTGGGTGGCAGTTTTACCACCCCACCTCTCGACGTGTTCTGTCCTCCCAGGACGTCACGTTCGACGAGTCGGTGCCCTACTACCGCCTCTTCCCCTACCGCACTCCGTCCCTCCCCCCACCCCCGCTCTTCTTGGTACCAGGTCCCCCCCCGGTAGTCCCCCTCCCCCCTCAGGGTCCTGCCCCTTCAGGTGTGTCCCAGGTAGACGCGGTCGAGCCTGTCGAGGTCACTGGTGACTCTGGTGCTGCTGCGGGAGCTGAGCCTGGGGGTGCGGAGTCTGGGGGTGCTGAGCCTGGAGGTGCCGAGTCTGGGGGTGCTGAGCCTGGGGGTGCTGAGCCTGGGGGTGCTGTGCCTGGGGGTGCTGAGCCTGGAGGTGCCGAGTCTGGGGGTACTGTGCCTGGGGGTGCTCGGCCTGGGGGTGCTGAGCCTGGGGGTGCCGTGCCTGGAGGTACTGTGTCTAGGGGTGCTGAGCCCGGGGGTGCTGTGCCTGGGGGTGCTTCGTCCCGCCGGGAGCCACTCTCCCCACAGGAGCTGCGTGAGTGGTGTGCCGGGCGCTGGAGGCGTGCTGCCGGTGCTGGTGGTTCTTCGGCTGCAGAGGGCACTGCTGCTGTGCGCCCCGCCGGTGCTCGTACTGTGGGTGCTGGAGCTGCTGAGTCTGAGAGTTCTCCTGGAGCTGGTCCTGCTGAGGGTGTTGGCGCTGAGCCTGCCGTTGGCGGCCCGACTGACAGTGCTCCTGGTGCTGCGGCTGGAGGTTCTGGAGCTTCTGGTGGTGCTGCTGGAGGTGCTGCTGGAGTGGGTGCTCCTGCCGGGGCTGCTGGTGCTGTTCCTGCTGTTTCTAGCGTCGCCGCGCGGCCCCGACTGTACTTCGTTCCGCTCCTGCAGCAGGTTCTTGGTCTTACACCTCCTCCTCCTCCCTTAGAGGGTCCGCAGCCTGTCCGGTCACAGCCACAGCTACAGCCTGCCTCCCCTTTGCCTGCTCCTTCTCCCTACGCTGGTCCGACTGGAGGTCTTACTGAGCGTCGTGAGCGTGCGTCTCGTCCTGTGTCGCCTGTTCGTACTGAGCGCGCTAGTGGTCGCGGGTCGCGTCAGCGTCCTCCTCCTGTCCCTGGCACGCACCGGATGTCACTGCGTCCGTCCACTGCTCCTCTGCGTGCCCCTTTACCTTCTCCTCCTGCTTCCTCTCTTCCTACTCTTGACGACCCGGAGTCGGACGCTCTTCGTGCTGCCAGTCCTACTGTCACGCGTCTCCTGGCTACTGCTGTCACTGACCCCTCCTTCGAGTCGTCTGCTGCGTCTGCCCTTGTCACGGAGCTTGTCGACTTTGCTGCGCGCTGTCGTCTAGACTACGCTGCTCGTCTTGTCACTGAGTCTGAGTCCGCCTGTCCTCCGTCCGTCGGGGGTGAGTGTGCCCTTGGCACGGACGTCCTTGAGGACAAGCAGGAGGAGTTCCAGTGTCTGGCCGCCGCTTCACCTCGTCTCGCGTCTGTACTGTTAGCCCCTGAGGGAGACCCGGATGCACCAGACATCCCGACTCCGCGCTCTTACGCGGAGGCGATAGAGGGTCCCTACTCCTCTCAGTGGCAGGCAGCTATGGATGCAGAGATGGCTTCCTGGAAGTCCACAGGCACCTACGTTGACGCTGTTCCCCCTCCTGGGGCAAACATCGTCAGTGGCATGTGGATTTTCAGGGTGAAGCGGCCGCCGGGTTCTCCGCCTGTCTTCAAGGCGCGTTACGTGGCTCGTGGCTTCAGTCAGCGGCAGGGGGTTGACTACTTTCAGACCTTCTCCCCCACCCCGAAGATGACCACTCTTCGGGTTCTGCTACACGTTGCTGCTCACCGTGATTACGAGCTGCACTCTCTCGACTTCAGCACAGCTTTCTTGCAGGGCAGCCTACACGAGGAGATCTGGCTGCGTCGCCCACCTGGCTTCACTGGGTCTTTCCCTCCTGGTACCCAGTGGAGTCTCCGGCGTCCAGTCTACGGTCTCCGCCAGGCGCCACGTGAGTGGCACGACACACTGAGGACTACGCTCGCGGCACTTGGGTTTGCTCCTTCCACTGCCGACCCGTCGCTGTTTCTGCGCACCGACACCTCTCAGCCGCCGTTCTACATCCTCGTGTACGTCGACGACTTGGTCTTTGCCACAGCTGACACTGCTGGACTCGCCTATGTGAAGTCCGAGCTGCAGAAGAGACACACGTGCACTGACCTGGGTGAACTGCGCAGCTACCTTGGCTTGCAGATCACCCGGGACAGAGCACGCCGCACCATTACCCTGACTCAGTCACACATGGTGCAGCAGGTCCTTCAGCGCTTCGGCTTCACGTACTCCTCGCCTCAGGCCACTCCTTTGCCTACTCGCCACTCGCTCTCAGCTCTGCCTTCGGATGAGTCCGTAGAGTCGAGTGGCCCGTTTGCAGAGCTTGTTGGCTGCCTCATGTACCTGATGACCTGCACACGACCTGACCTCGCATACCCTCTTAGCATTCTTGCACGCTTTGTTGCTCCTGGGAGACACCGACCAGAGCACATGGCTGCAGCGAAGAGGGTGTTGCGCTACTTGTGCAGTACGTCGGGCATGGGGCTAGTGCTTGGAGGGCGCAGTCCAGTGGTCCTCACTGGGCACGCAGACGCTTCTTGGGCTGACGACCAGGCTACGCAGCGGTCGTCACAGGGTTACACCTTCAGCCTTGGTTCCGGCTCTGTCTCGTGGCGGGCTACCCGCTCGTCTTCTGTTCTCGGCTCCAGTTGTGAGGCTGAGATCTACGCTGGGGCTATGGCTGCACAGGAGTTACGCTGGCTCACGTACCTGCTGACCGACCTTGGAGAGCAGCCTCGTTCTCCTCCAGTCCTGTACGTAGACAACAAGGCCATGCTGGCCTTGTGTCGAGAGCAGCGACTGGAGCACAGAACGAAGCACATTGCTCTTCGCTACTTTCTTGCTCGTGAGCTACAGCAGCGTGGACAGCTGCGACTTGCGTACGTGGCCTCTGAGGCCAACACTGCTGATGTCTTCACCAAGGCACTTGCGCCTTGTGATCATCAGCGTTGCTGCACGCAGTTGGGTCTTGTGCCTGTCTTGCCTCACTTGCTCTCCTCTTGACCTTGCTTGTACTTTCGCATATATATACTCTTGCTCTTGTATATCTCTATATATGATCTTGCATGTGAACTGGCCTTCTGGCCTTTGAACTTGTGCTCGGAATGCGTGGTGACTTTGTGATCCACCCTGAGCTTTGCTTTGCTTTGCTTGACAGGTCTTGTGACCCCTTGTTCTCCCCCACTTTGCCTATGGGGGTGTGTCAGAACTTATAGCTTACTTGTTTCTGTAGGCTATAGTGGGGTATCCCATAGGGGGTACAACACAATTAGGGTTTCCTATTTGTACTCACTTCGTTCATAGTCATTCCACTTCTCGTTCGTACTTTCTCACATATAGCATAGAAACCAAATAAGGTGCACCACCAACAACAGTTTAAATAACTACACTAACTACAACTACAAGCAGTTATAAAACATGACAATATATTTCGACAACCAGCTGTCATTCCTTGACAGGCTGGCATACTCAACTTAACACAGCACTAGGTTCAATCAGGCCATCCGTTGTTTCAATTACTATATTTCGAGCATGAAATTCAAGTCCTGCGTCATTCGGAGCATGTGGCATGAATATATATTGCATCAAACAATTGAGTAAGGAAAAATGTGCAACGATATGCATGTGCGACACGTAATGCCGCTTCGATGTCCAATTTTATATTCATTTTTATTTTATTTAAAAACAGCTATTTCGATAAATGAAACATCTACTACATTGCGAACATGCTGCATAATTATGGTGCCATTCGCAACATCTTTTATGAATATACGTTGCTTCAAACAATTAATGAGGAAAAATTGTGCAATATACATGATTTGCTTTTCTAAAATGCTTATGATTGCTTAGTATAACCCTGAAACAAACATGCGTGTATTCACAGAACAAAGAAATAATAAACCTTTTTTTTGGTATTTTCCATATATCTGATAAGACTCGTTATAAATTTCCCTGCACATATCGAACATTGGTGTTGAATTTCGAGCGAAGGGCATCTGAACAGTGTCGCGCCAAATACTGCCAGCTGTGCTCTCAAAGAAACCTGTTTCCACAGCAAAATGTGACACGAGCGACAAAATTTCTGCAAGCAGGTTGGCGCCAAACCGAAACCACCGCGGCCAGACCACATTCGTAGCTTCGGATCCGCACACAACCAATTTCCCACCAAAAGTTACTTCGCCAAACCAACAGTGCCTATTTGGGATTGGTTGGATGCGATGTTATACCTTCGAGTTACTTCGAACTGAATGTGTTTGGTTGCTTTCCGAACCTGGAAATCTGCGAGAGAGTAACTGCACAGAAACCTGACATACCAACAACATACACACAACCAACCCCCCTTGAAAGTTGACTTTTCAAAACATACGTCACACCCCTCCCCATTTTTGAGATGCGCAAATCCGCTCGCGGCGTCGCCTTGCCGCGACACGCTGCCACCTCACGCCACCGCGATCGCGCTGGCCGCGCCACACACTGCGGGCCCTCGTGCTCCACCCAATATCCACTTTCCACTGCCCGCTTCCTTTTCCGCCTCCCGATCTCGCCTTATGCCTCTCGTTCTTCCCTTCGGGCCTCCCGTTCTCCCCTTACCGCCTCCCTGCATCCCCGTGTCCCCATAATCTCCCCATCCCAACCCCATTCCACCACATCCCTACCTGCATCTTCCCTTCCCTCCCTTCCCTGCCTTCCCTTCCTTACCTTCCTTACCTTCCTTACCTTCCTTACCTTCCTTACCTTCCTTACCTTCCTTACCTTCCTTTTTCTCCCTTCTATGCCTTCCCTGCCTTCCCTGCCTTCCCTGCCTACCCTCCCTTCACTCCCTTCCCTCGCTTCCCTGACTCCCTGCCTTCCCTGCCTTCCATCGCTTCCCTCCCATCCCGTTCTTCCCTTCCCGCATCCCCATTTTCCCTTTCTGCCTTCCCATTCCCCTTCCCGCCTCCCCATCTTCCCTCCCTTCTCTCCGTTCCCTCCCTTCTCTCCCTTCTCTCCGTTCCCTCCCTTCCCTCCCTTCTCTCCGCTCCCTCCCTTTCCCTCCCTTCTCTCCCTTCCCCCCCTTCTCTCCCTTCCGGCCCTTCTCTCCCTTCCCTACCTTCTCTCCCTTCCCTCTCTTCCCTCCCTTCCCTCTCCCTTGTCTCCCTTCCCTCCTTTCTCTTCCTTCCCTCCCTTCCCCCCTTCCCTCCGTTCCCTCTGTTCCCTCCTTTCTCTCCCTTCTCTCCCTTCCCTCCCTTCTCTCCCTTCCCTCCCTTCTCTCCCTTTCCTCCCTTCTCTCTCTTCCCTCCCTTCTCTCCCTTCCCTCCCTTCCCTCCCTTCTCTCCCTTCCCTCCCTTCCCTCCCGCCTCCCCATCTTCTCAACCCCTCTTCCCTTCCCCTCCTTGCATCCCCATCTTCCCGCCCTGCATACCTCTCTCCCCTCCCTGCATCCCCATCTCCCCTCCCTGCATCCTCTGTAAACCTTTCCCTGCTTCTCCTCACTTCTCCCCCGCCCCCTCCTGCCTCTCATCATTTTCTCCCCTGCTTCCCCTCATTTCCCTTCCTCACTGTGCCCTCCGCAGGCCTCCCTGCTATACTATTCCCTCTTGTTACCTTCCCTGCCGTCCCCCCTACGATGGAAGCGATCTCAATGTGCTTCTCCTCACTTCTCCATCTGATTCCCCTCACCCTCCCCCCCGACCTGATTCCTCTCATTTCTCCCGCTGATTCCCCTCATCCCCCCCCCCCCCCTGATTTCCCTCATATCCCCCCCCCCCCCCCCCCCCCTGATTTCCCTCATATCCCCCCCTCCCTCATTCCCCCCCCCCCTGATTCCCCTCATATCCCCCCCTGATTCCCCTCATTCCCCCCCCCCCCCTTGATTCGCCTCATATCCCCCTCCCCCCCCCCCTTTATTCCCCTCATCCTCCCCCCCGTTAATTCCCCTCATTTCCTCCCCCCTTGATTTCCCTCAGTTCCCCCTGATTCCCATCATTTTCTCCCTGATTCCCCTCATCACAGCCTGTGGTTGAACCATGACCATTTTCTTATTCCCCGCCCTCAGATTCTTTCCCCTTCCCTGACAATTTCAGTGACTGACTGCTCTGAAGATTTCAAGCTTCAACATGCCTCACCCCATCATCTCATGCCAAAGGAGCTAATATTTGTTGCCAAAGGCATAGAGAAAGGGTCAATAGTATGGTATTGCTCCTCTTGGCCTTTGCCTACAGTCCAAAGTTATATGAGAACATGTTTCTTTCCACCCGTATGTGATGTGACACCTGTCCATGCATCTCGGAAGGATAAATTTCACTGCTGAATCGCGGTAGTACGTAGTGGGCTCCTTCATGACGCATATCTCTGGGAATAACTCACTACCATACTTGCATTACGATGCACAATGCACACGGGACAAAACAAAAGTGGTAACAAACATCCACTAGCTAGGCCTCTGCTTGTACGGTAACTGCTGCCCTCTGTTTCAACACAGCCAACTTGCAGAGTAGGCAAAAACGGTTGTGTAAGGCCCAATGGGAAGGTGCTGTGAGGCAGGAGGGGAGAAGCAACAAAGAAATTTAAGCAAGTGATGGCACTACATGCACAACTTCTAGAGGGAAGACGGTTACGAGTGAGTGAGGGGGGAGAGGAGGGCATGCAAGGGAAGGGAGGGAGGCAGGATGTGAAAGGGGAGGGATGCAGGGAGGGAAAGGAGGGGATTCAGGGGGGGAAAGGAGGAGATGCCGGGGGTAAAGGAGAGGATTCAGGGAGGGAAAGAAGGGGATGGAGTGCAGGGGGAGAAAGGAGGGGATGCAGGGGGAGAAAGGAGGGGATGCAGGGGGAGAAAGGAGGGGATGCAGGGGGAGAAAGGAGGGGATGCAGGGGGGAGAAAGGAGGGGATGCAGGGGGAGAAAGGAGGGGATGCAGGGGGAGAAAGGAGGGGATGCAGGGGGAGAAAGGAGGGGATGCAGGGGGAGAAAGGAGGGGATGCAGGGAGGGAAAGGAGGGGATGCAGGGAGGGAAAGGAGGGGATGCAGGGAGGGAAAGGAGGGGATGCAGGGAGGGAAAGGAGGGGATGCAGGGAGGGAAAGGAGGGGATGCAGGGAGGGAAAGGAGGGGTTGCAGGGCGGGAAAGGGAGGGAAAGGAGGGGATGCAGGGAGGGAAAGGAGGGGATGCAGGGAGGGAAAGGAGGGGATGCAGGGAGGGAAAGGAGGGGATGCAGGGAGGGAAAGGAGGGGATGCAGGGAGGGAAAGGAGGGGATGCAGGGAGGGAAAGGAGGGGATGCAGGGAGGGAAAGGAGGGGATGCAGGGAGGGAAAGGAGGGGATGCAGGGAGGGAAAGGAGGGGATGCAGGGAGGGAAAGGAGGGGATGCAGGGAGGGAAAGGAGGGGATGCAGGGAGGGAAAGGAGGGGATGCAGGGAGGGAAAGGAGGGGATGCAGGGAGGGAAAGGAGGGGATGCAGGGAGGGAAAGGAGGGGATGCAGGGAGGGAAAGGAGGGGATGCAGGGAGGGAAAGGAGGGGATGCAGGGAGGGAAAGGAGGGGATGCAGGGAGGGAAAGGAGGGGATGCAGGGAGGGAAAGGGGGGGATGCAGGGAGGGAAAGGAGGGGATGCAGGGAGGGAAAGGAGGGGATGCAGGGAGGGAAAGGAGGGGATGCAGGGAGGGAAATGAGGGGATGCAGGGAGGGAAAGGAGGGGATGCAGGGAGGGAAATGAGGGGATGCAGGGGCGGAAAGGAAGGAATGCAGGGAGGTGCGTGCATGCCGGCGGAAAAGGGAGTGCGTGCGGGGCTAGTGAATGCGCACGGGGGGAGCAAGTGCGCGCGGGGGGAGCGAGTGCGCGGGGGGAGCGAATGGAGCGAGTGCGTGCGGGGGGAGCGAATGCGCGGTGGGGGAGCGAGTGCGTGCGGGGGGAGCGAGTGCGTGCGGGGGGAGCGAATGCGCGGTGCTGGAGCGAGTGCGCGCGGATCGAATGCGCGCTGGGGAGCAAGTGCGCGCGGAGGGAGCGAGTGCACGCGGGGAAAGCGAGTGAGCGAGGGGGGATTGAGTGCGCGCGGGGGGAGCGAGTGAGCGCGGGGGGAGCGAGTGCGCGCGGGGGGAGCGATTGCTCACGGGGGGAGCGATTGCGCGCGAGGGGAGCGAATGCGCGCTGGGAGAGTGAGTGTGCGCTGGGGGAGTGAGTGTTGTCAGTAGATCTGCACTGTGGATGCCCGATTGATCCTGGAGAGGGTTACAGGCGCGTTCGCCTGAGGGGTTATGGGCGCACTGACCCGCTACTGAAACAAGCCCTTTTATCCCAGTGGTCTAGTGACTGGGATTCTGACAAGTGTGCGCTGGGGGATGTCAGAATGAGAACTACAGCGGAATGCGTTGTGTTGACAGAATTGGGGTACATCACCTAACCCTAACTAGTTGTACCCCATATAGCCCAACCCACTACAGGCTATAATATTTGACACACCCCCATAGCCTAAGTGGGGAAGGCCAATCAACAACAAGCAACCTACGGTCACAAGACAAGTCAAAAACAAGAGAAAGAAAACAAAGCTCAGGGTGGATCACAACGTCACCACCTAATCTGAGCACAAGCAAAGGGCCACAAGGCCAGTCCAAAAGTGTGCAAACAAATATATATATATATATATATATATAAGGTACAAGCAAGCAACAGACAAAGAGCACCCTACAGCAGTCAACTAGACCCAGTCTCAACAAGGCCTAACTGCAGACAAAACCGACGGTGGTCACAAGGCTTGAGGGCCTTGGTGAAGATGTCTGCAGTGTTGGCCTCGGAGGCCATAAAGTCCAGACGAGCCTGTCCGCGTCTCTGCAACTCTCGAAGGAGGAAGTACCTGACGTCGATGTGCTTCACTCGGCTCTCCAGTCGAGGCTCACGACACAGGAGAATCATCGCCCTGTTGTCAGCAAACAGGGTCGGTGCAGAGCTCGGCCGCTCACCAAGGTCAGTGAGCAAAAAGGTCAACCAGCGTAGCTCCTGAGCAGCAAGGGCCCCAGCGTAGATCTCGGCCTCTGCGGTAGAAGTCGCAACAGAGGAGGACCGAGTAGACCTCCACGAAACAGCTCCAGAACCCAGGCTGAAACAGTAACCCTGCGTAGACCTCTGAGTCTCAACGTCGTCAGCGTAGGAAGAGTCACAGTGACCGGTGAGTACAACTGGCTGTGTCCCTCCAAGTACAAGCCCCATGCCTGATGTCGCGCCAAGGTACTTCGCCACCCTCTTAGCCGCCGCCCAGTGAACAGGACGGTGTCTCCCAGTCGCAACAAAGCGAGACAGGATGCTAAGGGGGAAGGCGAGGTCCGGGCGAGTGCACGTCATCAAGTACATGAGGCAGCCCACCAGCTTTGCGTAGGGACCACTGGGCTCGAACGGCTCATCAGGAAAAGGCCCAGTGAGTCTGTGGTCTACAGCAAGAGGAGTGGGGGCAGGAGAAGAGTCTTGAAGCCCGAACCGCTGAAGAACCTGCTGCACCATGTGTGACTGAGTGAGAGTGATGGTGCGAGCCGCTCTGTCCCTGGAGATCTGCAAGCCAAGGTAGCGGCGCAGTTCCCCAAGGTCAGTGCAGGTGTGTCTCTTCTGCAGTTCGGACTTCACCTCCGCCAGTGCAGCTGTGTCGGCCGTGGCAAAAACCAAGTCGTCAACGTAGAATAGGACGAAGAAAGGTGTACGGCCACGACGAACAAACATCGACGGGTCGGCGGAAGACGGCTCAAACCCGAGGTCGGAGGGAGTAGAGCGGAGAGTGTCGTGCCACTCACGGGGTGCCTGGCGGAGACCGTAGACCGGTCGTCTGAGGCTCCACTGGGTCCCAGGCGGGAAAGTGCCAGTGAAGCCCGGAGGACGACGCAGCCAGATCTCCTCGTGTAAGCAGCCCTGGAGGAAGGCAGTGGAGAAGTCAAGAGAGTGTAGCTCGTAGTCTCTCTGCGCTGCTACGTGCAGTAACACCCGAAGAGTGGTCATCTTCGGGGTGGGCGCGAAGGTCTGAAAGAAGTCAACCCCCTCGCGCTGACTGAACCCTCTAGCCACGTAGCGTGCCTTGAAGACTGGGGGAGATCCCGGCGGCCGCTTCACCTTGAAGATCCACATGCCGTCAACAATGTTCGCCCCTGGGGGGGGAACCTCGTCAACGTAAGTGCCTGTGGACCTGTAGGAGGCCATCTCTGCGTCCATGGCAGCTCTCCACTGAGAGGCCCAAGGCCTTGACACTGCCTCAACGTAAGTGCGAGGAGAAGGTATGTCAGGAGCGTCGGGGTCTCCCTCAGGAGTGAGCAGCATGGCACAGAGATGAGGCGAAGCAGCTGCCAGGAACTCTAGCTCAAACTGTCTGTCCTCTAGGACGTCACAGCCAAGGGCACACACACCCCCGGCGGACAGAGGACGGACAGGAGGAGCTGCCACAACTCGAGTGGCGTAGTCAAGGCGACGCGTAGCAGTAAAGTCAGTGACAGCGGTAGTGAGGACCGCGACGGAGGAAGGAGAGGCACGAGGGTCTGTAACAAGAGAGGCGAGAACACGAGAGAGAGTGGGGCGGTACGTGCGGTAGTAGTCAGTGACCGGAGTGGACAGGGAGGCAGTGAGGGAAGACTCAGGAGGACAAGGAAGGACAGACGGAGGAGAACGAGGAGGACGAGGACGAAACAACACGGTACGGAGGTCAGTGACAGGGGACGAGGGACGGGCACGAGGAGGGCGAGAGGCCCAAGTGTGGGCGAGAGGAGGGGGGAACGGAGGAGACTGAGAACGAGGGAAGACAGCCGGAGTGGAGTCCGGAGGAGGAAACGTGGGACCGAACACAGGAGGAGAGGAGGGGAGACCAAGGGCCCGAAGGCCAGAAACAGGGGCCGGAGGCTGCTTCGGCAGCTGCGGCGGCTGCTGCTGCTGCTGCTACTGCTGCTGCTGCTGCTGCTGCTGCTGCTGCTGCTGTGGCTGTGGCTGCGGCTGCTGCTGCTGCTGCTGCTGCTGCTGCTGCTGCTGAAACTCCAACCGCTCACACTCCACCCGCTGCTGAACCTCCGACCTCTCACGCTCCAAACGCTGCTGCTCCTCACGCTCTAGACGACGAAGGGCCTGGTAACGAGTCGGGTAGGGGTGAGGAGGAGGAGTGGTGTCAGGAGACGACGAAGAAGAACCGGCTCCACCCTCGACAGGACCCGGCTGAGCACCCCCAGAGCGAGGACCCCCTGCGGCAGCACGACCAGTACCTGTAGGAGGTGTACCCGCACCCCCAGTCGTGGCGCCGCCAGTGGCACCAGCACCAGCCCCAGACTCTCCAGCTCCAGAAACACCACCAGCTCCAGCACCACCACCGACTCCAACACGCTCGGGACGTGCAGCTGCGGCAGGTGCACGCTCAGCTCCAACTCCAACACCCCCAGAACCAGCACCGCCAGAGCCCTCACCTCGAGCACCAACACCCTCAGAGTCCGCAGTGGCCGGGAGAGGAAGCGCCGACGGCTGCTGCGGAGGCTGTGAGGACGACTGTGGGGAAGGAGGAGAGACCTGGGGGGGGACCAAGGGAGGGGGGGTAGCCTGCGACACACCTGACGGAGCGGGAACCGGGGGGGGTACCGGAGGAGAGGGAGCGGGAGGAGGAGGAGCTGGGGCGAGGAAGAGGGGAGGGGGGGGAACCGGGAGACCTCGACAGGGGTACCGGACGAAGTAGGGGACGGACTCGTCGAAACTGACGTCACGAGAGTCAAAGAACCGGTGGGAGGGAGGGTGGTAAAAGGTGAAGTCAGAGGAGGCCTCAGGGAAACCAAAGAAGACACAGGGGACGCCGCGAGGTGAGAGCTTGTCTGAAGAGGTGTCGCGGACAAGCGCCAAGCAGCCCCAGACACTAAACCTCGACGCAACACCAGGGGACCCTGTCCAAAGACTGGTCGGTGAAGCCCCTGGCCGAGAGATGCGAGGCCAGAGGTTCAGCTGGTGAGCGGCGTACCGAGCCGCGTAGGGCCACAGAAAATGGGGCGCGCGTGCGTGGATCATGGAGGTGCGGGCAATCTCCATGACCAGGCCTAGCCGGCGCTCAGCAACCCCATTCTGCTGTGGAGAGTCTGGAAGAGTCCAGGACTGGGTGATGCCCTGCTCAGCACAGAATCTCGCGAGAATGCCGGAGCGAAACTCACCCCCACGGTCGGAGTGGAGACAACTAACACGACGACGACGAGTACTCTCGGTGGCGAGCAGCCACCGGATCAGCGTAGAAGTCACGTCGGAATTCTTCGCCAAAGGGAACACGGTGGTGTACCGAGAGTAGTCGTCAATGACCACTAGGAAGAAGCTCTCTCGCTCAGGTCCAAGCCGTGGAGCGGGGCCCCAGACGTCTAAGTGGAGTGTCTCAAAGGGCTCGGAGGCTAAACGAAGGGAGGAGGAGTGAGGAGTGGCGCGCAGCCGACCCTGGACACAAGGACCGCACGGAGGAGCGGGGGACGGCGGGAGCGGCGGGAGGTCGCGGTGGAGGCCTAAGACAAGACGCTGACTGGACATAGCGCGGAGACGAGAGAGGGACGGGTGACCAAGGCGGTGGTGCCAGAGGAGGGCAGGGTGGGACAGCGACCGACATGAGCACGACGCAGCCACTAAACCTGGCACAGCTACCTGAGTGGACCTGGCTACCTGGTGGGACGGGGGAACCGGACGGGTGTCGGTGTGGAGGGTGTACAGACCAGAGCCCGGCTCCTGACGAAAAGTGGCCAGAGGGGCGTACGTGTCACCGTCCACACAGACTGCAGTGTCACCCGAAGGCTCAAACCAGACCCCGACGTGCTGTCTCGCCAGAGGAGCCACACCAACCAGGTTCCTAGAGAAAGTAGGAACGTGGAGGCCGGTCAGAGAACCGGAAAGGGCAGCTGGGCACGGAAGGGTAGTGGCGTGAGTCGCAATGACCGGTCCCAAAGAGGGATCGGCCAGTGCTACAGAAACCGGCGCCAAGAGTGGAGTAAGAGTCGTGCTGTCGCGGAAGAAGCACTGCGTCGCTCCGGAGTCCAGTGTGAAGGAGAGCGACGCGTCCGCCGAGGGAGCACCTATACTAGTAGCTAGACAGGATCCTACACCAGCACCTACTCTAGCAACAGGCAAATATCGTACGCTAGGTACAGGCAAGTAAACAGATCCGACAGCACTATAGTCAACATCAGCATACATGGCATAAGACCTAGCATCATCCATAGACATATCAAACACAGCAACACCACGAGCAAGGAGTGGTCCCCAGCGCGGTGGCGGGGGAGCGGAGGGACCGTGGTGCAGGACGTACAGGTCGTCAAGAAGGCTGAAGCAGCGTGCAGCAGAGTGGTCAGGGCGGCCGCAGTACGTGCCCCTGCGCGGACCCGTCAGGATCCAGTACTCACAGGGACCAACGTCCCGGCCGGCCGAGCGGGGTCCCCGACTAGAAGGGGCACCACTGCGCCCAGTGCTCGGGGGGCCCATAGGTCTCCACTGCTGCGGGGGGGCCCACTGCTGCGAAGGGCCCAACTGCTGCTGAGTGCCCCACTGCTGCAGAGTGCCCCACTGCTGGGGCTGGTGCTGAGGCGGACGCTGCTGTTGGCCCTGGCGCTGCTGCTGCTGTCCCTGCCGCTGCTGCTGTCCAGGCGGTGGCAGCTGCGGAGGAGTCTGCTGCTGCTGCTGCGAAAACCCCTCACCACCGTCTAGAGGAGAGCCGTCAAGTCCCGAGTCACCCCCGCCGCCACCCCCGCCACTAGTACTACCGCCACCGCCGCCACCCGCAACACCCCCAGAACCCCCGCCGCCCTTCCCTCCCTTCTTGCCGGACTTGCCACGTTTCTGTCCGCCAGAGACAGAAACGGCCGCCGTCTCCTCAGAGGCAGAAGACGCGGCAGTGGCAAGCGAGGCAGTGAAGGTGGGAAGCTGTGGTACCGCACACCCCTCAAAGAGACGAGGAGGAGGCGCGGAAGAGGCAGAGGCAACAGCGAGGAGGTTACTCTCGATCTTCGAGAGAGCGGTCTCAAGAAGATCGATAGTAAGCTCAGTGGGGTGCTTTAGGAGAAGCGCGCCGCGGGCTGTGGCTAGACGGACAGGGAGGCGAGTGACTAACCAGTGAATAGTGAGCCACATGGGGGGGGGTGCAAGGGCAAGCTGTTCCTTAGTGCAAGCGGCCTTGAAGCGAGCTTCAAGGGAGCGCAGGTGGGTAGCGAGGTCAGCGACAGTCTCAAAGGAGGCGAGGTCAGGATAGATAAAGGGGAAGAGGAGGCGGTTGAGGGAGGCAGAGGAGGGAGTGGAGTAGCGAGCAACAATAGCAGTGTAAAGGTCTGCAGCAGACTCGACCTGAGTGAAGTGGACAGCCTCAGTCGGCGGGAGAAGGTCGGTCAGGGCGAGGCAGGCAGCAGCGTCACGAGACTCCCACACGTCACGAGCGAGGAACCGGCGCTGGTACTCAGCCTCCTGCTCCGAAGTAGGCGGTGGGGTAGTGGGCAGCGGTGAAGGCTGCGGCGGGGCGGGCAGAGCACCGGACGCATGCGCAAACAGGTGCACGCCATCCTGGCGCTGGCTCCTAAGGTGGCACTGGGCCTGCGTCAGCCAGGTACTAAAGTCGATCGCACGCCCCTTAGGGTCGAAACGAAGCACGCGAGACGTCGCCATGAGGGGCGAGGACAAGTGATAGCAGCCGCCAGCCGCGAGAGGAGGAGGAGAGGGAGGTGAGTGCGAGGCGGGTGCGCGCAGGCGGGGCGCGCACTGGCTGGGCGCGGGGCGGCGGGGCGCGCGCTGGCGGGGCGCGCTCCTGCGCGGCGCGCTGGCTGGCGTGGCGCGCGGGCGCGGCGCGCTGGCGGGCGGCTAAGCAGGGCGCGCGCTGGCGGGCGCGGCGCGCTGGCGTGCGCGCTGGCGGGGCCCGCTGGCGTGGCGCGCTGGCGGGCGCGCTAGCGGGTGCGCTGGCGTGCGTGCTGGCGGGCGCGCTGGCGAGCTCGCTGGCGGGCGCGCTGGCAGGCGAGCCGGCGGGCTCGCTGGTGCGCCCGCTGGCGGGCGCGCTGGCGGGCTGGCGTGCAAGCGGGCTGGCGCGCAGGCTGGCTGGCGCGCTGGCGGGCTGGCGCGCTGGCTGGCTGGCGTGCTGGCGGGCTGGCGCGCTGGCTGGCTGGCGCACAGGCTGCTGGCGCGCTGGCTGGCTGGCGCGCTGGCTGGCTGGCTGGCGCGCAGGCTGCTGGCGCGCTGGCTGGCTGGCGCGCAGGCTGGCTGGCGGGCGCGCTGGCTAAGGGCGGGGAGGGGAGGGGCGCGCCGGCTGGGGCGTGGGGTAGGGCGCTGGCGGGCTGGCAGGGTGCAGTGGTAACCCTAGTGGTAGGGAAGGGCGGGCCTAGGACTAGGAGCGCTAACCTACTGCTGATACCATGTCAGAATGAGAACTACAGCGGAATGCGTTGTGTTGACAGAATTGGGGTACATCACCTAACCCTAACTAGTTGTACCCCATATAGCCCAACCCACTACAGGCTATAATATTTGACAGGGGAGTGAGTGTGCGCGGGAGGAAAGGGAGGAGGAGGGAGTGGGGCGGAAGGGACGGCGGTAGGCAAAGAGATACGTCCACAGCGCATAGCACGCAGCGGAATGCTCGCCGTGGGTTCTCAGAAAAGTGGACGGCGGGCTAGCCGAATGCAATTCAACAGACCGCTGCATGGTTTTCCTGCAGGCTCGGCGATAGGGGAAATGGCTATCTCGCCGGAGCGCTCTCAGAAACGGGGACGGCGGCCTCGACAAAAGCAATTTTGCGGGAATGCTTTCTACGGCGAAAGGGGAAGGGCGATTTCCCCGATTGCTTGTCGACGGACCCGCGGAATGTTCGATGGCGCGCCCAACTATAAGGGGGACGACGTGCTCGCCGAATGCAACGTGGCGGCCTGGATTGGGTAGATTGCGGTCGCCTAATGAACCCTAATCTTTAGTTTATGCGAACTCACGAGATGGTTTAGTTGTCGTGATGACTAATAGAAGCTAATTAGCTAATTCAGACCCTGGCACCAATGCTTAGTGTCTGGTGACGAGTGCGTGCCTCTCTTTTGTGCAGACCAGGCCTGTTGTTTCGTTTTGGCCCCCCCGGAAAAATCAGGGGGCCCGGCATGTATGACCCTGTATTTAGCAGGGCTGGGGCGAATCTCGGCCCTTTAGGCTTCAGGGCTAGAAATTTTTCCTCCCTTGAATCAGGTTTGGCGCGAAAAAATCGGGAGCCTCATTTCAACTACCAAGCTTACAACTACGTTTGAGATCAACGACAAGCAAGCAAACACGACAAGAAGAGAAATAGTTAGCGTCATATCACTACGCACGCTTTGCAGGCTTCCTAGCCTTAGCAGAACCGATGATCGTCTGCACATCTTTACTACCCAACCTTCAGGGTAGTTCTTGTGCACTTCTACCCAACCTTAACCGTCACCCACTCCACAGAGAGCGTGCTGTGATTGGTTTAAGCACAAGTTCTAGGCTGAGTTGAATTTGTGGCCCAACCAAGCAACTCGAAATTGCCTTGTTGGATGCAATCAGGTTAGAAACGAAGGGGAAGGAGAGGGAGGAGTGTTGGGGGGGGGAGGGGAGTGGAAGGGGGGTCTCGAGAGATTTTGTTCCAGGGCTCGCCTAAAATCTGCCCTTTACACACCAAGCCTGAGCCCGAAATCAACCCTGTAAAGAATCAGGGCCAGAATATTTCCAACCCATCAATTTCAGTTTTCAAGGGCAACCCAGCCCTGGAATTCAAGGTCCAGCAGGGCAAACGCCCTGCAAGCGACAGCCCTGGTGCAGACACAATTCTCTCCAAGTGGTGGAGGGGCTCAGACTTTTCGCCAAACCTCTCGTCAAGCTGTTTCGCTTTCGCTTGGGCGAAATCGTTCTAGGTACTGTAGTCATTCCAGCAGTACTGCCAAATGTATACTGCTGCTTTAAGATGGCGATTGCTTTGGTATTTAGTGGAAACCCGCAATAGCAAATATTGAATGCATGCGATGTTGGCGCATCTAGAATTTTGCATATGCAATAGAAAATCGGATTGGTTTACAACGTTTTCTTACACACTCCCACATTTTGGGAGCAGTCGAAATCTCTCCAGTCCAGACACGTGACCTGACGGGTGCCTTCTGTAGAGTACACTTGAATGTCACATACACCCTTCCAATCTCGACCATCTACTAACTTAGCACGTATCTGGCAGGCTGACTTTGTTTTATTCAAAATGACTACTTATCTAACCATGCTGTTTTTTCACGTAATATTGCCCAAGTTTTTACCATGACAGAAAAGCTTCTTGCTTTCCGCATCCGAAAAGTGACGCGCATGCAAGCGTGGAGCGTGGAGCGTGAAAATGAGAGCGACCCCCAAACCACTCGTCTCATTCCTTCTCAGAAAGAGGCTCTCAGAGCCGAGCTGGTCTGGGCGTAGTGGCCGGCAGTCAAGTAGGTACGAGCCATCGCTCTGGTGGCTGCAGCACGACTCGTGCTAAAAATGTGAAGGCCAAGATCGAAACGTGCAGCGATTATTATTACTAACTAAGCAGCGCGGCGCGGCTACCTCAATCTCAACTCTCGCCGCGACGCGCGCGTGGCATTTGCACACCGGCACGGCGCCTTGCAGGCCGCGTCACGGTGACTCGGACCGCCAAGATGCGTTTCACCATGCTCGCGCGCCTTTGCACGCTCGCCTTGCCGCTTCTCAGCGTCGGCCTCGGAGGCACTGATGATTGCGACCCGGCGATTCCGGCGCGGATGCTGGCCCTGCTGACAGTGCGCGCGCAACCCCTGGCGGGGCCGCGGTGCGTGAACCGGTTTCCGCACAAGCCGCTGTGTAAGTTCGTCGACGACCTCGCCGCGTCGCCGCTCACCTTCCTCGACGCGCCGGCCGGCGAGACCATCAAACTCGGCGCGTATGACGTCTACCAGGCGAGTGCTATTGCTGTCTCATGGCTCAGCCGCGTTGTGGTGCCTCCAAGCCAACGTCGCAAAGAATTTTGCCATAAAACATTGCTCTTTGACTGACAAAACAATGTAAAGGCTATGTCCCACGGAACAATGCTCGAGGTTTATCATCAGCAATCCATTTCCGCAAGACAATGTTGCAGGAGTGCTCATGATGATTGGACAGACATACCCCCGCACGTTCGGCAAGGATTGCCGAAACACTCACGGCGCAATCTTCATTCACGATACAGTAAAAACACGCACGTGTCACGAATGGTGCATCTGCCACTAACAGGTTCGGTATAGCGCGGGGTCAAAATGCCAACACACATACGAAAAAAAAAATATTTGTGAAACAAACGAGATGCAGCAAACGCAGGTGATTACCTGCGTTTAGGGTAACACCCTCTAACAGCACCCTCCCAATAAGCAGCATGCTTTACAAGTAGCACCTCGACAAGTATAACGCACACGTAACATTGTTACAAACAACCTTGCATCGTCATGATTAGGATATACATTCGGAGCGCGCGGTCATACAACACGGTAGCATCCCGCGCTGTATTTCGCACTGCCACCCCGCGAGCCGCGTTTCCAGGAGGGGAGCAGGGATGTTCCTCTCAGGTCAGTCATTTCTTTCCCCCGCCTTGTTCGTGTGGTGGATTAGCAGCACGATTTGAACACACAGACAAATTGCACTGAAAACACCAAGGCCTAACACAGCACAAACACAAGCAACCATCTCACCACGTAAGCACCAGCTAAGGAAACAACACGAAGCAAGCTCGGTAGCACAAAAACAGACAGCAGCAGTGGAGTACATTTGAAACCAGGGAACATCGCAACGAGCGGGATGTCGCGAGGCCCAGTCGAACACCTAGCGACACAACCCACGTCCAAAGCCACGCATCCTCCTAGGTATCGGGCTCGTCATTGTCGCCATCATCTGCGACCGCGGGGGCCGGAAACGGGTGAAGGGGTGGAGCCAGCGGTGAAATGTCCTCCAGCCCGTCCTCGGAGATAATAACAGAGCTGCCCTGGCGAAATGCCCACGCACGGGCATTAGGGTCCCACCACGGCCCAGTAGCCGCAGTGCTCGCCATAATGCTCCGACGGGCCCACTCGACCACGCGATCGTGGTACCAGCGCACCGCCTCCTCGTTCCGCGGCACCGACCGTGGCATCTGTGTGCCGTTGATCAGCGGATACTCCACCTGCAAACGCCTCCCATACATGCGTCAGCGTGCATGACTTAAGAAACGCACAAACCCACAACAATGCCAAGCTCACCACCGTGATACCACTCACCCCGTAAAGCCAGAAGGCTATGACATAGGTCCGCAGGACAAGAGGGGGAGGGCTGGCGCGGCGGAAAGACTTGTAGATACCCCTCTCAAATGAGTCGGCCGCGAAGGGTAGGCCGTTGTGAACATGCCATGCGAGCAGCTGAAACGTGCCAGGCCCTGCGGAGTTGGGGTTGAGCAACAAGAGAGCACTCGGAGGTTAGGGAAGGATCCTATACAACCATCAGATACCCCAAAACGCGCGATGTTAGCGGTTGCGTACGTCACGTAGTAGTTACTACCTGCGCGATGACGGCCTACGAAGTCCTGGCGGGAGACTTGTGGGACCCCGTTAGCAGCCATGTCCGCAGGCACCGCCACCCGAGAGAAGGCCGGGGGTTCATAGGGCAACCCGTTGAGTACATAGACATACGCCCTTCCTTGCTCCCAGCGAGTGTTACGAAACATCTGCATCTTGCGAATGAACCACCCCGACCGAGACGCGTCGTTGGTCCACACTAGGTGAAGCTGTTGACGCTGTGCCCTTGTGCGGAGCCGAAGAGCACGAGCCATCGTGGCTTCGATGAGTAGCGGGGACGGCCAGAATGACATGCGCCCAACACGCGTGGCGTAAACGAGCAGCACAATCCCCTCCCCAACTGCGTCCTGAAATTGCGTAAGTAAGAGAAACAGGCTGTCAAGGCTTCGCAAACAACCACGCATCCGCTCAAAAAACATGCGGTGCAAGGGACAATATCAGTGTCATTGGTACCTTCAGGCCATTCAAGAGCCCAAGGATGACCTTGTTCGCGATTTCGAGATTGTCCGCCCATATCACCAGCTGCTCGGTAGGAGGGCCATGCCTGCCACGCACGATCGCAGTCTCCCTAGCGAGGGCCTGGGCCACGAATGGTGTGCGCACGCGCTCATGCTGCGGCTCCGCGCCACGTTGGTCAACAGTCGGGTTGCTCTCGCGCTGGCGAGTCGTTGCTGGCGCCCTGTTGCGCTGGCGGCTGGTGGCTGGCGCCGTGTTGCGCTGACCTTGGATGTCAGCATCCCCTTCCGCAATGTTGTTGGTGGCCGTACGGCGTGCCTCGCGGAGACGGGCGTTGAGCTCGACTATCTCCAGCTCGCGGGCGCGAAGGCGAGCAGCCATTGCCGCGTTCATGGCTGGGGCTGGTGCAGGCGCAGCAGCAGGGACGTTTACGCCCCCAGTCGCGGCCACGGTGGGGCCACGTCTGCCTCGCGCGGTGACGGCGGGAGTCACTGGTGCAGCATGGCTCAGCTCCGTGACTGGGCGCTGCATCGCTCGCGCCGCTGTCGACATCAAACAACAGCACTGTTAGCAAAAGTGAGTAACAACGTCAAAACGTCCAGCGTGCATGTTTAGGACCGTGAAACCACTCAAACACGCACCCTCCGCGTCCTCATCGACGAGTTCTGTTGGGGCAACTTGTGACGCCTCGCCAACGTCCTCGTCTTCTTCCTGATTGGCCGCCCACGTCGCGTACCCCGTGGTCGCGGAGTTGGTAATTTCATCGTCAGAGTCATCGCCGGCCGTTGCTGCGCTGCCGGTACGTCCATTGTTGGCACGCGAGGCGGCGCCGTAGTAAACCATGTCCCGGTCAAGTGCTCGTTGTCCCGCGTTCATCCTGCCAGTTTGGCGCATCGTGTCGTAAGGCGACCTTGCGGAGTCCATCGTTAGCAAAGCTCAACAATGCCTACGTTTGCCTTCTTGAGTACATTGAATGTTTCCAACGGGACCCTTCTTATAGGGAGCTTACGAGCACTGTGGTCCCAGGAACACAGTTCGCTACCACTTTCACAGCGTGGCTTGCGCCTTATCCTTACGCCCTCACCTTCAATACTTCCATCACCCCCTGCATGCGTGTGTACACATCACCACTTACCCCAAGTTACGTAGGCGTGTCGTGCGCAGACGCGCTGGCACGAGGGTTGCGTCTCGCCCATTTATCGTGATCCGATGGAACCATCACAAGCCTATCACGCATGTTCGAACCTTGCGTTGTCAGGATATTTGTGATAAGATTTCCTTGAGCCACGCTGTCATGCTGGCCTATGGGCGACGACACACGCATGAACGATCCACGGCACGTGTGTGCGCCAGTTGTCCTTGGGGTCCGGCGTGCAAGGGAACGCCCTTCCTTGCTGGGCCTACAGTTAGTAACTGTTCCACTGAGCGTGACGCAGTAGACTTTAGGTTCGTAATCCGCCCTACTCTTTTCAGAACCATGATGGTGTTTTTTACACACTGAGTCTGGCTGTCGTGCATTTTTATAACAAAGATCAGCCCAATTTCAATAATATTGCATTACACCCCGCATATGCTGTCAGAGTTGCGCGAAGTACGCATTTAGGACGACCCTACGGGTGCACATATGGACAGCGCTCGTCGCTGCAGTCCCTGTTCAAGCACCAGTCACGGTCAATTTTGAAGTCGTCATATTGCTGTGAGACGAGCCTGAACACCAAAGGCCCATCACAAATGGTCGGCGCTTCCCAGGGAAACTTGCAGTAATGCCACTGCACCGTGCACACCAAGGATCCCGCCGCCTCACGCGGCGGTATTTCCCACCACGCCATCATGCCAAGCGCGTGCACAAGCACCCCAGCTCCCATACCATCCGCACCGCCAATGTGAGAACCCTGCTGAAACTTGTCAGGTATTCGTCCCGGAAGTTTCGAGTGTTTGAAATCCTCACGCGCGTCGGGAGCCCCGACATAGTTGTAGAAACCTCTGTCGAGCTGCATGCGTGAAAATCCGAGCGAGGCATCGGTTCAACAAGAAAGCACATGTCAGGATTCACAAAAGCCAGTCAACTCACATTGTCTTCTACACAAGCGGCTCACGAAGGGTCAAGAATTCCTTAAACACAAGGCCTAACAGAAGCCTTACCACCCATCCTTCAGAATGCGCGAACTCCATGAGGTAATGACGAAAATCCTTCCTTGGCGGCTCGGTGGCAACGATTTCGTCGCCGTTCAAGGCCAGGACGTTGACGCCATGGTACCCTGATGCCGCCAGCTCCACAAACGCCTTAGCACGTTCGCGAAGTGATGCAGGGTCCCTGTCGTCGTTGAAAACTGCCTCAATGACGCGGATGTCAAGGTATGTGAGGTCAGCATCGTGCTCCAGCCCACGGAACTCTCGCAGATTGTCTTCCGAGATGCGACGCAGCTTCCAGGCCGCGGCGCGGCTATTAGTTACCAAGTGCTCAATGCTGTCCGCAATCTTTTTGGGAGTCGGATGCTCGTCACTGGCCAGCAATCGCGAGTATTCAGCTTGCATCACAACAGCTGCAATGTCGGGGTAGTCGCGCACAAACACGTGAATGTTACCAGGCCTCGTTTTGGCTGTCCTTGTGCGCGGCCACGTCGGGCCCGGGTATCGGCTGTACGGCTCGGTGTTGTCTCGGTCGCGTGCACACCGCCAGCGTCGCTTGTTGTTGTTCACGGTTCCCAAAACGAACTGGGACGCGGAGGATGCCATAGCTAAAAGTGAGTGGGTGTGTGAGAACTTGCAGAGGACGAATGAGTAGAAAATGCGTTCCTTGCCTTTGCAAAATGCGTTCTTGAGATTGCAAGATTTGGCCCGCATGACTCGTTATTGCACTACAAGCTCCTGTGTGTTTAGGCCATGTCCTTCTGTAGAAACAAATAGCACCTTCCGAAATTTTAGAACTTGGTGTATCGGAAGAAATATCCGTTACACGCTTGGTGAGGTGTCACTACAATCGGAATGATTGTGCGGGTCATATGAAACCCTATACAGGTCAGCGCACGCATTCCATCTCACTTGAAGGAGTGTCCAGCGCTGGCTCAACTTAGTATCTAGATTTTTAGTAGGTGCCGGGCAGGAGAACGTGCCAGTTGCGTCATCTGGCACAACCTACAGTTTGTACTATACGCCTTCGAATCTTGTGGAGTCTCATCGTCGACTTGACATTGGCTTACCCGACGTTGCGGCATCTTAGCGAGCACCTGATTCATCACTAATATACTGCCTGACGTGGCTTGGATTACTGTGAGAAGAGGCTCGGGGCGCGGAGTTTATCGTGGCTTAGCCCGCCCTGGAAGGCATCGTCACGCGATAGGCGCGTCAACCGTGTGTCTA
The DNA here is from genome assembly GCA_948144175.1 of Closterium sp. NIES-65. Lineage (NCBI taxonomy): Eukaryota > Viridiplantae > Streptophyta > Zygnematophyceae > Desmidiales > Closteriaceae > Closterium > Closterium sp. NIES-65. The sequence goes on from CANXME010002005.1 coordinate 299,838, forward strand.
ACCGCCTGCGGCTAACGGGATAAATATGGCCTCAAAATATGTGCATTTCATCAAACAGAGCATGCAAGGCGAGCTGCTGCGATGCCGCCTGTATCTTACCTTTTTGCCTGTGAATGGTGCCTCGAGCACTTCACGCAACGCACAGCGCTGGTAGCTCACAAGCTGCATAGTCACGAATGCCGTAGGCAACGCAGGCGGTACTTTCGGTTCCTCCGTGCCAACCCCTTCGCTGACATCAATGACTATTTTGCCGAGGCATCTCTGACTGCCGAAGACGAGCCGACATCCAATGCTGAAGATGAGGGAGACATGGAAGAGGTGAGCCCATTCATGTGTAATGTTGCTGTATAGGTTGGGCTTTCACTGCACGCATGTGAGTAGCAGACTTAACCAAGTCCGGCCTTTATTCCGTTTCCGTGCAGGGCTCTGAAGGCCAACCCCCCGGCGGTGCAGGCACCAACGAGGAAGTGCAGTCGGAGGATGGGTCTGACTGGGAGAGCGACTTCGGCGACGGTGATTCAACTGAGAGTGATGATGACGACAGCGCCGTCGACGAGAACGATTTCAACACAGCCTTGGAGTTCTTCCGCTTCGTCATCGGATGCAATGGCGGCCAAGGACTCAGCGACGAGGCCACGGTCTGGCTTTTCAAGCTCCTGCGCGACCCCCGCCTGGATCTGGAGGCTATTCGCCGCTGGCGTACCAAACACGCCGTCCTTCAGTACGGACTTCGCCTCATGATGGCGAGGCGGGTGTACAGGCAGGTGGAAGTGCGCATCCCAGGGATCGACCACACATTCGAGCTGATGTGTACCAGCTCTATCAAGGTACGATTTGCAATCAGAGTTTGCACTTGCCTCTGTCCACCCTTCCTTCAGTCAACACTTGCCTCTGTCCGCCCTTGCCTCTGTCCGCCCTTGCCTCTGTCCGCCCTTGCCTCTGTCCGCCCTTGCCTCTGTCCGCCCTTGCCTCTGTCCGCCCTTGCCTCTGTCCGCCCTTGCCTCATTTTGCCCTTGCCTCATTTCGCCCTTGCCTCATTTCGCCCTTGCCTCATTTCGCCCTTGCCTCATTTTGCCCTTGCCTCATTTCGCCCTTGCCTCATTTCGCCCTTGCCTATGTCCTCCCTTGACACTGTCCGCACTTGCTCCGGCGCAGGGAGTCGTGGAGATATTCGGCCACCGTGACAATGCAGATGGCTTCCAGCTGTTTGCCCGTCCGGTACACTCGGTGGCGGGACGCGTGTACACAAGGCCGGAGACTGGTCTTCTGTGGGAAGCCGCACAGGTACGGGACTGTGTTTCTGGGTTGTACCCCCTTTGTAACTAGTTTAAGGCGTTTCTCATCTGGGTTTCTCCAAATGGGGCCGGCCACAAATCACAATCCTGTTTCCCACGTTGCTCAGTTATTGTGTTGATCTGGAACGAAGCTGCCCTTGTTGTGTTTGTTGTTGGCAGAACGCCCTGGACGAGATCTATGGCCCGGGCCAGGTGGTGGCCCCCATCATACTTTCAAGTGATGCTACGATTCTCAGCGGGAACGAGCGCGTGAAGGTTTGGGCGGTTTACCTAAGCATCGCCAACATCCACCTCCGTCTCCGTTGGGGTGATTCGGGGAAGATTCTGCTTGCACTACTCCCAATGCCTGTCCATGGAATGACGGCCGAGCAGAAGGTGCAGCTCTTTCAAGCTGCGATGCAGGTGGTCCTCGCTGACCTGATTGCCGCATCATACACATGAGTGCCAGCAGCCATTGGCCCAGCCAAAGCCGCAGTCCGCCCTTCACTCAGTGTTTTTTTATTGCCTTAACACGCCCTTGGCTCTTTCCGTCATTGCGTCAATGTGCCCTTGGCTCTGCCCCCTTGGCATCTTTCTGCCTTTGCCTCTCTTCGTCGTTGCCTCAATACTCCCTTGCTACAGGGGGATTGCGGCCCGCGATCCATGGGGGGTGGACCGGGTCATATGGCCTCTGCTCTTCTCATACGTAGCGGACTTCCCAGAAACCTGCAAGGTTTCGTGCACTCAGCAGCATGGCAGTCATATGCCATGCTCCCTGTGCTACGTGGATAGGGGGCAGCTCAGGAACATGACGGCAGCTGCGTCGGAGTCGCGCTCTGTGGACCAGCAATCGTCACTGATTGCCAATCCTCGGCTGGCCAGGACGTACTCCACGCTCTGTGTCGCGGTATGTATCGGCTCTAAGTTGGAGGTTTGCGCCTGTCGTGGCCTGGTTGTTCAGCCCATGCGGTAGGCACCGTGTTTACGTCGTTTTTGCTCTGTGCATGCAGTCGTTCCTCTGGGAGTGGAACTTCTCCCGTACACTTTGGGGGAACACCTACCTCTCCCAGATGCCAGACATCCTACACATCATCTACCTCGGGTTCTGGCTGTACCTTCGCGCTGCACTGCGTGGCCCTGATTCCCGCGCCACCACCTTAGACAGGTACGTTTGCCCCTAGGCATTTGCTAGGCGGGTGTCCAGCTCGACTGTCCGCACTTGCCTTTGTCCGTCCTTGCTCTGTCCGCCCTTGCCACTGTCCGCCCTTGCCTCTGTCCGCCCTTGCCACTGTCCGCCCTTTGCCTCTGTCCACCCTTGCCTCTATCCGCCCTTGCCTCTGTCCGCCCTTGCCTCTGTCCGCCCTTGCCTCTGTCCGCCCTTGCCTCTGTCCGCCCTTGCCTCTGTCCGCCCCTTGCCTCTTCCCGCCCTTGCCCTGTGGGTACTTGCTCTGTCCGCCCTTGCCTCTGTCCGCCCCTTGCCTCTTCCCGCCCTTGCCCTGTGGGTACTTGCTCTGTCCGCCCTTGCCTCTGTCCGCCCTTGCCACTGTCTGCCCTTGCCTCTGTCCGCCCTTGCCACTGTCCGCCCTTTGCCTCTGTCCGCCCTTGCCTCTGTCCGCCCTTGCCTCTGTCCGCCCTTGCCTCTGTCCGCCCTTGCCTCTGTCCGCCCCTTGCCTCTTCCCGCCCTTGCCCTGTGGGTACTTGCTCTGTCCGCCCTTGCCTCTGTCCGCCCCTTGCCTCTTCCCGCCCTTGCCCTGTGGGTACTTGCCTCTGTCCGCCCTTTGCCTCTGCCCGCCCCTTGCCTCTTCCCGCCCTTGCCCTGTGGGTACTTGCTCTGTCCGCCCTTGCCTCTGTCCGCCCTTGTCAATACGCATTTGCCTAATGTGATGCAACCTCACGAGGTCAAACCCACTGCGATTGGTGCCCAAGATGTCTCCGGCATTCGTTGCTATCAACATTCTTCATATGGTGCAGGCGTCAGAATGCACTACACCCAGGCGCCAGGCAGGCGGGACTGCTAACTCCTGGAGACGCGAGCTACTGGGTCTCTGGTGCCAACTTCACCGCGTCGGAGCATGCCGCTGTCATGATGGTGCGCCCTTACCTTCTAGTTTATGCTCTCGTACGAGTGCCCAAATGCACGTGACGGTTGTCAGATGGCATTTGCTGACTACGCGCTTCCTGTGTGGCAGATTGTACCATTCGTGCTGGAGGGGGAAGTTGCGGTCATTTGTAGTTGCACGATTGTCGCCTTTCTGGACTGGCACGAGACTTTCGTGCGGGCTGCGGAGCACACGGATGAGAGTCTGAGTGCATTCGACACTGCCACTCGCAGGTATGCTGTGTGTGAGCTTGTCCACAAGCGCTGCAGTTGCCGCCAGCGTTATGCGGGAGTCTAGTCTAATGCTTGACACTTATTCTCTTTGTTTCCATGCTTTCAGGATGGTGCAGTTGGTGGAAAGCACCTTTCCACGCGAGCACTCTGGGTGGAACCTTGTGAAGGTGCACCTGCTGCTTCACCTTACTGAGGCGATTCGAAGGGGGGGCCTGCCACGAGAGTACTCCGCGGCGGTGTACGAGAACGCACACATCCGCACCTGCAAGAGGCCGTACCGACGGTCCAACCTTCGGGACGTGGGGCGTGTGATTGCGCAGCACAACACCAACGCTGCTCTACTGACCCGTATCCCAACCAACCTCGAGGGCAACCGCCAGTACAACACCGCGATGCGCCGGGTAAGGACGCATGTAAGGATCCCTAATGTGTGCTGTAATTATGCATGTCGGGTCATTCCGCCATTGCCCTTTGCCTCTGTCCCCCCTTGCCTCTGTCCCCCCTTGCCTCTGTCCGCCCTTTGCGGTTGTCCCCCCTTGAATCTGTCCGCCCCTTGCCTCTGTCCCCCCTTGCCTCTGTCCGCCCCTTGCCTCTGTCCGCCCTTTGCCTCTGTCCCCCCTTGAATCTGTCCGCCCCTTGCCTCTGTCCCCCCTTGCCTCTGTCCGCCCCTTGCCTCTGTCCGCCCCTTGCCTCTGTCCGCCCCTTGCCTCTGTCAACCCCTTGCGGTATGACTGAGGGGTGGTGATAGTTTAAAGGCTTGTGGGCTGAAAGACGTTGTCTCGCCCCATCCGCCTGTTTGGCGGGTGCTGAGTTGCAGACCATGTGTTCATTTGCCCCCCCACACCCACATGTCATCACACTGCAGGCAATCGCCAGTGGGCTGCCCCAGCTGTGCCGCCAGCGATCCAGGATGCACAGCGCGATCACGGACAGGGAGCAGGCTCCCCTGGACCTGTACGCGACGTACGATGCTGCAATCCCGGGAGGCATTGGGCCATACGCCTACTTGACGCGCCTCTTTGGCTACGTCTCTTTTCCGGCGTGGGTAAGTACTGGGTTCTGCTGCCCCCATGACAACACCATGCTCTCTCTCCTTTTCCACCATGTTTTTGAACGTACTACCACCCTGCCACGTCTCCTGCCCCCTTACCCCTCTCGTGCCATCAGGTCCACACGGCGCTGGCTCTACCAGCCCGCGGGACGGACCACGGCCTGATCAGGCCACACTATGTCCGCGCCAACCCCTCTCACCACGGTGCTGCCACATTCTCGTTCATTGAGTACGAGGATGGGACTGGGGAGACCGTGGTCGGCCGCGTGCACCTGCTCCTGACGCTGATGATGAACAGCGAGGATGCACACCCCGCGGGAGAGGCCGTGGCCTTCGTGAGGCAGTGGTACCCCTCCCTGGAGGACGAGTGCACTGGCTGCATGAGGATGCGGCCATCTGATGACGAGCTGAGCTACGACCTTGTGCCGGTCGCCTCCGTGCAGAGGACCGTGCACATGGTGGAGTCGTTTGTGACGCCTGGCCTCTGGTATCTTAACAGGTGGGCTGGCCGATGCCGCGAGGAGTTGCCCTAAGGCCGCCCAGGAATATGCAGTGAATCAAGGTTCTTCTTTTGTGCTGGAATGATTGTCACCAAGCCTTCTCTATGGTTTGGTTGCTACTAGGAAAGTGGAGATGCGTGTCGGTACTTGCCTCTGAAATCTATTTCTTTCCAATTGGGTGTTATCGTAGCTTGGAAGGGTCCCTTGTGTGGCTAGTAGTTGTTGTGTGCCTTTTTTTTATAATATTTTATTCTGATGGACGTGAAGTTTTTTGTTGAATCACAGGCACAACACTATGTTCTTAACTCTTATCGGATGCTACAGTTTTGAGATGTTAACACGGAAGCTTGCAGAGCGTATACCAACCCCAGCTGGAGACACAATGTGAAAGGGGTTGCATTGGTAGTAGCTAGCGTGACAGTGCGCAGGCAATGCCTGGGCCGGAAAAATTGCTTCGGGAGTGCACACAGCTTTCGAAGCCATGCCCCAGCGCGCATGGCTGAAGGATACGCCGGATGTTGACAGGTTTTGGGCGTCCCGTTTTTTGCGACGAAGGTATCACATTGAGAAATGGCGGGTGCCTGGAAGGTACCAGGCCTGGAATCTGACGGCCGTTTGACGCCTGCGGCGCTCACAACTCAGATGCCAGTCATTCAAGCAATGAATGTTGCAGGTGGTTAGCTAACCACGACCTAAAGGGACCTACGTCGACCTAAGAAGAAATCGGTGTGACTAGCAGTGACTAAGGGGGAGTAAGGACCTAAGAAGAATATGAGCTACTTGTGTTGGGGTGGTAGATGAAGGAACACGGCAGCGGCGGAACCTATGGTGAGAAACGGAGAGAACAAGAGGGAGCGTGCGGATGTGGAGAAGATCAGGGCTGAAATGTCGAGATTTGAAGTGAAGTGAAGGGAAGTCACGCCGGGTCAAAGGCGCGTCCAAGGAAGTCTGAAATTCGAACTCGAGGCGCGTTCGGTGCATGGTTGGATTTGGAAATTGAGCCGAGTACAAGTCAGCTCGAAATTAGGCGCGGCGCGAGGGCGAAATCAGAAATCCTTTTGCTTATAACTTGCTTTGTGTTTTCTGTTTTTGTATGCCTTCTTCAATGAAATTACTTGAACTTTCTGCCTTGACGTTTTCCAGCAAATTCCTTCACACAGTTGAGGCCAGAGCTTCATATGCTTGTTACTAAGACTCTAAATAGTCTTCATAGTCTAGACTAAAGGCTGCGCACGTACAAGAGCTGGTATCAGAGCTGGTTTAAGGCGTGTTCTAGCGTTTTGAGGATAGGCGGAATATACTAAGTATGACGGACGATCATACTGAGGCGAGTTCGGGCTCCTCTGTGAGCATTGGAGGCTCAGAACTACAGGCCATCCTAACAGCGCTAGCACAAGCTAAATTGACGGCGAAGCCAACGATTGGGCTTAGCGAGGCCCAACGGTTCCATGGAGAAAATTATAGCACGTGGCGACTCAAGTTCATTCGTAGAGCGGAGGAAGTCGATCTCTGGCCATATTATCATCCCGACAAGGAGACGGGAGAGGGCATCCCACCATCTGCAAAAGAAAAACCAGAAGAAAATGCGTCATTCAAAAAAAGGAGTAAGCAAGCCTTTTCTCAATTGTGCCATTCGGTTTCTGACAGCATTGCAGTGGGGCTGGATCAATTTGCGGGAGAGGAGAACTCTGCCGAACGAGCCTGGGAGTACATGGAAGCTGCTTACCTTGGGCTTACGGATACGAACAAAGCAGCCATTCGGAAGAAACTCCTTCTATTGAGTATGGAGCCGGGGGAGAGGGTCATTGACTACATGAATCGAGCGAAGGGGTACAATGACGACCTCAAGGCTATGGGGGCAGCTGAAACTGAAGGAGAAATGATGGGGTACATCATTACTGGGCTGCCCAAGGAGTGGGAAGCAGAGATAGGGCTCCTAACCTGCAACCCACCCGCGAATATGACCAAGCTGTTGGAGACGCGCCAAGCTCTGGAGCGGGTGAAAGCTGATCGGCTCAGGAAGGAGGTTAGCTTGAATGGAATGGGACCAGCCACTCATGCCATGGTAAACGCAGCAGCTACAGGGAAAGGATATGGAGGATTCGGGGCGTGTTTTCAGTGTGGAAAGAAGGGTCATAAGCAGATAGACTGCTATGACAACCCAAGGAGCAGAAATTTTAAAGGGAAATGGAGCGGTCTGCAGCAGAAGGGGCTGCAGAACGGATGGCAGAGAGAGGGGGAGGTTCGAGGTGATAACAAGATGCAGAGAGGTGGATTTTCAGGGGTATGTCACTATTGCCAGAAAATTGGGCATAGGGCAGCCAACTGCTACTCGAACCCGAACAGCAGGAACTACCGAGGGGCAAACCAGCAGCAGAATCAACCAACAGCAGCAAAAGCAAATGCAGTGGAAGCTGAAAACAGTGAGGCGGACATAATTTTGGGGGGAGCTCACAAGGCAAACGTGGCAAGGGCATCGGGAGTGTGTTTGATGGCAAAGGGGTTTGGTGAAGCTGCGTGGTTCATGGATAGTGGCTGCACGCAACATATGACCAATCATCGTGAGTGGCTTACCGGATTGAGGGAGTCTAGTGTACCCTACGTTCTGTTGGGCGATGAAGGAAAACTGAGTGTGAAGGGGGAAGGAGAGTTGCTGCTCCAGGGAGAGTACGGGGAGCTGAAACTGGAGAATGTGCTTTTAGTGGAGAAGCTGTCACTGAATCTGATCAGCCAAACTCAACTTGACAGCACGGGGTGCAAAACCTTCAGCGACAAGGGGAAGCTGTGGGTTTTCAATGAGGATTGGAAGGTGGTTGCAGAAGGGAACAGAAATCAGGGGTTGTATGAAATGAAGCTGAGGAAGAAGGGGCTGGAGGATGAGAATGCCACCTACCTGCCATCACTCGAAGGGGACCTAGCTAGGGAGGAGTTGAAGGCTCGGCTTGGTGGCTTACCAGTGAAGGAGCTGCAGCAGGAAGCTTCAGCCATGGTGGTTGGGATGGAGAAGGTGAAATTGGAGACCTTGCACAGGCGCATGGGGCATGCAAGCATGGATAGGGTCAAGGAGTTGGTAAAAAAGGGCATGGTAAAAGGTGTGGCACTGAAGGAGGGGGCTGGAACCAAGGGAAAATGTAGCAAGTGTGTTGAAGGTAAAATCACAAAGTCCCCTCACCCCCACCACCAGGTACATGAGCCTTATGGCACCTTGGACATCGTAGCTGCCGACGTGTGTGGGCCTATGAGGGTGGCATCACGTCACGGCAGCCGCTACTTCGTTACCTTCACTGATTTGGGAACAAGGCACACATGGGTGACGGAGCTGAAAGATAAGGCAGAAGTGTTTCCTAGCTCCGTGACTTGGATGGCGGAAGCGGAGCGGCAAAGTGGGAAGGTGCTGAAAGTTTTAAGGACAGATAATGGAGGGGAGTTTACTGGTGAGCTATTCAACAAGTTTCTACAGAGTAAAGGCATCCGACGGCAGCTGACTGTACCCTACACTCCACAGCATAACAGCATAGCGGAGCGGGTGAATCGGTCACTACTAGGCAGTGTGAGGAGCATGCTTGCCGACAGTGGGCTGCCACTGAAGTTCTGGGGTGATGCATTGGCAATGGCTTGCTGGTACAAGAACCGCCTACCTACGAAGGGACTTCAAGCAGATATGACTCCCCACGAGGCCTTCTATGGCAGGAAGCCGAATCTGGGGTTTGCACGGGTGTGGGGGAGTATGGTGCAATACAGAGAGCCAGCTGGTCCGGATCATAAGTTGCTGCCCAAGGCTCATTGGGGGATTAACCTCGGTACCTGCCCAGTGAGCAAGGGGTGGGTGATAAAGGATGTAATTTCAGGAAAGGTCACGATCACCCGGGATGTTGTCTTCTACGAGGAGGTGAACTACCTGCAGTGGAAGGGAATAGAGAAAGAGATTGCAGCAGCAGGGACAGCAACTGCACCGGACAAGGTGGAGGATCTTTTGGAGGAAAAGGAGAGTGAGGGAGTTGGAGATGAAGGAGATGAGGAGCTTGAAGATGTGGAACGGGCAGATTCAGTCGATTGGGTGTGGGAGAAGGTACCAACCAGTGAAGCGGATGAAACCAATGGAGTGGAGATAGCAGGGGAGCAGCCAAGCAATGAAGTAGCTGAGGGTGGCAATGATGAAGTGGCTGGAGAAGAGGGAGATGAAGAATCAGCAGCTGAAGGAGATAGTGATCCTTGGAAGCTCCTAGATAGTGAAGACAGCAATGTCAAGATGAGAGGGATAGCGGACCTGCTTAAGGAAGGTGCCATCATCATTGGAAGGGAAGTGAAATCTGGAGATGAGAATGAGAAGGCAAAGGAGGATCTCAGTGGAGATGAGGCTGAATCACCTACAGAGGAGTTGGGGAAAGGAAAGAGGGTGAAGAAACCAAACCCTCGGTATGCGCAACTGCTGATGACGTGCTGGAAGGACATCCATACCCACCTTCTACTCTCTGCCACAGCTACTGACCTAGTCTCCAATGAAGGAAAAGTGACCCACAACCTGCCCAAAGAGCCAGTGAGCATCGAGGAAGCGCTAGAGGGTCCAGAAAGAGAGCAGTGGAAAGCAGCAATAGAGGAGGAGTTGAACACATTGGCTGAAAGGGGCACATGGGAGCTCATGCCTATGCCGGAAGGGAGGAAAGCCGTGGGGGTGAAGTGGATTTTTAAAATCAAGACCGGAGATATGGGGCAGCTGGAAAGGTTCAAAGCAAGGCTTGTAGCCAAGGGCTACACTTAGGTGGAGGGGAAAGACTACCAACAAAATGAGATCTACGCTCCAGTGAGCAAGTTGGCAACGGCACGGGTCTTTCTCAAGGTGGTAGCAGCAAGAAAATACTTCATGGTGCAGCTGGATATTAAAAACGCGTTTTTGTATGGGGTGTTGAAGGAGGACATCTACCTCGAGCAACCACCAGGGCATGACGACGGCTCGGGCAGAAAATGCAAGCTCAACAAGGCATTATATGGGCTGAAGCAGAGTCCTAGGGAGTGGTACATGGCAATGGATGAACGGCTGCTGCAAGGGGGATTTCAGAAAAGTGAGTGTGATAGGGCGTTCTACTGGAAGGGAGAAGGGAAGGAGAAGGTGTTCCTGGTGCTATATGTGGATGACATCTTGGTGGCTGGGGTGTTAGAGGAGGAGGTAGAGAAGGTGTGTGCTCATCTTGCGGAAGTTTTTCAAGTGAAGCAGATTCCGAGGACCACACTCTTTCTCGGCATGAATCTGGAGCGACGTAAGGAGGAGAGGAAGATGTTCCTATACCAGCAGAAATATTGCAGCAGGGTGCAGCAGAGGTTTGGCAACGACTACACGAAGGCAATTTCTACACCACTGAGTGGGGTAGCTGAAAGCGACAGTGAAAGGGAGGAGGATGTCAACCAATGGGGCTGCAAAGAGAGAGCTCTGCAAGTATATCAGTCTATGGTGGGGTCTATCATGTATCCGGTCTCATGCACGCGCGTCGACATGGCATACGCAGCTAGCTATCTTGGGCAACAAGTGCAGCAGCAAGGGGAGAGAAAATGGAGAGAGATGAGGAGGACTATTGACTACCTACTGCAACATGAAGATGAGGGGCTGTTATTTGAAGGAGGTGAAGAGACCTTGGAGTTAGTGGGGTATGCGGATGCTTCACATGCATCCGACAAGAAAACAAGGAAGGGAGCATACGGTTACGTGTTTCTGCTCGGTGGGACAGCCATCATGTGGCAAGCGAAAAGGTTGGCTGACATAGCGCTCTCTAGTGCGGAAGCGGAGTACATGGCTCTGTTTTTCGCGTGCCAAGAGGGGGTTTGGTTGAGAAGGCTACTCAAGGAGATGGAAATCAAGGTGGAAGGGCCGACAGTGATACGCACGGATAGCAAATCTGCCATCGACTTGGCTCACAACGACAATTGGCACGGGAGGACCAAGCATATGGATGTGAAGTATCATTGGGTGCGTTCAAAGGTGAGTAGCAAGGAGTTCAAGTTTGAATTCGTACGTACGGAGGCACAAGCAGCAGATTTTCTGACTAAGGTGTTACCAAGGGCTAATTTTGAGCGTTGCAAGAGAGAGGTTGGGATGCGTACTTTGGCTGAATTGCAGGGGAGTGTGGAGCAGGGCTAGAGGTGGTTCAAGTTGAAATGTGCGAGGGAGAGTGCATAAGCTGGTGGTAAGCAAACCACAGGGGAGATTGTTGCAGGTGGTTAGCTAACCACGACCTAAAGGGACCTACGTCGACCTAAGAAGAAATCGGTGTGACTAGCAGTGACTAAGGGGGAGTAAGGACCTAAGAAGAATATGAGCTACTTGTGTTGGGGCGGTAGATGAAGGAACACGGCAGCGGCGGAACCTATGGTGAGAAACGGAGAGAACAAGAGGGAGCGTGCGGATGTGGAGAAGATCAGGGCTGAAATGTCGAGATTTGAAGTGAAGTGAAGGGAAGTCACGCCGGGTCAAAGGCGCGTCCAAGGAAGTCTGAAATTCGAACTCGAGGCGCGTTCGGTGCATGGTTGGATTTGGAAATTGAGCCGAGTACAAGTCAGCTCGAAATTAGGCGCGGCGCGAGGGCGAAATCAAAAATCCTTTTGCTTATAACTTGCTTTGTGTTTTCTGTTTTTGTATGCCTTCTTCAATGAAATTACTTGAACTTTCTGCCTTGACGTTTTCCAGCAAATTCCTTCACACAGTTGAGGCCAGAGCTTCATATGCTTGTTACTAAGACTCTAAATAGTCTTCATAGTCTAGACTAAAGGCTGCGCACGTACAAGAATGAAAATCACGGTGTTTGTGAAAACATGCTAACGGTGGCACCGGTGTTACAATAATGGTTCTGCATTTTTGGAAACCCACACCAATCCCCTCCTCCCGCCTTCAGCCTCCCCAACCCCCCTTTCCCGCCCGTCTTTCAGGCTGGTGTCAAAGAGTCCTGCGTGACAGATCTAAGACTCTTTGATCTGTCACCGCAGGCAGAATTCCCAAAAGACTCATCTGGGATAGTTCGAAATTTTGCTGATGGTTGGAAAGTCTCTGGCGAGATGGTTTCAGGATGCTTTTGGGAGCAAACTTTTTTTACCGATGCTGTTCTGCCTCCCCCCGGCCCGCAATGCGAGCAGAAGTTCCACCACGACCTGCCCGACACCAATCCGCCCTCCCGCCTTCCGCCTCTCACACCCCCCACCCTCCCCCCCCCCCCCAAACTTCCCCAACCCCCCCGTCCCCCCTCCCAACAAGCAGAAGTTCCATCGCGACCTGCCCGACACCAAGGTGCATGCGTGCGGCGCCTCCCGCAGCTCACACGTTCCCCTCCCCTTTCGATTCTTCCCTCTCCCCAACCCATCCCGCCCCCCCCCCACTCCGCCTGCCCAATGCGAGCAGAAGTTCCATCGCGACCTGCCCAACACCAAGGTGTATGCATACGGCGCCTCCCGCAGCTCGGCGCGCTACCCAGGCCCCGTGCTCGTCGCCACACGCGGCACCACCACCAAGGTGAGCGCGGCATCACGAGCACCAGCGAGGTGAGCACCAGCAAGGTGAGCACCAGCAAGGTGAGCATCAGCAAGGTGAGCACCAGCAAGGCGCGGTAGTACCAATGGGCTGACTCGGTCAGCCGCTGTCAATCTCAGTCGGGCGCAGTGGTTTGCGCCAATCAAGACATTTGCAGTCTGGTGTATTTTGAGGCGCCTCAAAATACACTTCAGTCTCAGTCGGGCGTAGTGGTTTGCGCCAATCAAGACATTGCAGTCTTCAGTTCCTGTAATCAATGCTGCTTTTCTGCACCTTGGCGGAACGGAAGAATCATTCTATTTGAGAGCTTCCAAAGAGTCTCATCTGCTTCCAAAGAATCGTTCTTTTTATGTAAGCGCTGATGGTTGTCTCGATGTGCTGATATACGGTGTTGTTGCTAGCTAGCTTAACGTTCCACTGACTAATGTAGGATGCAGCTACTTGTCACCAATCACATCAACCCTTTCTCCCTTATTGATCTCAACCTGTTCTCTTTAGCGATGTCCCTGATTCACTCGAAGCTAAGCTCATTAGATTGCTCACTTGCTCAACATCATGTTCACGATCGCAGGTGAAGTTCTCGAATCGCATCCGAGACAAGGCACACATGTTTTGAATCGACTCAAAACAGACCTTTGTTCAACATCATGTTCACGATGGCAGGTGAAGTTTGTGAATCACATCAGAGACAAGACACACATGTTCAAGGTCGACCCCACACTTAGCGTGCCCGAACTCACCAACGGCGGTGTGCCCATCAGTAAGTCAGAAATAACCACGGTATGGTTATTACCATGTGAGTAAGAATAACGTTTGCAGGCGCGGTTATAGCAACCCCTTTTGCAACCCCTTTCTATCATGAGGGTCGGCTTTGCTGGTAGTAGACTTCATTCCACTCTTTTCATTGACTTCAGGCGTTTCAGTGGGGTGGATTTAGCTTCCAGTGCGGCACAGACTGTTATCATCTAGTTCACAAAACATTCTGATCGCGTCTCGTCTCCAGCATTCCCCTTCGGTCCGCCTCATTCTCACAAACAACCCAATAACTTTGCTCTCATCGCAGCCGTCCATAGGCAGAGAGTGGTGACCTCCAGTTCACTTTTTCCTGAAACTCCTCCTTGTTACCGCTTCCGTTCACTTTGCTCTCATCGCAGCCGTCCATAGGCATGGCGGGGAGACGCCAAGCCGATCCGACAGCCATCCCATGGCATGGTACACTGCCTTTGGGGAGCAGGGACCCGAGTTCGAATCCCAGGAGCACACATATCCGAACATGCAGCGCGCGACGATGCTGTGGTACCACGACCACACGATTGGCATGGCCGCACTGAACTTGCTCGCGGGAATGGCGCGACCCGCAGGGCGAGGAGAGGCGGCTCAAGAAATGGCTGCCACGTGGCGAGCGGCAATTGCACCTCGTGATTGCTGACAGGACCTTTTTTCCCAACGGGTCGATGAATTATCCGAACCAGGGACTCGTGCCTAACGTGCACCCGAACTGGATACCCGGTTATATCGGCAACGCAAATGTTGTAAACAGCAAGGTGAGACAAAGAGATGATTTCTTCTGCTGTTCTTTCTTTCTTTTTTTGCCAATGCATGCCTGTTCTGGATCAAATCGATGTGGTACTGTGATGGATCTCCACCCCCATTTCTGACCAATCACATTGTGTCATTTCCCCAACGTTTTCCCTCAGGTCTGGCCGTTCCTCAACGTTCGGCGAGCGATGCATCGGATTCGCATGGTGAATGCAGCCAACGCGCGCACGTATAACCTTCCAGTGCGCTGCGCGTGGTGACCACAACTTCAATCCCCCTCTTGCTGGACCCCTGCTGCCCTTCTACCTGGTGAGGAGAGAACAAGGCTCCTAGCTGCTTCCGACGTTGACGTCCGAACGGATAATTACCCTACAGATGCACTTGCAACAATGATATCATTCAATGCCACTCAAATGGTTCACCCTTTCTCCTGTCTCTCACTTCCTGACACCCCTTATTCCCCTCTCCTCCCTACCGTTGCACAGTCATCTTGCCAGATTGGTTGTGACGGTGGTTACCTCGCGATAATAAAAGTGTTTTGAGACGTCTCAAAACATTCCCCTCTCCTCCCTACCGTTGCACAGTCATCCTGCCAGACTGGTTCTGACGGTGGTTACCTCGCCCGCTCGCTGCGCCGCTCCTTCCTGCTCGTTGTCCCGGGCGCGCGTCACGATCTCCTACTCGACTTCAACACTGCGCCCGGATGGTGCCTTACCTGCGCCCCTCTTCACCCTGTCCTGCTTCCCTTCCCCATAACACAAACCAGATTGGTTCTGACGGAGGCTATCTCGCCCGTCCGCTGCGCCGCTCCTCCCTGCTTGTCTTCCCGGCCACGCGGCACGACCTGCTTCTTGACTTCAACGCTGCACCCGGATGGTGCCGTGACATCATCATTGTCAACAGCGCCAACATTCCCTTCCCCAGGGGCCAGCCTCCTGACTGGTTCACGGGCGTGGTCATGCGATTCATCATCAACCAGGAGCCGCCTGTGAAGCCCCCTCCCTTGCCCGAGACGCTCTCGGTGAGTGTGACTCTTGTTTCTGTCTCACCTGCCAGGCAGTTTCCCCCCTTCCCCACGGGACAGCCTGCTGACTGCGTGGTCATGCGATTCACCATCAACTAGCGCTCTCCAACCAAGCCCCTCGCCCTGCCCAACAAGCTGTCGGTAAGTCTTCCCTGCCCAAGACGCTTTCGGTGGGTAAATTTTTCTGTCTGCCGCCCAGCTTGGCATGCCTGGCATGTCTGCCGCCCAGCTTGGCATGCATCAGGCGTTCTTTGCCTTCCCTCCCCTTTTGAAACTCCTCCCCCGCTTGCGGTACATCCCTTTAATATACTTTTTCCTAGGCAGAAAGACAGCACTCAAATACTCACTCACTCACTCACTCACTCTCACTCACTCACTCTTTCCCTTGTGTGCTCACCCACTCACTACTCATCCCTCCTATGCAGCACATCCCCCCGGTGGACCTCTCCCAGGCAGTGAAGCAGCGTTTTCTCGCCGTAGTGTTTGTGATTGACAAGGCGTTGCATGAACCGACCGCCATGCTTCTGGATGGCAAGCACTACATGGATCCAGCCACTGAGAAGCCCAGAGTGGTGAGCAAGCATAGACTACCCGAGGTGACTTTTGAGTCGACTTAAAAGTCACCTTGTTGGATGGCAAGACCTACATGGATCCAGCCACTGAGAAGCCCAAAGTGGTGAGCTCTAGAGGCGCCTCATAAGGCAGTAGAGCAGCGTTTTCTTGCCATAGGGTTTGTGATCGACAAGGTGTCACAGAAACCGAGCGCCATGCTGTTGGATGGCAAGACCTACATGGATCCAGCCACTGAGAAGCCCAAAGTGGTGAGCACAGAACACTCAAGTACACCCCTTGTTTTAGTATTACTTACTTACATACACATTTTTAGTATCTCTCGGTGTTTAGTGCAAGTGAACTAAAAAATCTGCTAAATTTCCTTTCCTTCCCCTCCTTTGGAAGAGTTGTTTTAATGCTTTTGCTTGTGGTGTGCTTTTTGTCACTCCCTGCCTTTCAAACATGGTACCGGTACCCTTTTTTTCCAGGGAACTTCGGAGCTTTGGCACATCGTCAACCCGAGCTTCGAGGCGCACCCCATCCACCTGCACCTCATACAGCACCGCCCCATCTCCCGCCGTTCGATCGACTCCGGCGGGCTAATCAACGGCTCCTGTTCGCTCGATCCCGCCTCCTCCAAGCCCAGCTGCTTCACTGGCCCGGCTCGGCCCGTGCCGCTGCATGAGAGGGGGTGGAAGGACACCACCGTTGCATGGCCGGATAGCGTTCTCACCGTCTTTGTGCCGTTCAAGGGGCAGGTGAGATGCGGTGCAGTGTGGTGGGGGGGGAGGTGGTTGGGTGGAAGGACACCATTGTTGCATTCCCAGTTAGTGTTCGCAGCATGAGAGGGGGTGGAAGGACACCACTGTTGCATTCCCTGACATTGTTCTCACCGTTTTTGTGCCGTTCAAGAGTCAGGTGAGCTGTATACCCTGGTGTTTAGGTAAGTTCCTGTTTGGTCAGGGTTGAAACAGATGAGGTGTTGGAGAGGGGGGTGGGGGAAAAGGAAGAACACTACTGCTGTCATATATTTCAACAACTCGCCCCTTCTAATATTTCAACAACTCGCCCCTTCTAATATTTCAACAACTCGCCCCTTCTAATATTTCAACAACTCGCCCCTTCTAATATTTCAACAACTCGCCCCTTCTAATATTTCAACAACTCGCCCCTTCTAATATTTCAGCAACTCGCCCCTTCTAATATTTCAACAACTCGCCCCTTCTAATATTTCTGGTGTTTTTCCAGCGCCTTCAACGACCTGGTGTTTTTCCAGCGTCTCCTACATCCTTCAACCCTGTAGTCAACAACAGCCACTTGATGACAAAATCAGAATCCTCACAACAAGGCCTTTGCCTTCATGCTTGAAATTTGTTTTGAGTGAAAAACGGCAGAGCCACATGTGGTGGGTAGGTAGATCTAAGATGTCATGATGAGCGGCCTCATCATGTCGTTGTCCTCGTGCTCCATCGCATGGCAGTGCCACACATAGCCTGGGCCCTTGGTTGCGTCAAACGGGAACGGCTTGCCATCCTGCACGTGGGGCCACGCGAGGCGATCCAGAGAAGGAAAAATAGAGGGTTGGCAACTTGGCATTGCCAGCACGGTTGAGAAGAGGAATGGGACATGTGAAGAGGGGTTTGAGGGTGTGGCGAGGAGTGGTTCAAAAGGAGGGGTTTCAGGGTTGGATGGTCGAGTCGAAAGAGCTGGAAAAAAGGATGTTGGTAGAATCAACAGTAGTGTTGTCCTTCCTTCCTCCCCATCCCCCTCTACACCGCCTTAACCTGTTCAACCCCCAAACTATACAGGAAGGTCTTACTGTATTTGAAGAGAGGGTATTTTTGAGACGTCTCAAATGCACGCCTCAACCTGTTCAACCCCCAGACTATACAGGAAGGATTTACTGTATGTTGTAACACCAGCCATGTCCTCCTTACCCTTGAATGGCAGAATTATGATACCTGGGAATGCAAGAGTGGTGTTCTTCACCCTACCACCTTTCTCCCCACCCGACTGCACCGCATCTCACCTGCCCCTTGAACGGCACAAAGATGGTGAGAACGATATCCGGCCATGCAACAGTGGTATCCTTCCACCCCCTCTCATGCTGCGGCACAGGCCTGGCCGGCCCCGTGAAGCAGCTGGGCTTGAATGGAGAGGATGGTGCGAGCGAACAAGTGCCGTTGATTAGCCCGCCAGAGTTGATTGGACGGCGGGTGATGGGGCGGTGCTGAATGAGGTGCAGGTGGATGGGGTGCGTCTCAAATGTCGGGTTGATGATGTGCCAAAGCTCCGAAGTGCCCTGAAAAAAAAAGGGTATGAAAGGCAAGAAGTGACAAAATCACATCAGATGGTTTCAAGGAGTTCTCTCACAGGTGCAATCCGGAAGGAGAGGAGAGCTTGCAAAATATTTTACTTTACTTGCGCAAAAACGCCGAGAAATACTTAAGAAATATAAAGATTTACAGTTACCAGATGGGTGTACTCGGGTGTCTTGTGCTCACCACTTTGGGCTTCTCAGTGGCAGGATCCATGTAGGTCTTGCCATCCAGCAGCATGCCGCTCGGCTTCTGTGATGCCTTGTCGATCACAAACACTATGGTCAGCCAGCGCTGCTTCACCGACTGCGAGAGGTCCACCGGGGGGATGTGCTGCCGAGAGGGAGGGAGCAGTGAATGGGTGGGCACAGAAGGGAGTGAGTGAGTGAGTGAGTGAATGAATGAATGAGTGAGTGCATGAGAAAGTGCTGCTGTTTTGCTTGGGAAAAGTCCACTAGGGGGGTGTACTGCTAGCACGGAGAGGATTCAAAAGGGGAGGGGAGGGAGGGAAGTCAAGGAGGAGTGTAACGCCCAATGCATGCTAGACTGGGCGGCAGGTATGACATGCCAGGCATGCGGCCGAAAAGTCACCCACCGGCAGACTCTTTTGCAGGGCAGGGGCTTCACAGACTCATGGAAAGCTTGCTGGTCAGGGCAGGAGGCTTCACAGATGAGTGCTGGTTGATGATGCATCGCATCACCACGTGTAAACAGAGTTGTTTTGAGACGTCTCAAACAACTCTGTTTACATCAGGCGAGTGCTGGTTGATGATGCATTGCAACACCACCCCCCTGAACTAGTCAGCATTCACTCAACCAACCGAACAAAACAGGCGGGGAACTTACCGACAGCATGTTGGGCAGGCAGCGCGGGGGGCTTCATTGGAGAGCGCTGGTTGATGATAAATCGCATGACAACACACCCGTGAAGTGAACCACAGTGAAGGCAAGCAAGAGCCTGGTAGACAGACAGAACTAGAAGGACAGAAAGAGAGTCATGCACACACTCACCGAAAGCTTCTTGGGCAGGGCAGGGGCCTTAATCGGCGAGCGCTGGTTGATAATGATTCGCATGACCAAGCCAGTGAACCAGTCAGCGGGCTGTTCCGTGGGGACAGACTTTTTTTCACTCACCGGAAGCTTGTTGGGTAGAGCCAAAAGACTCCTGAGCAGAGCTGTTGGCTTGTTGAGAGCCGGGGGGTTCACACGCGAGCGCTGGTCGAAAATGATTCGCATGACCACACCCGCGAACCAGTCAGCAGGCTGTCCCGTGGGGAATAAGAGAGAGCGCCATGGCAGACAGACAGACAGAGAGCTGGAGAGGCAGAAAGACACACAATCACGCACTCACTGAAAGGCTCTTGGGCAGGGCAGGGGGCTTCACGGGCGAGCGCTGGTTGATGATGAATCGCATGACCACGCCCGTGAACCAGTCAGCAGGCCCTCCCACGGGGAAGGGGATGGAGGCGCTGTTGACAACAATGACATTGCGGCACCATCCGGGTGCAGCGTTGAAGTCGAGAAGCAGGTCGTGGCGCATGCCCGGGACGACAAGCAGGGAGGAGCGGCGCAGAGGGCGGGCGAGGTAACCACCATCGGAACCGATCTGGCAGATGGAGGGAAGTGGGAGGGTGGGGTGGGTGGGGGAGGAGGGGTAACGGGGGTTACAGAGGTTTTGGGATAGGCCACAGGCGGTGCAGCGTTGAAGTCGAGAAAGAGGTCATGACGTGTGCCTGGGACGATGAGCAGGAACGAGCGGCGCAGGGGGCGGGTGAGGTAGCCTCCGTGAGAGCCGATCTGGTTATGGGGAGGCAGAAAGGCAAAAGGGAAGCAGATGGGCAAAAGGGAAGCAGATGGGCAAAAGGGAAGCAGAACGGAAGAAGGGAAAAGTGGATGGCGGCACACGTGAGGGGGAAACGAAGGAGAGTGGTGAGTAGAAGAGGGGAAGAGGAGGGGGGAGAGTGGGAGGGGAGGAAGGGTTGAAGAGAGGAGAGGTGGAACTAGTTCCCACCAGGTGAAGAATAGCAGGGGTCCTCCAACAGGTGATCAATCTAGTCAACTTGAACGGTGATTAATTGGGTAACGGACGACCTTTTCACATCGAAGAGAGCGAGGCGCCTCTTGATCTCACCAGGTAGAAGGGCAGCACGGGTCCAGCAAGAGGGGGATTGAAGTTGTGGTCACCACGGCCAGCGCACTGGAAGGTGAGGTTATACGTGCGCGCGTTGGCTGCATTCACCATGCGAATCCGGTGCATCGCTCACCGAACACTGAGAAACGGCCAGACCTGAGGGACAGCGGTGGGGGAAGGGAATGGCACAACGTGAGTAGTCAGAGATGGGGATGGAGTTAGAACAACAATATCAATGCTTACATGAACCACAAGCTTGCATTGGTAAAAAACACACACAAAGCAAAGCCATCCCTTCGTCTCACCTTGCCGTTTACAACGTTTGTATTTCCAACGTAGCCGGGTATCCAGTTCGGGTGTACATTCGGCACAAAGCCCTGGTTCGGATAATTAATGGATCCGTTCGGGAAAAACATCCTGTCAGCAATCACGAGGTGCAGTTGCCGCTCGCCACGTGGCAGCCACTTCTTGAGCCGCCTCTCCTTGCCCTGCGGATCGCGGATAACGTAAAGCCCCGCCATCCCCGCGGCCATGTTCAGAGCGGTTATGCCAATCGTGTGGTCGTGGTACCACAGCATCGTAGCGCGCTGCGTGTTCGGATAGGTGTTCTCTTCAGATTCGAACTCAGGCCCGTGCTCCCCGAAGGCTGTGTACCACGCCATGGGATGGCCGTCGGATTTGCTTGGCGTCTCACCGCCATGCTTGTGGACGACTGCGATGATAACAATGTGAACAGACGGAGGTGGTAGCACGGCGGAGTTTCAGGAAAAAAGTGATTGGAAACGCCAGAGACGCGTGCATCGTGTCAGTGAAGAAAATGGGGACCGCTTTCTGCCGTACTGGAAACGCGATTCACCACACTGAATCGCTTCGAAGTGACTCGAAAATAAACGTACCAGCCAGCCGACGCTGACAAAGAACTTGAAACGAGGACGGGTTGGTTGGTTGGTTGGTTGGTTGCTAATGTCAACACTACCACGGTCCTGACTTACTGATTGGCACACCGCCGTTCTTGAGCTTAGGCGTCATGAGCGTCGGATCAATCGTGAACATGTGTGTCTTGTCCTTGATGTGATTCGCGAACTTCACCTGCGATTGTGAACATATTGAACAAGAGCGAATCAGGGGACTTTATATGAATCGGGAAATTAAGTAAGCAGGTTGTGGTAAAAGAAGTTACTACACGAAGCGCATCCAAAACAGCCATGATCGATTGACATCATAGGATAAGAGAAGCACGAGGGACGGTTTGAAATCACAAGGGACGCTTTAAAGGCTCTCACGAAAGCACAAGGGATGCTTTGAAAGCTCTCAAAGAAAGCTGCTTCCTCCTCCAAAGGTGCGGAGCAGACGAAGGTGCCGCGCTCACCGTGCAGGCCACGCTGCTCTCTCCTTGCAGGTGCTGTCGCGCTCACCTTGGTGGTGGTGCCGCGTTTCGCGACGAGCACGGGACCCGGGTAGCGCGCCGAGCTGCGGGAGACGCCGTACGCATACACCTTGGTGTCGGGCAGGTCGCGATGGAACTTCTGAAAGTTGGGCAGACCGGGGGGACGGGTGGGTGGGGGGGGGGGAGGGAGAGAGGGGGAGAGAGGGGGGTAAAGGGGGGGAGGGGGCGGAAGAAGGAAAGGAGGGAAGAGGAAGCGGGGAGGTGGACCGAGTGAGCGGGGGTTTTCGCGAGTAGAGAATTATCATTGTGGCAGCGAGACCTGGAATGTCGCAAACGCAAATGCGAAAGGAACCACAAATGCAAACGCGAACCGTCACACTTGCCTGGTAGACGTCGTAGGCGCCGAGTTTGATGGTCTCGCCGGCCGACGCGTCGAGGAAGGTGAGCGGCGACGCGGCGAGGTCGTCGACGAACTTGCACAACGGCTTCTGCGGAAACCGGTTCACGCACCGCGGCCCCGCCAGGGGTTGCGCGCGCGCCGTCATCAGCACGCTGAGAAGCGCCAAGACGACGGCGCAAAGGCGCGCGAGCGTGGTCGGAGGCATTTTGGCGGTTCGGTTCACGTCTGCTGCCGGTGCTCCGTCACGAGAGTGGAAATTGGATGCCGTCGGCACGCCGCGGCTCGATTATTATTAGTACTAAATTGCACGCCTCTGCGTCTTCTGTTAGAGAGATAATAGCCCACCCCGAGGCAGATCAGCTAGGTGAAGGGTGGAAGACAAGGAATGGGAAACGGAACGAGTGCCACTCAAAAAAACCTGGAAGGATATGAGCGACGAGGATGGCTAGCCGCTCTGATCATCAGATATACGCTGAGCGCTCGCATGCGCACGATCGTACGAACATGCGCACGATCATGCGCACGAATGGCCAGGCTTCCGCCAGGGAACGAGCGAACGAGAGCCTCGCCTTGGAACTTGGGAAGGAGATTGTTTGGGAGAGAACGAGGAGAGCGGAGGGGGATGTGGGGCGAGGCGGGGCGGGGAGAGAGCGAGGAGAGCGGCGGAGGGTGGGGGGAGGTCGGCCAGGCCTACATCGCGTACTACGCGATGGCAGCAACGGGGGTTTCGTTCGTATGGCAGCAACGGCTAAGCTGGGAGTACAGTAAGATGATCCGCCGTCGCGGCTCGTCGCGGCGGAGGGGGACATTGTGACAGTGGGGCTCGCCACCAGATAGATGCGGTGCGATACGATGCGATGTGGGTGAATTTACAGCGTACCGCTGGCTGGCATTGCCTCCACTTCCTGAAGTGTAGGTGGGGGGAATAGAGACGCCAGCAGCCCCGCCGGAGCGAGGCGAGTCGAGGCGAGCGGACGTAGGATGCGGTGGCGATGTGCATGAGGGGGGAGGAAAATTTTGCGGCGATGGGGTATGGGACAGTGAAAGTCACTCAAGGGAGGTCCACCTGCCTTGCGCATTGGCAAGTGCATTGGGCATTGTCGGGCGCGTGTTGAAAGCGCATTGGCAGGAAGGCTCGTCGGGGAACATGGTGGCAGGAAGGCTCGGGAATTGATGGAAAGTGGCGCCTGTGGCGCAATCCATCAACGCGAGCCAACGCAAGCGATCGCGCCTTCGCCCGTGGTTTTCCGCTCCGCTCGGAGGAAATGGCTTTGTCTCGGGCCTCAGCAGTCGAAGCCGAAAGCTGGGGCGCTGGGACCTCGTGTTTGAGCTAGGTGGGGGGGGGGGGGGGGGGGGAAGGGGAAGGGAAGGGTGGGCGAAGAGTAGCGGAGAGGGTAATGTAGTAGCACAGTATTTTAGGAACCACTTGTGAGCTAGGCGACGGAGTGAAGCAAACCTACTGTGTCTACAAAATGTTCTCGATTATAGTCCCGGTAAAAAACACGCGCACTGCGGGCCTTTGTGGAAAACTTACAAACCCCGGGCAAAAGGGAACTTATAGTCCCATACAAGGACAATTGCTGAAAGAGTGATTTTCCTTTGCTACTAATCGTGTTTTCCTGTCACATACGTACATTCGGACTACGCTGTCTTCAACTTCTCGTCGCACGGTTCGCCGCGTTGATATGTCGCAGGACAAACGGGCAGACAAATACAAAACAAATATGTTCAAAGCCGAAATGACAGACAACATTTTTCGTTTTACATTGTAAGCGAGATTAATGAGATGGCATTGTCGGAGCTCGCAGGGAACCGCGAGACAGGACTTCGACACAAGCGCGGTAAGATAAGCAGACAATCACAACCGCAAAAGCAAATAGTGAATCAAAACTTCCTTTCTATTATTTTCCGTAAATGCTCTGACTGGTTCGATTTGCGTCCTCTGATTGGCTGTGGAACTGATTCGTGCAATGATTCAGTCAAGATGCAAGATTTCCCGCCAAAAAAGAGACTGTAGAGGAGGGGATACACTTGGGGCATATGTTAAAATTTTACTCGACGAGGAAAAGGGCCTCTTTTAGGAAGAGCCTCTAAGCCAGAACATCTATAATTTAGTCAAGGGGAACACTGCCAGCCAAGCGGCCTGGTCTAGCCAGACCACACCCCAACCGAGATCGGTTCCGTACACAGCAAAGGGAAGATGACGGGAAGGCGGCGCCACTGCAACGACGGCAGCGCATTCCTTCCGAACCGATAAATCCAGCAAGTACGCGAGCGTAAGGGACAACGAGCAAGGCGAGGAAGGCGATTTGGAAGCTACAGTAGTTGGCAGCGAGTGTGCAATTCGGCTTTGGGTTTCTCGTTACCTGCATATAAAGGAACTCCTTTAGTAACGTACGGCGCCCAAACCTAATCTGTAACTATACTTATCCCAATTGCAATGCGTCTCTTTCGTGAATGTGGGCCTTTCTATGTCACATCTTTCACTCACTGTATGCCATGGTTGTCTCGTTGTTACTGGGCAATAATACTTTCCTCTCTGTTCATGTAAAACTATACTACGAAGTTATTGGTTGGCTATGCCCACATGGCCTTCAGAGCCAGCCTCACAGTATACACAACAGGCCTAATTTTTGGTTTTGGGCAACCCTTGTGATCAGTGTTGCACCTGTTCAAAAACCTCTTTATCAGTGTGACACTTGGTTCAAACCCTGATCCATCAGGTTTTCTCTTGTTTTTTAAAATCCAACCCAGTTGCATTAGTGTACCATATTTGCAAACCCTTATGAATTGATTATGTCGTTGCACTCAATAACGAATTTACTCATCATCATCATCATACATGCCACATGGGTTTAGCTCGTCGTCTGATGCTTCAGCAGGCTCTGGAACTTTCTCCTTCCCCTTCCGGTCCACCTGGGTCGCATGCGCAACAGGTTTCGCGGGCCTTCTGGTTTTATGCTTGCGCCAGATGTCCACCACGTCGGCCCATACATATGGGTACTTGAGCATGTGCAGCGTCATGAGGTCGCCAAGGCGGGCATCGCACAGCGATGTGCGCATCCAGCTTTTGATGATATTCTGGCGACTGAATCCTCTCTCACACTCCACTGTGCTCAGTGGCAGCACTGCGAGGGCCTGCCAGAGTGTAACGAGGTTCGGATAGCTGCGTCGCCAATCCCTGCTCTTCAACATGCTCGTAAGTCCCTGGTGGAAATCTTCCCCCGCGTGATGACGTGACAAGATGTGATAGAAGCTCCGCAGCTCCTTATTCGCCGCCTTGAGATCGAATCCTGACGTGGATGGGGTTTGGGGCGACGGATGTAAGGGAGGGTTGGTTGTTGGTTACTGTGGTAGTGTCAGGTACAGTGCGCTATACGAAATAATACGCTTGAACTAAAATGAAATCTCACCTAGAAGCATGCCGCCAAACAGCTTATCGTTCGCTGCCAGCCACTCACGGGTCTTCAACTCGCGTTGGTCCTCCCTGGATGGCCAAGACTCCACTTGAAACAGCTTCGCGCCACCCATCTGCTGCAAGTCCCACATGCGGAACTTCATCCTCGCCACGATCTCCTTCGCGAAACCCGTGCACAACTTCTCACAGTCAGCAAGCGTGCCCCCGAACTTGTGTTTCTTGATGGGTGTCTCGCTCAGCTCGAAACGATGTGAAGTCTGCCGCCCTTCCGAGTCAACCCCTTCAACCACCACCGTCCGATTGTCCCCACCGTGTTCCTTGATGAACTTGGACAGCAGCTTGCTGACCCCGCCTCCGAAAGTCTCGCCGTACACGATGTAACGGTGCGAGATGATGGTGATCGTGCGGTCAACTTGTTTGGCGACTTGCGTGGTGTCCACTTGTACAACATCGGGCATGAAAAACATTTTAGCAAGAGTAAAAATGATTGTAGCCCTACTTTCTTAAAGTTGACTACACACTTGCCTTGCGGTGCTGGAAAAACCGGTTGAGCGCGTTAAGCTCTGCAAGGATGTCTGCCAGGAAATACAAACAAAAATGAAACTTGAACGTTTGCACTGTTGCAGCGATCTTGTGGTCGTACTCCACAATCATGATGATCGCCGCCCCGAAAACTCTGCACAGCCTCGTTATTGCGTCTCCCCGCGACAGCCACCGTACGTTGAATAACCCTTGGTGCTTCAGGTTTGTACGGTGTATCTCGTGTTGCAGCTCCTTGAACCGCTCGTACCAGATGTTAGAGCAGCATATGATCTCTCCCACGGCACGCACAGCAGCATCGATCATGTTGAGGTCTGGGAATGCTTTCGCTGCATCCTTGACCACGAGAGCCTCCCTGCATCAGAGTTGAGAAGTAAGTAAGGTACATTTGAAAATGGGATTTTACGTAACAAAATGCTTACGCAAACCCTGCAAAGCTACAGTTGTCGTACCGATGCGCTACGCAGTGACACCCGACGAGATGCGGAATGCGCTCTTGCACGCGGGTTACAAGGCCGCTCTTCTCCCCCGTCATCACAGACGCACCGTCGGTCCCCATGCCGGCCACACGTTTGATGTCAAGGCTGATAGAGTCTAGATGCCTCGTGAGCACCCCGAAAATAGAAGACGCGTCGCACTTATGCACAGTCAGCAGCGCCAAGAACTTTGTGACCACGACACCGTTCTTGAGGAACGTGGAAAACACAATCAAGTGTTTGCCACGCGCGCGGTCGGTGCTCTCGTTGCAGGTAAGGCCCACGAAGGGTGAAGCGAGAAGATGTTGCAGCTGCTGTGTTTTCTGGTACTTTGCCATCGCCGCGGCCATCTCGTTGAAGCCGTACCTGCAACAATATGCGGGGAACGGTCAAATAATTGTCAGATACATTGCTACTCAAGGTGACACATCGCAATATAAAAACCAAATACGATAGACTTAATGTGTAATGTAAACGCCGTAGGACTGAAGCGGTATGTCGGCGACTCCCTCTTCTGCAAGGAAATGTATGAGCTTCGGGAACATGGCGATCGGGGCGTCGTGATCGCATATGAATTCAATGCCGCACATGAATCGAGTAAGCCGAGCGCCTTCCTTGTCTGTGTTGGCAAAATCGTCGAGGCATTTCCGCTTCTCGATCTCGGCCATGAGCGTGCGCTGCCTCTTCATTGCTTCGTCGTGGCGGCCACTCAGCTCGTGACATCTCATCGAGCCGAGCTGCAAATCGCGACCCCCCGTTCCGTTGCGCCCGAATTTAGTGTCGTCCTTGCCGTGCTCCACGCAAATACTACATCGCAGGATGGGCAACCCATCCTTGTTCTTATCAAGCAGCAGCCATTCGAACTTCGGCAGCCACTGCGTGATGTATAGCTGCTGCGCCTTATCGAACCTCTCCTCTACCTTTTCGGCTTTAGTGAGCTCCCTGGACACACGCGAGGGAGGTTGGACGGGAGCCGGAGGCGGAGTCGGCTTCGCAGGGGGCGTGCCGAACGGGAGTACAGCTTGCGCGTAGCGACACCTCTTCTTCGAGGCTGCTGACGAAGACTCACCGACCTCTGTCACGCTGACAGAGGCGGGAGCATTGTCCGGCGCGAGGGCATTGGAATCAGAGGGACGAGCAGGAGGCAGCTTGTCGCCACTGCGCGATGACGTGCCGACAGTGCAGACGGGCGGAGGGTTCACATGCAGCCCTCGCAGGAAGTCTAAGCCTGTTCGCGCGGCAGCGTCGTTAGGTGGCTCGTCTGCAGCTTCTCCTGGGTTAGTACTTGTACTCAGTTCATTGATAGTGCATTCATTCTCGTTCTACTTTTCTCATGGTATCGAGCAGGTTCCCCCGTGAGAACAGTGCCTAGGGCCCACCACATCGATCTTTTTTTTTCCTGCCCGAAGCGCGCTCAGCCCGAGTCGCGCTCCGGGCTCTCACCTCTTCGAGCCGCCCTAGCGCCCCCCCCCCCAACGCCCTAGCGGCCCCGCCGCCCGTCGATTCGGCCCCGCCGTCCTTCTCAGCGGCCCCGCCGCCCTTCGCTGCGGCCCCGCCGCCCCACATTGCGGCCCCGCCGCCCTTCTTCGCGGCCCTGCCGCCCTTCGCTGCGGCCGCGCCGCCCCTCGCTGCGGCCGCGCCGCCCCTCGCTGCGGCCCCGACGCCTCACATTGCGGCCCCGCCGCCGTTCGCTGCGGCCCCGCCGCCCTTCTTCGCGGCCTCGCCGCCCTTCGCTGCGGCCCCGCCGCCTCACGTTGCGGCCCCGCCGCCCTTCGCTGCGGCCCCGCCGCCCGTCTCAGCGGCCCCGCCGCCCGTCTCAGCGGCCCCGCCGCCCGTCTCAGCGGCCCCGCCGCCCGTCTCAGCGGCCCCGCCGCCCTTCACTGCGGCCCCGCCGCCTCTCTTGCTGCGGCCCCGCCGCCCTACTCAGCGGCCCCGCCGCCCTTCACTGCAGCCCCGCCGCCTCTCTTGCTGCGGCCCCGCCGCCCTACTCAGCGGCCCTGCCGCCCTTCTACTGCGGCCCCGCCGCCCTTCTCAGCGGCCTCGCCGCCCTACTCAACGGCCCCGCCGCCCTTCTACAGCGGCCCCGCCGCCCCTCTCAGCGGCCCCGCCGCCCTTCTCAGCGGCACCGCCGCCCTTTACCTGCGGCCTCGCCGCCCCTTTCACCAGCGGCCCTGCCGCCCTACACCGCCCGCGCCGCCCGAGCCGCCCGAACCGCCCGAGCAGCCCGAGCCGCCCGACCTGCCCGAGCCGCCCGAGCCGCCCGAGCCGCCCGACTCTCCCGAGCCGCCCGAACCGCCCGACCAGCCCGAGCCACCTGAGCCGCCCGAGCCGCCCGAGCCACCCGAGCCGCCTGAGCCGCCCGAGCCGCCTGAGGAGCCGAGCCGCTGGTGCCACGGAGCCGCAGTTGCTGCTGTGCCGTCCGAGCAGCCGTGTTGCCGTGCTGCTGTACTGCTGAGCTGCCCAACCCGCCCTCTCTGGTGAGAGCAGCGCTTCTGTCACTACACTGCCCCTGTCCTACAGCTGGTACTGCTAGTCTACTGCAGTCATGGCTACCCCCAGTGTTCTCGCTTTTGACGCTGAGGGTCGAGCCATTGACTTTGAGGTTTGGGTAGATGACCTGCAGCTTTTCCTACAGTGCGATAGGGCAGACGGTCTATCCCTCTTTGACCTCACCTCTGGCTCCTCTCCTGCCCCTGCTGCTGATGCTGACCCCACTGTTCGCTCCCAGTGGGCCACTCGCGATGCTGCTGCACGTCTTGCTGTGCGTCGCCACCTGCCTACCACTGAGTGCGCGCACTTTAGTCAGTACAAGAGTGCTCAGACCTTGTACGACGCTGTAGTTGCACGCTACTCTTCCCCTACCACTGATGCACTGAGCCGCCTCATGCTACCGTACCTCTTTCCTGACCTTGCTGCCTTTCCCACAGTCGCTGACCTCATTACGCACCTCCGCACTAGTGACACTCGCTACCGCGCCGCGCTTCCTGCTGAGTTCTGCGCCAAGAACCCCCCCCCCCATGTACATCACTCTCTATTATATAGTCACACGCCTCCCTGACTCCCTTCGCGTAGTCAGGGACCACTTCCTCTCAGTCTGTCCCACCACTCTCACTGTTGACCTCCTAGAGAAGGCCCTCCTAGCAGCGGAGAAGAGCGTAGTCGCTGTAGGAGCCTCTCGTGGTGACCCT
The DNA here is from genome assembly GCA_948144175.1 of Closterium sp. NIES-65. Lineage (NCBI taxonomy): Eukaryota > Viridiplantae > Streptophyta > Zygnematophyceae > Desmidiales > Closteriaceae > Closterium > Closterium sp. NIES-65. The sequence continues at coordinate 329,478 of CANXME010002005.1, forward strand.
CGCACCCCCATCTTTGAGGGGTATTCCCCTTCCCCCCTGTTGCCCTCTGTCGCCTCTGCTGCTGCGGCCGACCTCGTTGGTCTTGAGTCGGTCGGTGCGGCGTCTACCCCTAGCGGGAGACGCCGCTCTAGCAAGGGCAAGGGGGGCAAGGGCGCGGGTGGAGCTAGCGGGGGTGGTGGAGGTGGCGGTGGAGGCGGCGGAGGGAGTGGGGGTGGCGGTGGGAGTGGTGGCGGGGGTGGAGGTGGCGGTGGCAGCAGCGGAGGCGGAGGCGGCGGCGGCGGTAGCGGTGGGAGCGGAGGCGGCGGTGGTGGCGGAGGTGGAGGCGGCGGTGGTGGAGGAGGTGGAGCTAGTCGAGGTGGTGCTTTGCAGCGGAGCGGCTCCGGTGGTGGTCCGCGCCAGCAGCAGCAGCACCAGCAGCGTTCTCGGGACATCCCCCCTCCTCAGCAGCTCCGTGAGTGGTACACGCAGCGTCAGCGTGGTGGGGGTTTTGGCCCGTGCACCTACGTCCTTCGCTTCGGCGACCGCGCGGGTGAGCAGTGTGGGGGTGCCCACCCCACCCAGCGCTGCTTTGGCCGTCTGACAGACGCTTGGCGTCAGCAGTTCCCGGAGGCTAGTGCGATCCTCCGCTGGGGAGAGCTGTCTAGGGCAGGCGTAGCTATCTATGATCTTGACTTTGATGCTATCCTTGCTGCCATGTATGCTATGACTATTCGTGATGAGGGTGACTGTTACCGGTGTTTCCCGCCCGACCCGGACATTGTACTGCTGCTCTAGGTGCTGGTGAGGCTGCTGCTCTAGGTGCCAGTGCGTCTGCGCCCTCAGGTGTTGGTGAGTCTGCGCTCTCAGGTACCACGTCGGCTTCGGCCTCCCTCACCTTCACACTTGACTCAGGGGCTTCTCGCTCCTTCTTTCGAGACCGCACCACACTCACGCCGCTTGGTCGGCCGGTTGCAGTCTCCTTGGCAACCCCTCTGGGGGTCCTGTCCTCTCTCACTTCTCCACTGTCCTCCCGTGTCCGGCTGCCCCCTCTGGCACCTTGTCTGGTCTTTACCTCCCCTCATTCTCTACGAACTTGGTGAGTGGTGCTGACCTGCAGGATACGGGGGTTCACCAGTTTACTCCTGCCAGTCAGCGGGTGACCCACTGCTCGGACGCTCGCACAGGCCGGCACCTGGCCACGTTTACGCGTCGGCCGGGGTCGAGTCTCTACACCCTGACCACTGGGTCTCGTCCTGTCCCTGCGTCTAGCCAGGTAACTGCGTCGGGTCAGGTGTTTGCTGCAGCGTCCAGGTCTGGTCCTGAGTCTGCCCCCTGCTCGTGTCGCCTCCTGTCTCACGAGACTCTCCTGTGGCACCACCGTCTTGGTCACCCCTCCCTGCCTCGTCTCCGAGGCATGGCTTCCCGTGTCTTTGTCTCTGGTCTCCCCCGGTCCCTCCCTCCCCTTCCTCCAAGGCCTGGTCCTTCCAGTGTTCCCTGTGTCGAGGGGCGGTTTGGGCTGCCCCTCACTCCTCTCAGTTTCCCCCGATAAAGGCCCCGCTGCAGACGCTTCACATGGACGTGTGGGGCCCGGCCCGCGTCCGTGGACAGGGTCACGAGCGCTACTTCCTGCTGGTGGTTGACGACTACTCGCGTTACACCTCAGTCTTCCCCTTGCGCAGCAAGGGTGATGTCACTGAGGTGTTGATCGACTGGATCCGCGCAGCTCGTCTCCAGCTCAGGAGGAGCTTCGGCTCGGACTTTCCTGTTCTGCGCTTGCACTCTGACCAAGTCGGAGAGTGCTCCTCTGGCCTTCTGCGAGCCTACTGCCGTGCGCGAGGCATCCGCCAGACCTTTACGCTTCCGGACTCTCCACAGCAAAATGGGATTGCTGAGCGCCGCATTGGCATGGTCATGGACGTCGCTCGTACGTCCATGATGCATGCGGCTGCCCCCCATTTTCTGTGGACGTTTGCGGTTCGGTACGCGGCGCATCAGATCAACCTTCACCCCAGGGTCTCCATGCCGGAGACCTCCCAAGCTCTGCTGTGGACGGGGAAGGTAGGCGATGCGTCTGCGTTCCGTGTCTGGGGATCTCGGGCGTTTGTCCGCAACTTGTCTGCGGACAAACTGTCCCCTCGTGCTGCTCCTTGTGTCTTCCTTGGCTTCCCCCCTGACGCACCAGGGTGGCAGTTCTACCACCCCTCCTCTCGTCGTGTTCTGTCCTCCCAGGACGCCACGTTTGACGAGTCGGTCCCCTACTACCGTCTCTTCCCCTACCGCACTCCTTCCCTCCCCCCGCCGCCGCACTTCCTTGTGCAAGGTCCCCCCCAGGTAGACCCCCTCCCCCCTCAGGGTCCTGCCCCTTCAGGTGTGTCCCAGGTAGACGCAGTCGAGCCGGTTGAGGTTGCTGGTGACTCTGGTACTGCGGCGGGTACTGAGCCTGGGGGTGCTACGACTGGGGGTGCTGAGCCTTAGGGTGCTACGTCTAGAGCTGCTGAGCCTGGGGGTGCTGCGTCTGGAGCTGCTGAGCCTGGGGGTACTGAGTCTGGAGCTGCTGAGCCTGGGGGTGCGGAGCCCACGGCCGCTGGACCTGCTCGTGTGGCGTCTAGCGGTGCTGGGCCTGGTGGTTCTCCGGGTGCTTCGTCTCGGCGGGAGCCACTCTCTCCACAGGAGCTGCGCGAGTGGTTTGCCCGGCGCTGGAGGCGTACTGCTGGAGCTGGTGCTTCTTTGGCTGCTGAGGGTGCTGGTGCCGCCGGTCTCGGAGGTCCTAGCCCTGGGAGTGCTGGAGCTGCTGGGCCTGCGAGTGCGACTGGAGTCGGAGCTGCTGAGGGTGTTGGCCCTGAGGCTACTGCTGTCACTCCTAGCGGCGGTCCTGCTGCGGGTGTTGCTGGTGCTGCTGGAGGTACTGGAGCTGGAGGTGCTGTTGGCGCTGGTGCTGCCACTGGGGGTGCTGGTGCTGTCCCTGCTGTGTCTGGAGTCGCCGCGCGGCCTCGGCCGTACTTTGTTCCGCTCGTTCAGCAGGTTCTTGGTCTTCCTCCTCCCTTAGAATGTCCACCGCCTGTCCAGTCACAGTCACAGTTACCGCCGACCTCCCCACTGCCTGCTCCTTCTCCCTACACTGGTCCTACTAGAGGTCCTACTGGGCGTCGTGAGCCTGCGTCTCGTCCTGCGTCGCCGGTTCGTACTGCTCGCGCTAGTGGTCGCGGTTCGCGTCAGCGTCCTCCTCCTATCCCTGGCACGCACCGGATGTCTCTACGTCCGTCCACTGCTCCTCTGCGTGCCCCTTTGCCTTCTCCTCCTAAGTCCTCTCTTCCTGCCCTTGCAGACCCGGAGTCGGACTCTCTTTGTGCTACCAGTCCTACTGTCACGCGTCTCCTTGCTACTGTCGTCACTGACCCCTCTTTTGAGTTCAGTGCTGCGTCTTCTCTTGTTGCTGAGCTTGTCAACTTTGCTGCTCGCTGTCGTCTAGACTACGCTGCTAGTCTCGTTGCTGAGTCTGCGTCTGTCTGTCCTCCGTCCGTCAGGGGTGAGTGTGCTCTTGGCACGGACGTCCTTGAGGACAAGCAGGAGGAGTTCCAGTGTCTGGCTGCTGCTTCACCTCATCTCGTGTCCGTACTGCTTACCTCTGAGGGAGACCCGGATGCACTTGACATCCCGACTCCGCGCTCCTACGCGGAGGCCGTAGAGGGTCCCTACTCCTCTCAGTGGCAGGCAGCTATGGATGCAGAGATGGCTTCCTGGAAGTCCACAGGCACCTACGTTGACGCGGTTCCCCCACCTGGGGCGAACATCGTCAGTGGCATGTGGATCTTCAGGGTGAAGCGGCCGCCGGGCTCTCCGCCTGTCTTCAAGGCGCTGTACGTGGCTCGTGGCTTCAGTCAGCGGCAGGGAGTTGACTACTTTCAGACCTTCTCTCCCACCCCGAAGATGACCACTCTTCGAGTACTGCTACACATAGCCGCTTAGCGTGACTACGAGCTTCACTCCCTTGACTTCAGCACTGCTTTCCTGCAGGGTAGCCTGCACGAGGAGATCTGGCTGCTCCGTCCACCTGGCTTTACGGGGACTTTCCCTCCTGGCACCCAGTGGAGCCTCCGACGGCCAGTCTATGATCTCCGCCAGGCACCGCGCGAGTGGCACGACACACTGAGGACTACACTTGCGGCTCTTGGGTTTGCTCCCTCTACTGCTGACCCGTCGCTGTTTCTACGCACCGACACCTCTTTGCCGCCGTTCTACATCCTCGTGTACGTCGACGACTTGGTCTTTGCCACTGCTGACACTGCTGGACTCGCCCACGTGAAGTCTGAGCTGCAGAAGAGACACACGTGCACAGACCTGGGTGAACTGCACAGCTACCTTGGCTTGCAGATCACCCGGGAAAGAGCACGCCGCACCATTACCCTGACTCAGTCACACATGGTGCAGCAGGTCCTTCAGTGCTTCGGCTTCACGTACTCCTCGCCTCAGGCCACTCCTCTGCCTACTCGCCACTCGCTCTCAGCTCTGCCTTCGGATGAGTCCGTAGAGTCGAGTGGCCCGTACCCAGAGCTTGTTGGCTGCCTCATGTACCTGATGACCTGCACACGACCTGACCTTGCATACCCTCTTAGCATTCTTGCACGCTATGTTGCTCCTGGGAGACACAGACCAGAGCACATGGCTGCAGCGAAGAGGGTGTTGCGCTACTTGTGCAGTACGTTGGGCATGGGGCTAGTGCTTGGAGGGCAGAGTCCAGTGGTCCTCACTGGGCACGCGGACGCTTCTTGGGCTGACGACCAGGCTACGCAGCGGTTGTCACAGGGTTACACCTTCAGCCTTGGTTCCGGCTCTGTTTCGTGGCGGGCTACTCGCTCGTCTTCTGTTCTCGGCTCCAGTTGTGAGGCCGAGATCTACGCCGGGGCCATGGCTGCACAGGAGCTTCGCTGGCTCACCTACCTGCTAACTGACCTTGGAGAGCCGCCTCGTTCTCCTCCAGTCCTGTACGTTGACAACAAGGCCATGCTGGCCTTGTGTCGAGAGCAGAGACTGGAGCACAGAACAAAGCACATTGCTCTTCGCTACTTCCTTGCTCGTGAGCTACAGCAGCGTGGCCAGTTGCGGCTTGCGTACGTGGCCTCTGAGGCCAACACTGCTGATGTCTTCACCAAGGCACTTGCGCCTTGTGATCATCAGCGCTTCTGCACGCAGCTGGGTCTTGTGTCTGTCTTGCCTCACTTGCTCACCTCTTGACCTTGCTTGTACTGCTGCATATATATACACCTGCTCCTGCTTGTTTAGTCCTTTGTATATATGTACTCCGCGTGTGAAATGGCCTTGTGGCCTTGACCTTGTGCTCAGAATGTGTGGTGACTTTGTGATCCACCCTGAGCTTGGTTTGCTTTGCTTTGCTTGACTAGTCTTTTGACCCCTTACTCTCCCCCACTTCGCCTATGGGGGTGTGTCAGAACATATAGCTTGTGCTTATTGTGTAGGCTATAGTGGGGTAGCCCATAAGGGGTACAACCCAATTAGGGTTAGTACTTGTACTCAGTTCATTCATTGTGCGATGACGTGCCGACAGTGCAGACGGGCGGAGGGTTCACATGCAGCCCTCGCAGGAAGTCTAAGCCTGTTCGCGCGGCAGCGTCGTTAGGTGGCTCGTCAGCAGCTTCTCCTACATCGTCGTCTTCACTCTGCGCCATAGTTGCTGGTGTGTATAAAGAGAAACGGCTACCTCGGTTGGAAAGGAGTGATCTCTCGTTACCAAATGTGAGACCACAACCCTGAGGGAGACCCCAGTCCCTAGCGCATGGGTTTCCTATCGTGCTGGCAAACGAGGTTCACAGCCACCCACAGTCCAGCAAGGAACGCGTGTCAGAATGTTATAATTATCTAGCCTGTAGTGGGATGCTCTATAGCGAGTACAACCATGTCAGGGTTTGCTATATGTATCCCAACTGCTGCTAGTGAAACCCTCTCTCTTCTTTCATTCCTCATTCTCCACATGCTATCAGAACATCTACGGTCCTGGCCTGTGGGCCCACCTAACTGCTTCCGCTGCTACTCTGTGCTCTGCACGCCCCGTGGCGTGCCCCTCGCGCGACCCTTAGTGGCCCTGTCGCCACCCCTCGCGGCCCCGTCGCCGCCCTTCTCGGCCCCTCGCGGCCCCTTCGCGGCCCTGTTGCCGCCCCTTTTAGGCCCCTCGCGGCCCCTTCGCGGCCCGTTGCCGCCCTTCCGGTCCCCTCGCGGCCCCTTCGCGGCCCCGTCGCCGCCCCTATCGGCCCCGTCGCCGCCGTCAACGGCCCCGTCGCCGACCTCTCAGGCCCCTTCGCGGCCCCTTCGCGGCCCCGTCGCCGCCCCTATCGGCCCCGTCGCCGCCGCCAGCGGCCCCGTCGCCGACCCTAGCGGCCCCGTCGCCGCCTCTATCGGCCCCATCGCCGCCGCCAGCGGCCCCGTCGCCGACCCTAGCGGCCCCGTCGCCGCCCCAATCGGCCCCGTCGCCGCCTCCAGCGGCCCCGTCGCCACCACTTGCGGCCCTGTCGCCGCCCCTTTCGGCCCTTCCTCGACCCTGCCCCGGCCCCGCCCCGGCCATGCTCTGTCGCCTGGCGCGGCGCACCGGGGGCACGTGCACCGCCCCCCCCCCCCCCCCCCCCCTTTTCCCGTCGCCCGTCGCGGCTCCCTCGGGGGCCGACCTGGGGGACGGGGGCGAGCGTCGCCCCTTCTACCGCCTGCTTTGGCGCCCTGGGAGGCCGCGCGTCGCCCCCCCCCCCCCCCGTAACCTCCCTACCCACCGTCCCGCCCTGCCCTGTGTTAGGGTTTGGGGGTGGCGAGTAGGGGGTGGCGGGCGTGTGGTCTCCCCTGCTCCTCCTCCTCCTCTGTCTCCCACTGCTGCAGCTGCCGCTGAGGGGGGTGGGTGTGTGGGAGTCGACGGAGTGGTAATAGGGGGTGGGGGGTGAGTGAACCTAGGGTGCAGTAGGGGGTGTGTGAAAAGGGGGGTGACGTGGGAGTGAAGCTAGGGGTGCAGCAAGGAGTGTGTGAAAGGGGGGGTGGGACAGTTGGGGGAGGTTGAACGGAGGCTATCGTCGTGTCGTCAACAGCACCAGTAGTCCGGGGCACTGCTCCGGTAGCCCAGTCGTAGCCAGCTGCGCCAGTCGCCCGTGGGTCTGTTGCTCCTGCCGCTCGTCTATAGCCGCGGAGCCAGATACTCCAGTAGTCCGGGGCGCTGTTCCGGTAGCCGCTGTGCCAGTGTGACTCCTGTTGCCCGTGTGTCTGCAGCTTCAGCCGTCGTCTCCTATCTCCTCTCCTCTTACAGTCTCGCCTCCTCCTCCTCACGTGCCCTTTGTGAATGCCTCTAGCTTTGGTTGTCCTTGTGAAGTCCTGCTCTATACCTGCTTGCTGATTGTGCTGATTACACCCCACTTCGGCTATGGGGGTGTGTCAGAATGTTATAATTATCTAGCCTGTAGTGGGGTGCTCTATAGCGAGTACAACCCTGTTAGGGTTTGCTATATGTATCCCAACTGCTGCTAGTGAAACCTCCCTCTCTTCTTCATTCTTCGTTTTTTAACAACGCGGTGCCCAGTGGGCTAGTGGGCACCGACTTTCCGCTGCACTGAGCCAGGTTTCCTACTAACCCGGTCATGTCGTCATGTCAAACAAACAGACCGAGTTGAGTCGGCGGCGTTGTCTACACTGCGGCTGTATTTCTGGCCAATCGTGGCCCACTTTGTGCCAGCATATGTATTGTCGAGGCTGAAATTCCGGCTTTGACTGTTGGGACTCGGGATTCCGAGATTATGGGAAAGGGGGGGTGGGGAAAGTTGGGGGGGGGGGGGGGGGGGGTGTGGTACTCGCTTCAGGGTAAAACTCGTTATGACGAACGGCAACCCTGAGGCATCAGTGTGCCTTAAATGTAAACCCTGTCACATCAGGGAAATCCAAGCTCCCAAAAACAATACGCTAAGCCATCAGTGTTACTACCAAAAACCACCCTGATAATCAGGGTATCAGGGTGATTTACACTGATAAAATTAGCCCTGATACACAATCAATCCTATTACGGTACCAGCTTCACCCCCACATGCTAGTTTAAGGGGCCACCCTTGCAACGTTCCCAGCATTGCGTTCCCCTTAGGCAGCTTCTGCTGCCTTCACAGTCAATGTTATGGCAAATCCTCCACACATCCCCAACACAGCCCTCTGCATTACACTCCAGCACTGTATACGGTATCTTATATGGCTTTCTTTGCAAGAATTTCAACCTTCCCAGCTCTGCTTCAACCACTGGCAGCTCACATGGACTTCACAATCAGGGCCCAAAATTGGTTTAGGCCTACCCTTACGAATCAGGGTACCAGCCCCTCCTTAGCCAGACCCCTAGGGTAAATTTTTTCATACCCTGTTTTCAGCAGGGTAAATCTACCACTAGCCTGATTTGAGCAGGGTAGTTTTAGGCTAAGCCTGTTTTTGTATCAAATTTGTATCTATTTTGGCAGCCTCGACAGGGCCGTTTCTTCCACCGGGCGGGCCGTGTTATGGCCAGCAAGGCAAGCCAGCACTGAGGCTGCAAGTTGTTGTTAAGGACAGCTTGAAGCTGTCCTTGACAACCAATTCTGCTGTGATGGCGGTGGGCGTGGCGATAAGTGACGTGGTTCAATAATCGTTGGCGTGCTGCCAAGTACGAAGCAAGTTTCCATGCGCGTGGGCACGAGCGACAACGGGTGTTTGTGGGGGTGTTGTACGTGTTTGTCACCACGCGAACTATTGTCTGATTCGCGTTAGAAAAGATTCGGTAACAGGGTAGTGTACACCAAACCCTGATTCCGCCAGGGTAAGCTCAAAACCTAGCAGGGTAAAATAAAACATGCTCTTTTAAGAGAAGGGTAACTTTTGCGCAATCCTGATTTAGGCAGGGTAATCCTGAAAAAGCGGCCGGCCCCCAGGGTAATCAGGGTGTTTTACCCTGATATTTTGGGCCCTGTTCACAATCATCCTGACAACGTACCCTGTCTCACACCCGCACAGTCGGCTTCGACGGCTTGCTCCCCCACCATTTCAGACTTTGCTTCCCTCCTTGGCAGCACGCATGGCTTTCATAATCACCCCCACAGCATACCCAGTCTCACCCACCATCTGCCTTCGAGCCACGTGCCTACAGATTGCTTCAAAAACCACCTGCCCCATCACTCCCTGATCTGCTTCCCTCCTTGGCAGCTCACACGGCTTTCATGGTCGCCCTCACAGCATACCCTGTCTCTCCCGCCATCTGCCTGCAAGCCACCAGCCTACAGCTTGCTTTGAGACTCAGCCACCTTGCCATTCTACTTGGCAGCTGGCATTGCCTTCATAGTCTCCCTCACACCATACCCCGTCTCCCCCACCATCTGCCTCTGTCCCCACACCGTATACCCTGTCACTCCCACCATCGCCAACAGTTTGCTTCGAGACCCAGCTCTCCCACCCTTCCTTGCTTCGCTATTCACCTTGGTAGAACACATGGCTTTCATCGTCATTCTCACCGCATACCCTGTCTCTCCAGCCATCTGCCTGTGTCCCCACCCCACACCCTACAGCTTGCTTCGAGACCCAGTTTTCCCACCTCTTCCGGCCTTGCTATTCCCCTTGGCAGCTCGCACGGCCTTCATCGTCACCCTCACAGCATACCCTGACTCTCCCGCCATCTGCCTGCGAGCCAGCTGCCTACAGCTTGCTTCGAGACCCAGCTGCCTTGCCATTCCCCTTGGCAGCTCGCATGGCCTTCATGGTCTCCCTCACACCATACCCCATCTCCCCTGCCATCTGCCTCTGCCCCCACACCGCACACCCTGTCACTTTCACCATCGCCTACAGTTTGCTTCGAGACCCGCCTCTCCCACCGTTCTTTGCTTCGCTATTCCCCTTGGCAGCTCGCATGGCCTTCATGGTCTCCCTCACAGCATAACCTGTCTCCCCTGCCATCTGTCTCCGAGCCAGCTGCCGCAGCTCCTCCGCCACTACCGCCTCCATGTCAGGCTGTCGTGGCGCTGAGTCACCCAGTGGCTGGCGCAGCATGCGCTTGAAGATGGGGAGGGACTGTTGGACGAGAGCCTGCTGCTGGATGTCGGAGAGAATCGCCAGCACGTCTGCAGGGGGGCATGTAAGAAAGACAAACACGGGCACAGACAACAAAAAGGAGGCATTTCGCTGAGTTGAGTCAATGTCGGTGGCTGGCGCAGCATGCGCTTCAAGATTGGGAGGGACGCTTGGAAGAAGCCTGTTGCTAGGATAGGATGTCAGGAGGCGTGTAAGGAGAGCACGGGCACAGGCAACAGAACGGAGGGACAGTGAGACAAGAAATGCAAAAGGGGGGAGTGCGGTAGAGAGGAGGGGGAGGGAGGAGAGAGACGTTATTAGAATTAAGCAGACTTCAGAAACAATCCCTGCAGTTTTTGGATTTCCACGATTGGTTCAAAAAGAGAGCATTCCTTGATACACGCTGTCATTAGCTGAAGCGTGTGCCATCCCTTATAATAACTTACCACTCTGAAGGGTCGCATCTGGGAACACTCTCGAAACAAGACCGTTTCTGCACGCCTCGTCCGCAGTGAGCACCCGCGACGTCAGCAGGAGATCGTTCGCCAGGGGTCGACCAAGCAGCTGCGGGAGAGTGACGGACGAGCCAAACTCGGGAACGAGCGCGATGCGGAGAAAAGGCACCCAGAACGTGGCGGAATCCGCGGCGAATACGAGGTCGCAGTGCGGAAGGAGCGTCACGCCGATCCCGATGGCGGGCCCGTTGACTGCTGCGACCAGGATCTTGGAGAATCGCAGCACGCCGCGCATGAACTGGCCCACAGGGCTGGCGAACGGGTCGAAATCCGCGGGGAGATCGACGGTGGAGCTGGCTTGTGGTGTGGATCTAACGGTTGGAACTGAGCTTCCTTCCGGTTGTCCTGATGATCCAACGGCTGCTGTTGATTCCTGGGATCGTTTCAGGGCCTCGAGTCTCTCGACGGTCTGCATGAACTCGAGCATGTCTGTCCCGCTGCAGAAGTACTCGCCAGCACCCGTTATAAGCAGAATCGATACTGTGTCATTGGCGTCTGCGTCGGCTAGAGCGCGTGCGAGCTCGAGGTATGTTGCGTTGTTGATGGCGTTGAGGTTTCGGAGACGGTTGATGGTTACGGTTACCACTGCTCCTTGTTGGCTTACCAACAGGTTATTGTAACGGGAACCGTCCATCTTGTAACGGGGACGTACGAACAATGCTCACTACACACAATTCTCACTACACACAATGCTCACAATGCGCGAATGATCCTGTGGAGTGGGAGAAGACTCTGAACTGTCAGGGAAGAAAGGCGTCCGTTCTTGGAACCGCGGAAGAGGCTCTTTCCTGATTGCTGTTGGATAAGCGATTCGGCGACAACGCGAACTGGAGTCGCAGATATAACGGAAAACTAAATAAGCACATGGACGGCTGTCAAAGCAGTAAGGTAATGTGATGTGACGGAAGAGTCTAATTAGAGGTGGTGCGACCTATGTAAAACATAAACTATCAGCTGATTGGTGAACATTCAAGGCCGCATTGTTCGGAACTGTTTCTATGAGGCGGATATGGCATCCTACTAGCCATGCCACATAGCGTGTGGTACCCCAGCCTACGTGGAATCACAGCTAGGTGCGTTGGCAGACAAATGACTCGTTTGGAAGCAGCTTCGCATAATAAGGTTGTTATGGTCGCGTATTGGGGCTCTTTTCTTGTAATGCAAAAGCAAAATTGACCCAATGAAAAGCCCTTTACAAAGAGTATGGAATATAATGAGCCCCAAAAGAGGGGCACTCCTGCTAAGGGTAGTGTCTCTCATCAGAGACAGTATTTAAAAACATGTGATATAGGCTCATATCGTTGAGCGTTACGCCCATTGTCAGATTTGCATTGCAGTGAGCAGGAGCCTGAAACAGAACACTAAACGCAAACGCGTTTTTCAGCAGCGAAGAGTCGACGACCTAATCTCTAGGCCGCAGTTTGCCCATCACTCTCCTTTGTGATAGGGTTTCGTTTCATCTCAGCTAATCAACCGCGAGCGCCTTGGATCCGAAACGCCACCTGGTTGGGGTGGGGGACCCAAACGCGCTGCCGTCGCAAGTTTAGATGTCGCGAGGCCGGCCGAATTTTCGCGCAACCCGTGGGCACGAGCAACAACAAAAGCAGTCCTCGCTCCCATCCTTCCTGCATCCCCACTACCAGCCAAGCCCTTGCCTTCTGCTGGGACCCAAAACTCGCCTTTTTCACGCAGCCCCTGTCGGCATTCGGGCAGCAAGAAAAGCATTCCTCGCTCGTTTGCAGGCCGTGTTGCGTCCGCCCCACCGGCACAGCCCCTTCATCGGGATGGGGTGAAGGGAAACCCCTCTGAGCGTACTGTACTGCTCGTGCGGGTGCGCTGCGCTGCCACTCCTTGCCTCTCCTCGCCCCCTCCCCTCCTCTCCGCCTGGCCAGTCAACAAACTATTTTTGACAATGACAGCCTTGGCATTGTGCAATGCTGCACTGGACAGCTTTCAATACAAAGCATCTCAGTTAGTGCCACTGCTGCAAAGCATTGTTCCAGTTGAGTCCCCGAGCCGACCCACACGCTGGTCTGCACATTTGCCAGCTCACACTACTCTCGACGCTACTCTCGCGACTCGCTCGACTCGCATTGCTACACGGGTGACGAGCACACCGCGCGTCACCGACGGCCAAGGTTGACTTGATGGGGCGGCCCGCGGGATCACGTCCGAATGCCGCTGCTCGGCGTGGAGAGAGCACCATTCCCGCGCGCCTCTGCGCCTTGGCGCTTCTCAGCGTGCTGATGACGGCGCGCGCGCAGCCCATGGCGGGGCCGCGGTGCGTGAACCGGTTTCCGGAGAAGCCGCTGTGCAAGTTCGTCGACGACCTCGCCGCGTCGCCACTCACCTTCCTCGACGCGTCGGCCGGCGAGACCATCAAACTCGGCGCGTACGACGTTTACCATGTGAGCCTTACGGGGAGGGAGAAGGAGAAGGAGGGTAGGGGGGCGGGTGACGTCGTACGACGTCTACCACGTGAGTCTGACGTGGGGGGGGTGAAGGGGGGGGGGAACGGGGGCGGATTGGGGAAGGGTGGGGGTGGTCGTCGTACAACGTTTACCAGGCGCGTGTGATTGCTGGGTGATGGTGGCGCGTCATATGATGATGCTACGCGGTGCTTCCAAGTTTTCACATTGAGTGAAGGTGGCGCGTGCGACGTGTGCCAGGCGAGTGCGATTGCTGAACAGGGCGAATTTGTGGGTGCCTGCAGACAGCTATTGGAGGTCGTGCGTCGTGCTGCAGGCAAGTGCAACGGCCGCTTGACGCGGTGTTCCGTACAATAAGCAGATCGTGGTGGAGCTATCTATATATGAGCGCGGTGCGACTCTTGGCTCGCGCGGCGCATTCGCGTTTTCGTCACAGTGATACTTTTCACCGTCAAATGATTTTTCACCGTCACATGATTTTTCACCGTCACTCGGCGTGCTTTTCCCCATCGCTCCCATTCTCTTCCACCTCGCTCCATCACTCGCTCTCCCTCCTCCATTTCCTCTTTCCCACTCCTTCACCCCCCCTTCCCCCGGCCGGCGCAACGAGCAGAAGTTCCATCGCGACCTGCCCGACACCAAGGTGTATGCGTACGGCACCTCTCGCAACTCGGCGAGTTACCCGGGCCCCGTGCTCGTCGCGAAGCGCGGCGTTACCACCAAGGTGAGCGCGGTTTAGAGCGCCACCACACAGGTGAGCGTCGTCATCTATCAGTAGCTTTACGGTTGCTTGCACTTTGGATGGCTTTATTCGTCAATAGCTTCACAGTTGCTTGCGCTGCTTCACTTGACGACGTAATCTCGAGTACGAGCACGAGCGGCAGCATGAGCACGAGCGCGCGCGCTGTCGCGGAGAACTGCTGGTGATTGGAGCTCAAACACAAGCACGGGTACAGCGCTGCTGCATGGGGGGCTCGTCGCGCAAGCAGCTTCACGGTTGCACTGCTGGTCTGGTGCACCTGAGTCTAGCAATGTATTTCCGCCTCTTGTTCATGAACGTCGTGGGTAAACACTGTCTGTTGCCTTAATGAATATTTTCTACACGATCGCAGGTGGAATTCGCGAACAACATCAACGACAAGGAGCACATGTTCACCATCGACCCGACGCTTATGGCGCCCAAACCTAAAAACGGAGGCGTGCCAATCTGTGAGTTCGTGTTTCTGTTGTATGTATAGCTCCCGTTTCAGCTGTCAGCAACAATGCGCATCACTCGTTTCCCGTTTCCCGTTTGGAAGGCATTTCGACTTGTTACAAAAAACCAACTTCGTAACAAGCGACCGCGTTGCGACGGTTCATGACTGTGGTGGACGATCATCCCTTATTAGCCAGTCACTGTGCGTTATTCCCTACCAAACTTCTTCGGAAGACAGTTGTTACGAGGTCCGAATGCGTTCTTACAAGTTTCCAGTTTCTAATTGCTTGTTACTAACTAACCAGCGGCTCGATTCCAATGCTCCCCCCTGTACTATCATCCCAGCCGTTCATTTGCATGGCGCAGAGGTGCTGAGCCAATCCGACGGCCATCCTGAGGCGTGGTACACTGCCAGTGGGGAACAAGGACCCACGTTCGAATCCCAGGAGCACACTTATCCGAACACGCAGCGCCCGACCATGCTGTGGTACCACGACCACACAGTTGGCATGACCGCGCCCAACGTTGCTTCCGGAATGGCTGGGCTGTACATTATTCGCGACCCACAGGGCGAGGAGAGGCGGCTGAAGAAATGGCTGCCACGTGGCGGGCGTCAATTGCACCTCCTGATTGCTGACAGGCTGTTTTTTCCGAACGGATCGATGAATTATCCGAACGTGGGGTCTGTGCCCAAGGTTCACCCAAACTGGACGCCAGGTCTTAGAGGGGATACAATCGTTGTCAACGGCAAGGTGAGCTCTCATCTCATAAACTATACATCTTAAGAATAAAGAAGATGCAATGCTGTATTTTTCTTATTGAATCTAGAATGTCCCCCTAAGGGTGGTTGTACGCGTTGGGATTATGACACCCAACCCTCATACTCATCAAGAGTTGATGGTCCTCCTTATCACACCCTACCCCTCAGGTTTGGCCGTACCTCAAGGTTCGGCGAGCGATGCACCGGATCCGCATGGTGAATGCAGGCAACGCACGCACGTACAACCTGTCCTTCCAGTGCGCCGCTCGTGGCGATAACAACTTCAACCCCCGTCTTGGCGGACCCGTGCTGCCCTTCTACCTGGTATGTGGACCGTCCCGATCTTTACCTCATGCGAAGAGCATAAAACAAGCTGTTATTGTACTGAGATATTTACGCACCTCTTGGCGGACATGTGCTGTCCTCTACCTGGTGCGACGGTGGGGTAGTCCAGTCCCCAAATTAGTCCTGTACAGAGAGGTAATCATAACAAAGTTTTTGGCATCGTGCTGTATCACTATCACAACAACCATATTGTGCAATGCCATTTCACGCTTCCCTGCTTCCATGATCTACCAGATCGGTTCCGACGGTGGCTACCTCGCCCGCCCACTGCACCGCCTGTCAGTGCTCATGGCGCCGGGAGTGCGTCACGACCTCCTGGTCGACCTCAACGCCGCACCCAGCTGGTGCCGTGGCGTCATCCTGGTCAACTCCGCCCCGCAGCCCTTCCCTGTGGGGCCGAACGCTGACTGGACTGGTTCACAGGCGTGGTGATGCGCTTCAACATCAACGAGAAAACGCCCATCAGAGCACCCGTGCTGCCCAAGAGGCTCTCGGTGAGTGTGCGTCAGTGTGGGTGAGTGCGTGGGAGAGTGTGTGGGGGGAGTGTGTTGGGGGGGAGTGCGTGGGAGAGTGTGTGGGCGCGAGTGCATGGGTGGGTGCGTGGGTGAGTGCGTGGGTGAGTGCGTGGGTGAGTGTGTGGGTGAGTGTGTGCAGGGTTGCGTGAACGAGTGCATAAGTAATGTTGACTGGTTCGCAGCACCATCATCTTTCTCTCCCAGCCGGGGAACATTACTTATCCACCATCATCTTCCCCAGCACCATCATCTTTCTCACCCAGGCGGGGAAGCAGCGCTTGCTCAATAGCTCTTTCTGTTGCCAAGGCTCTTCTTATTGTCACCAAATCCACCACACTGCACCCCTCTGCCTGCCACTCCTTGCTCCCCTCCCTTTCAGCACATCCCCCCAGTGAACATCTCCCAGGCAGTGAAGCAGCGCTGGCAGGCCATAGTCATTACTCTCGACAAGGCACTCAACAGAACCACCTACATGCCCTTACCCCACACCCACACCCCTCTGTCTGCCACTCCTTGTTCCCCTCCCTTGCAGCACATCCCCCTGGTGAACATCTCCCAGGCAGTGAAGCAGCGCTGGCAGGCCATCACCATTCTAGTGGATAAGGAGCTGAACAAGACCACCTACATGCTGTTCAACGGCAAGGGATACGAGGAACCAGCCACTGAGACGCCCAAAGTGGTGAGCATAAAGTGTTTGCTTTGCTTTCAGGAGTGATTTTCATGGTTTGGAATATTCTTGATAAGCTCCTCATTCTCTTGAACTTCTATTTTCAGCAATTGACTGCTTGTATAAGTTTTTCTGTGACCTCCTATTCTCGCCCTTTTCCTACTTTTGTATCTCCTATTTCGCTATTTTCCTCTAATACTTTCTCCCAAACCCTTTAGTTTCTTTCCTTTCTCGTCCACCCTGTTAATGCAGGGCACTTCGGAGCTTTGGCACATCATCAACCCGACATTCGAAACGCACCCCATCCACCTGCACCTCATACAGCACCGCCCCATCTCCCGCCGTCCGTTCAACTCCACCGCGTATCTCAACAGCTCGTGTTCTTTCGAGCCCTCCTCCCCTTTCAAACCCAGCTGCTTCACTGGCCCAGCTCGGCCCGTGCCGCAGCATGAGAGGGGGTGGAAGGACAACACCGTTGCATTCCCGGATAGTGTTCTCACCATCTTTGTGCCGTTCAAGGGGCAGGTGAGATGCGGTGCAATGCGGTCAAGAGGAAGGTCCTTGGGTGGAAGGATAGCGTTCTTTGATACGTGTTCAGCATCTTCGTGCTGTTCAAGGGTCCGGCGAAATGCGGTGCAGTGAGGTGGGGTGGAAGGTGGTAGGGTGATGGATGGTTGCCAGCCTTCCCATTCTCTGACGGCTTGCTCGTGCTCAACCCCTTGTGTCTTGCCCAAGCCGCCACTTATCCTTGCTTGGCCCAAACCGCCACTTATCCTTGCTTGGCCCAAACCGCCACTTATCCTTGCTTGTCCCAACCGCCTCTCGCCCTTGCTTGTCCCAACCGCCTCTCACCCTTGCATGGGCAGGATGGTAAGCCGTTCCCCTTCGATGCCACCAAGGGGCCGGGATATGTGTGGCACTGCCACTCATTGGGACATGAGGACAACGACATGATGAGGCCGCTCATCATGACCTCTTAGAACCGTTATGACTAGACCGTTGATCCGAGCGGCAATGGGAGGCTAATTCGGTTTTGGTTATCAATGCGGTCTCCAGATTGTCTGGCTACTAGTAAATATTCCTTCCTAGAGGCTGTAGCTGGGTTCTAACTTGACTAGTGAAATGGAAATAAATATGTTGGGATGGGATCTGAAGGAGCTGAAAAGCTAAGTCTCGTTCGCCTCTTTTCTAATGTTTGGTGCAAATGCGTTTACCAGTAATGATCAAGATCTTTTGAAACCAGCATGTGGACAACACGCACAGACCAACCAAGCTGGTTCTGTGTCCTACCTAATGTCGATCATGTAAGGCGAAATCATGACTTCGTCTCTGTACATTTTGCGGGTGGTAGCCGTAACAGCATCTCATATCGCTTGCCGCTGGGTTCGCGTGACAACCCCTTCGTCCTCCACCCACGATTTTGCGTTTCAGATCCACGAATGTTTGGTGCCGCCATCCGCCGTGAACCAATCGGATAGCTGACAGGATTCCACCAGAACATATTCCTTCGACTTGGCAAGATTCCTTCTCTGAAATATTCCTTCCATGTCGAAGCGCACATCCAATGTGGTTCTGCCGTTACAGCGAAAAATGTGACGACAGAACTCGTTCAACTTCGTGCTAAGATGTTTAACGAACCCGAGTGCTAGAAGCGACGACTTTTGGGTGAGGTAACTGGCGTCGGATCCAATCGGTAATCCCATCTGTTGCGACAATACGGTAACCATTGAAAGATTCCTTTGTCGCCAGTGTAGAGTGTCACCCGACCCGAATGGGACTCGGCAGCTTTCCCCCCCCCACGCCCCAGTCCGTGACCCCGAAGCGCGCAATTGGAAATGTCAAGCATACATAAATCGACCCCTCTGCTCCTAATTTCATCACTCTCTCAGTTCCTGCACTCTATTCGTGCTTACAGTGAGCTTCGATCCGATCAAACCCTGAACCTTTCCACCTTTCAGGGCACCATGGCTCACTCCCTTCACACCCTCGCGGTGGCTCTTCTGATCGCTTCTTTCTCGTCCAATGCGTTCGCTGGGTTCATGGGCGGAGCATCAACCTTCGCAGGGGTAAGCCTTCATAAGACCGACCCCCTTCCCCCTCACATTGCACATCGTCTCGCTCAGCCAGCGTCAATGTCATCTCGTGAGTGCATACCGGCGAATGCGGCACCGGGTTACATCTTTCACTGACCCAATTCTTGTTTGCGTTTCCCTATTCATCCTTGCAGGCTGGCAAGGCATTGGTGGATGCGTATAACATAGGCAAGAAACCCGCCCAGCAAGTCGTACCGTACGACCCGGTGGGATCGGGCGCCGGAATCACCGGCTTCAACGGCGGCACGTACCAGATCGCCATCTCCGACGACCCGATGACCTCCGCGCAGGAGGGCAGCGCTCCCCCCAAGATCACCGTGCCTCTCTGCGTCTCCACCTTCAGCTTCTTCGTCAACGGCGCGCCCGGCGTAATGCTGACGGCGGCCCAGACGTATTCTATCTACAAGGGAGACATCACCACCTGGGTCTCCGTGGCCGGCGCAAAGGGCAAGGTCGCGGGTGCCATTACCCGCGTGGCGCGCAGCGACAAGTCCGGATCCACGGCGATTGTGAAGACGATGTGGAGCAAGGCCGTCTCGAGCTATGGAGACGGCACGGACGGCAATGCCATGACTTACGCCGGCCTCACTAAGGTGGACGGTACTACGGGAATGTGCACTGCGATTGCCAAGACCAAGGGCGCTATTGGTTACGCGTTCACCGGTTCCTGCGCCCCGCGTTACCTTACGTTTCTGAAGAACGCCAACGGTGCGGCCGTCAAGGCCCCTGCTTGGAACCCCGCCCTTGCCATCCCCGCCACTCCTCCCGCCGCGCCTGACGCGTCGTGGGCGAGCGTTGATTTCGTGTGGAAGGCCGGAGCCAAGACCCCTCCCATGGTGTCCATGGAGTTTGCCTTCATCAGGAAGACGCCCTCTACCCCGGTCGCAAAGGCCTTCATGCTGTATATGATTGGCGCTATGAAGACAAACAAGTATGGTTTCAACCCGACGCCTGCTTCTTGGATCAACCCGTCCAAGGCCATGGTGGTCGCGATTAAGTAAATTCCTAGCAGTGTGAGGAGATGATGGCTCTGGGCCATGGCTAGCTGCACCGGCACGTGCATAGTTCGGCATGCGTTGTCAGCAATCTTGTTCTTTTCGAAGCTTCATATGATTTTGTGTGGTTTCTTAGGTGGAACATCGGTGAGATGTGATGTTTGCATGCATATTTATCTGAGCCACCTGAGTTTGCGAGCCACTGAGTCTGCGAGCCAATACTAAAATCACATGCCATAATGGAAGCTCTGGCGGCTGTGAGTGTGTATCCAGGGCCATGGTTATCCATACCTACTCTGGTAAACCCTAATGAAAGCCTGATGCTTAGCTCAATCCGTCCAGTGCCATGGTTATCCATACCTACTCTGGTATTGACTAGTCAGTCAAACACATGCATAGATGAGCATGTATTGTCAGCAGTTTTGTTTTCTTGGTTTATATGGTAAATGTCCCTAGTTTTGATGTATACAGCTAACTGCACCGGCACGTGTATACTCCATTCACATATGCAGCACCTTTACCGTCTAACCTCGTTTTCCTTATTCGTGGTGGACCAAATACAAGGGATGGATCCATCTTGTTGATTACGGTAGCTGGGTTAGTTGGGTGCAGCTGGGTTTCGTTGGGTACAGATGGGTTATCGAGGGGCAGTCACGGTGTGGGAAGGCGGAGTGTGCGGTTGGAGAGGGCGAGCAGGGAGGAAGCGAGTGTCACCACTTGCACTGGGGTTCAGCGCGGCATGCCTCATGGCTGCTGCTACTGCCCACACCTTCTGCGCGTGCCTGCTGGGGCAGGACGGGCGGCATTAGAGAGATATGCGCATGGATAAGACACAGTGACTGCAGCACACACACTGAGCGTCACCACTTGCACTGAGAGGGGCTCAGCGTGGCATGCCTCATGGCCGATGCTGCTGCCCACACCTTCTGCTCGTGCCTGCTGGGGCGGGACGGCATTGGACATACGCACAGGGAGAAGCCTCAAGAGAAAATGCAGAGACCCAGGCAGGATCAGATCCTCTACAGGTGTCACATGGTTGTTGTTTCTGCTGCTGCTGCTGCTGCTGCTGCTGCTGCTGCTGCTGCTGCAAATGCGGGATGGCACCAGACACAGGTGCATGGCGGCAAGGAACAGAAGAGAAGGCAGAAACTAGGGTTGCTTTCTCTTAACAGTACCGCACTCCTCTTTCTATACCACATCCCCTTGTCTCAAGCCTCCCCTCTCTGCTCACCACTTGAGGCAGCGCAGCACAGCCACGGAGTGACCCTTGAATCTTCCATTAGGCAAAATTCATCACTGCTCACCACTTATCGCAGCGCAGCACAGCGACGGGGTGGGGCCCACAGAGGTCGCAGGAGAGCAGCAGCACCTGCACAGGCCCGCCCACCCACCAGCACACCTGTTCCAGTACTGCCCTCCTCCAGTAATGTCGGCTCCTCCCCGACCCATCCTCCCCGCTCACCGCTGGTCACATTGCAGCACAGCCACGGAGTGGGGTCGCAAGGGAGCAGGGAGTCCCGTAGCAATCGCTCTAACACGTCCCTTTCAGGCCTCCCCTTTAGGCTCACCTCTTATCACAGCGCAGCACAGCCACGGAGTGGGGCCCACGGAGGTCGCAGGAGAGAACCAGCAGAGACGCCTGGATGCTGCCTGCCCCCACCGACCCAAACAGAGCCACCAGCTAGTCTCCTAGCAGCCGCACCAACACCTCCCTCTGCTCGCCCCTCTGCTCGCCCCTCTGCTCGCCCCTCTGCACTCCCCTCTGCTCGCATTTCTGCTGACCTTTTTTCTCCCCTTTCTCCTGCTGCTGCTGCTGCTGGTGGTGCTGGTGCTGGTGCTGGTGCTGCTGCTGCTGCTGCTGCTGCTGCTGGCGGTTCACATTCACAGATCTGCGACACAGACGGAGAGGCAAACATGAAAGGAAGAAAAGAAGCCACGGGATGACTGACAGATGACGGGGAGCAAGCGGACAAGGCGGAACGGATGCATAACCGCAGATACAGGAAAGTTTCAGGAAGGCACAGAAGGCACTGAAGGCGAGATGAAGGTAGCTGTGCCCTCTCGCTCACATGGTAATGCGCATGTACTAGCTATGCGGCGATGCCAGGCTGTACGTCGTCTGCTGCACCGTCCTCGTCTTCATGGCCCCTGATGCACCATGTGACGCGCGAGATGGTTTCGCAGGATGATGTGACTTTTGAGTCTGACTCAAAAGGCGATGCCAGGCTGTACGTCGTCTGTTGCACCGTCCTCGTCTCCATGGATGGCCCCTGATGCACCGTCCCTTGATGCACCATGTAACGCGCGAGATGGTTTCGCAGGATTTCGCGACGAGCAGAGAAATTCGGTTTCGAGGACACTGGGAATATGTTTACAGCGATGGCGCTGAATGGCAAGCGGTGCTGCTTATAACGGGTACTTGTTTTCTGATTAGCAAAACCTGTAACGAGGCGAAGGATCTCGTGGAGACAAGAGAAGCGGCCCGAAACGGAGGGCAACTGTACACTGACTCGGTGAGCCGTTGTGAACGGTTGTGAACCGGTGATGTTTACGACGTGACTAATGCGAAGTGCGTAGCGTAGCGTAGGGTTACTCGAGGAGAACAAAAAGCGAACTCTCGAATAGACCGAGAGAACGGCAACACTCTAGGCTGACGCGTCGCACGGACTGAAGGCAGGCGTTGGATCTGCGCCGCGCGAGAGTGAGAGAGTCGACGATGAATCCAAGCGAAGATGCGCCGGAAACTGCGGGCATGGCGACTCGGATATACAGCATTGAGCCCCCTATCTACGGAATGTGATGGCGGGACCTAACTACTGACAAGGGACATTCGGTACTGAGTTCGCGTTACAGTATCTAATTTTCCAATCAGATGTCGCTCTATACAGTAATACTAGAGTAAGCAGGATTCAGATCCAGCGTGTTACAGTATATTTTTTCGCAGTCTTTCGCGAAATCGTGCTCCCAGCCATGGAGTCCCACCCACAGTGACAATTTCGAGGGTCCTACCAGCGATGACGTGTCAAACTTGTAGCCACGAAGTTTCCAATCCATACTCCGACAATTCGCAGTCAGTGGTAACCATTGCACCCATTTAGTTATTATTTGCATTCCAGACTGTTAGTCAAGGCCTGTTAGTCAAGGTGGTTTTGAGTGCTAATTCAACGCGAATATTTCTGTGGATACGCTCAGCATCGCTCCGACAGGCTGCTTGTTAACCCTTGCGGTCTGGGAGGGTGCAGGTACGTTGTTGTACCGTACGCTGCTGTTCTGTACGCAGGGGGAAAACAACTCAAAGCCAAGACCCGCTTTTTCCTTCCGAACTTTTGTCGAGCGCGTTTTGGCGTACGGGCTCCACACGTACAGCCCAGAATTTGTCATCGTCCCAACCCCAACCCCGAATCTGAACACACTGTATCTTGCCTTTAACCCCGTTCCCGCCTCTTCCCCTCCCCCCCACGGGGGCGCGGCGCCCGCCACCCGCCGTGCCACCGCGCAGCCAGCGGCGAGTGCGTCGAGTGCGGCGAGCGCGGCGAGTGCAGCGACTGCGCACCATCATGGCGGGGGCCGCCGGGGCGGTCGAGAGCGCGGCGGCAGCAGCGCTACGGGCCGTGCTGCAGCGAGTGGCGCAGGCAGCAGAACGGGCTGGCAGGAACGCTGGGCAGGTGTGATTGCGCGTGGTGTGATTGTGAGTGGTATGACTGTGAGTGGTGTGATTGTGAGTGGTGTGATTGTGAGTGGTGTGATTGTGGGTGGGTTGGAAGGGGTTGTATGCATGTGCAGAGGCAACAGCAGCCGCCCTGCCGTGCAGGTGCTGCAGCGAGTGGCGCAGGCAGCAGAACGGGCTGGCAGGAACGCCGGGCAGGTGAGTTAGTGGGCGGTGTGATAGTGGGTGGTGTGATAGTGGGTGGTGTGATAGTGGGTGGTGTGATAGTGGGTGGTGTGATAGCGTGTGGGGTGATAGTGGGTGGTGAGATAGCGTCTGGGGTGATAGCATGTGGAACGGAAGGGGTTATTCGGCAATCCATGTGCAGAGGCAACAGCAGCAGCCCATGCATGCAGGTGCTGCAGCGAGTGGCGCAGGCAGGCAAGCAGCAGAACGTGCCGACAGGAACGCAGGGCGGGTGTGGATGGGGTGGTGTGATGTGATGGTAGGGTAGGGGTGATTGTGGATGGTGTGATTATGGGATGGTGTGATTGATGGGATGGTGTGAAATGCTGGGCGGATGTGTTGGGCTGATTCTGATCTGAACCGCAGTCAACCTGGCTAATCTCATTTCACTGCCACCAGTCTCTTTGGCCAGGCAAAAGTGACTCATTGTGCTCCCTGCGTCCGGCCGGCCCTCAGGTTCGGGTGGTGGCAGTGAGCAAGACCAAGCCTGTGTCGCTGCTTCGGGAGGTGTACGACGCGGGGCAGAGGCACTTTGGGGAGAACTACGTGCAGGAGATAATTGACAAGGCGCCTCAGGTGGGCCTCAGGCGGGCCTCAGGTGGGCCTCAGGTGGGCCTCAGGTAAGCCTCAGGTGGCTTTTGAGGCACTTTGGGGAGAACTACGTGCAGGAGATCATTGAGAAGGCCCGTCAGATGGGCCTCAGGTGGGCACCAGATGGGCCTTAATTGGGTCACAGGTGGCCCTCTGCTGGGCCGAAATCTGGCCTCAGGTGAATCTCAGGTGGGTTTCAGGTGGCCCTCAGCTGAGCCTGAGGTGCGTGTGAGATGGTTCTTAGCGGACTCACCTTCGTGTGGGCGTCTAGAGTTGTGTGTTTAACAGCTTCCAGCAGGCTCCAAGTGGCATTTCATCTTGTGAAAATTCTCAAAAGTAAAACCAACATAGATTGGGGGGTTGGATGGAATTCATTCTTGCCTGCCTGTGTGTGTCCATGTGTGTATGTTCAACAGCTCCCGTCAGACACCAAAGGCATATCATCTGTTGAGAATTCTCAAAAGTATAACCAACATAGCTTGGGAGGTTGGGTGGTATTCTCTCCTGCCGGCCTGCCTGTGTGCATGTGTGTGTGTTCAACAGCTCCCATCAGACACCAAGTGGCATTTCATCGGGCACCTTCAGAGCAACAAGGCCAAGAGTCTCGTGTGTGAGTTGTTGCACTCACACTCGACTGTCTATGAGTCGCACAGTCACACAGTCACGCAGTCACACAGTCACGCAGTCACACAGTCACACAGTCACGCAGTCACACAGTCACGCAGTCACACAGTCACACAGTCACACAGTCACGCAGTCACGCAGTCACACAGTTGCACAGTCACACTGTAACCATGTCATGACTGACCATGTCATGACTGACCATATCATGACTGACCATGTCATGACTGACCATGTCATGACTAACCATGTCATGACTAACCATGTCATGACTAACCATGTCATGACTAACCATGTCATGACTGACCATATCATGACTGACCATGTCATGACTAACCATGTCATGACTGACCATGTCATGACTAACCATGTCATGACTGACCATGTCATGACTAACCATGTCATGACTAACCATGTCATGACTGACCATGTCATGACTGACCATGTCATGACTAACCATGTCATGTATAGCTATGCTCGTCGCGCCTCGTCACATATCCGGTGTAATTGTTGTCTTGCATAGATTGCCGACTCTGCTGTACCTTTAAACACCCTCTCCCACTCTTCCTCTCATCCACACCTTTTGCACCCTCCCGCTCTAATGCTGCCGCCCCGCTTCTGCGCTTGCTTCTCTGCCTGCCCCTTTGCCCGCCCCTCTGCCCGCCCCTCTGCCCGCCCCTCTGCCCGCCCCTCTGCTCGCACATTAAATCCCGCATCACCGCATGCATGCTGCCGCCGCCAGCAGGAGTGCCGAATCTCCACATGGTGGAGACAGTTGATAGCAGCCGGGTACGTGTGGGTGTGTGGGTGCACGTGGGTGTGTGGGTGCACGTGGGTGTGCCTACATGTCTGTGTGTGACTGTAAATGCGTGCATGCACATGTAAATAAGCAGCAGGAGTGCCGAACCTCCACATTGTGGAGACAGTCGACAGCAGCCGGGTACGTGTATGTGGGTGTGTGTGTGGTGTGGGGGGGGAGGGAGGGGAGAGTGTATGTGTGCATGTGCGCAAGGTTGCCACCGAGGTGACTTTTGGGTCGACTCAAAAGTCACCATGTGCGCAAGGTTACCACCGCCAGCAGGAGTGCTGAACCTCTACACGGTGGAGACAGTCGACAGCAGCCGAGTACGTGCATTGAGGGAGGGGGGGAGAGGGTGGGGCAGGCAGTATGCGCGTATCTGTGTGCATGCATGCATGCTGCCGCCAGCAGGAGTGCCGAATCTCTACATGGTTGAGACAGTCGATAGCAGCCGGGTATGTGCGTGCGGGGGGGGGGGGGGGGAGGTGTGTATGCATGCTTGCGTGGGTGGTTGGCCGGATGGGAAGGAGGGGGTGAGAATGGGTGCGTGTGTGTTCAATGTCACTTCAACTAAAGCCTGCTCCCCCGCTCTTTTCAGACCGGCAACTATCGCAACAAGGCCGTGGGTGGGTGGCAGCAGCACCCTGTTATGACTTTTGAGTCGACTCAAAAGTCACCCTGTGGCACCAGCAGCAAGGGGGCAGCTCCTGTTGTCCCCTTTTGCCTCATGTTGATTCATGATCGAATCTCCCGCATATCTCGTCCGCCTCTCCCTTCCTACTCTCCGCACCGTCCACTCCCCCTCAGATCGCCAACTATCTGAACAAGGCCGTGGCAGCAGCACGGCGGTCGCCTCCCTAGGAGGCGATCTCATCGCCTGCCTAGGAGGCGATCTCATCTCCTGCCTAGGAGGCGACTGCCCTGCGCCTGCCGTGTTATCTACTTCTCCTGCAGAACAACAGGTCGTTTTTGAGGCGCCTCAAAAACGACCTCATCGCCTGCCTAGGAGGTGTGTTTTCTACTTCTCCTGCAGAACAACAGTTCAACCCAAACCCCTGCTACTCCTCTCCTCCCCCCTCTCCCTCTCGCCACCCTCCTCTCCCCTTCAGATCGCCAATTATCTCAACAAGGCCGTGGCAGCAGCAGGGAGGCCGCCCTTGCGTGTGCTGGTGCAGGTCAACACAAGCGGCGAGGAGAGTGAGTAGTGGGGGGTAGAGAGAGTAGCGGGGGGGAAGCATGTGGGTCTATGTGTTTCCCATGCGTGTGCTGGTGCAGGTCAACACGAGCGGCGAGGAGAGTGAGTAGTGGGGGGTAGAGAGAGTAGCGGGGGGGAAGCATGTGGGTCTATGTGTTTCCCATGCGTGTGCTGGTGCAGGTCAACACGAGCGGGGAGGAGAGTGAGTGGAGCAAGGGGGGCAGGCAGGGGGGGAAGGGCAAGAGTCCTTGCTTGGGGGCAGTATCAGGGGAATGATGTGCTTCCCTTGTGTGTGTTTTGAGACGTCTCAAAACATGATGTGCTTCCCTTGTGTGTGTTTTGAGACGTCTCAAAACATGATGTGCTTCCCTTGTGTGTGTTTTGAGACGTCTCAAAACATGATGTGCTTCCCTTGTGTGTGTTTTGAGACGTCTCAAAACATGATGTGCTTCCCTTGTGTGTGTTTTGAGACGTCTCAAAACATGATGTGCTTCCCTTGTGTGTGTTTTGAGACGTCTCAAAACATGATGTGCTTCCCTTGTGTGTGTTTTGAGACGTCTCAAAACATGATGTGCTTCCCTTGTGTGTGTTTTGAGACGTCTCAAAACATGATGTGCTTCCCTTGTGTGTGTTTTGAGACGTCTCAAGACATGATGTGCTTCCCTTGTGTGTGTTTTGAGACGTCTCAAAACATGATGTGCTTCCCTTGTGTGTGTTTTGAGACGTCTCAAAACATGATGTGCTTCCCTTGTGTGTGTTTTGAGACGTCTCAAAACATGATGTGCTTCCCTTGTGTGTGTTTTGAGACGTCTCAAAACATGATGTGCTTCCCTTGTGTGTGTTTTGAGACGTCTCAAAACATGATGTGCTTCCCTTGTGTGTGTTTTGAGACGTCTCAAAACATGATGTGCTTCCCTTGTGTGTGTTTTGAGACGTCTCAAAACATGATGTGCTTCCCTTGTGTGTGTTTTGAGACGTCTCAAAACATGATGTGCTTCCCTTGTGTGTGTTTTGAGACGTCTCAAAACATGATGTGCTTCCCTTGTGTGTGTTTTGAGACGTCTCAAAACATGATGTGCTTCCCTTGTGTGTGTTTTGAGACGTCTCAAAACATGATGTGCTCCGAGGCCCCGCCTCTTGAGGTGCTCCGAGGCCCCGCCTCTTTCTCGATTCTCCCTTTTCCTTGGCGATTCTCTGCCTTTACACTGTCTGTCACTATCCCTCCACCAGGCAAGCACGGAGTGCATCGATCGGCCTGTGTGGATCTGGTGCGGCATGTCACAGCGGAGTGCCCCAACCTCGCCTTCTCAGGGCTCACGACCATTGGCATGCCTGACTACTCCACTTCTCTCTTTACCCTCTTCCCACCTACCACACTCCCACCAGGCAAGCACGGAGTGCATCCATCAGCGTGTGTCGACCTTGTGCGGCACGTCACAGCTGAGTGTCCCAACCTCGCCTTCGCAGGGCTCATGACCATTGGCATGCCTGACTACTCCTCCCGCCCGGAGAACTTTGAGGTTCAAGCTCTCATCCCTCTCTTGCCTCTTCAATCCCTTCTCCTTCTCACTGCTCACTGTTTCTCTCTCTTTGACACTTGCCTTGCTCTCTGTTTCTCTCTTCTCAGTGCGCGCTGTTTGTCTTGCTCATGGTACTTCCATTCTTCTCACCCTCGTTTTACAACCCCCAAAATTTCTTAACTTTTTGTCCTCGTTTCATGCTCCAGCTTTTTTTCCTAGGCTCTCCCAACTTCGTTTCTTCAAGTATCTTCATCTCATCTCAAGACATCTCAAAACTAACAAGTCATCATTTCCTTTCAAATCATTCATCCCAGCCTCATTTCATACCATGCTGTAGCTTCCTCTTGATTTCCTCTGATTCGCAACCCTGCATTCCACCTCTTCCCCATCCGTCCACTGCATTTTATACCCTTCCCATCCACCAATAGGCGCTTGCCAGGTGTCGAACGGAGGTGTGTGAGCAGCTAGGTCTCGCCCCAGGCGAGTTGGAGCTATCCATGGGAATGTCCAACGACTTTGAGCAGGCGGTGAGTTGCTCCTTTGAGGTTGTAATGGCACATGGGCAGTCTCGATCCAAGCCTGGAACTTGCGAATGTAGGCCGCTCATGTGTGTCACCCCAGGCGAGTTGGGAATGTCCAACGACTTTGAGCAGGTGGTGAGTGCCGGTGCATTGAGGTTTGAGCAGGTGCTGAGTGATGCATTGAGGTTTGAGCAGGTGCTGAGTGATGCATTGAGGTTGTAAATGAACAAGGACCTATCAATACTAGTGACTCGAGTTGGAGCTATCCATGGGCATGTCAAACAACTTTGAGCAGGCTGTGAGTTGAAGTTCGAGTTGAGGTTGACAGTCTCTCTGCAACCTAGAACATGCGGACGTAAGCCGCTCATGTGTGTCAGTCCAGGCGCGTTGGAGCTATCCATGGACATGTCCGACAACTTCGAGCAGGCGGTGAGTCTTTCATGTGCAGTTGTATTTGGGAGAGTGCTGGTGGTGGCTTGAGTTGTAGCATGAGTGAGTTGAGTGCAATTCATGGGCATGTGGAGTGGAAGGTCTTTGACCAAGCGACACGTGCTGGTGCATTGACCATTGGATCCTTGTATGTCGGCCTTTTGCCATGCTTGTTG
This sequence comes from Closterium sp. NIES-65, assembly GCA_948144175.1. Classification (NCBI taxonomy): domain Eukaryota; kingdom Viridiplantae; phylum Streptophyta; class Zygnematophyceae; order Desmidiales; family Closteriaceae; genus Closterium; species Closterium sp. NIES-65. The sequence goes on from CANXME010002005.1 coordinate 358,768, forward strand.
TTGCCACTGTTTTACCTTGTTGCCACTCTTTTCGCTTGTCCCCTTACCAAGCCTCATTTGTCTTGTTGCCACTCCTTTGTGGTTTACCTGGAAACCATCAATGCTCATAATAGCCTGCAGGTGGAGATGGGTAGCAGCACCAATGTGCGAGTGGAGCCACCATAACAGTGTTCCCATGCCATAACTTTCATTCCATGCCATGCCATGCCATGCCATGCCATGCCATAACTTTCATTCCATGCCATGCCATGCCATAACTTTCATTCCATTTCATGCAATGCCATGCCATGCCATGCCATTCCATGCCATAACATCTCATTCCAGTTCATAACTCATGCCACGCTGCTCATGTGTCCCCACGTGCCTTGCAAGTCGGAATGGGCAGCAGCAGCAGCGTGCGAGTGCGTATATCAAGTCGTGCACCCAACTGTTTCTCACCCATGTGCCTTGTGGCTGGCAGGTGCAAATGACTTTTGAGTCGGCTCATAAGTCACCTCGTATATCAAGTCGTGCTCCCAACTGTTTCTCACCCATGTGCCTTGTGGCTGGCAGGTGGAAATGGGCAGCACAAACGTGCGGGTGGGATCCACAATATTTGGTGCAAGAGACTACTCCAAGTCATGAGCACACCAATCGTGACCATTCAAACCGAATCCACACCGATTTGTGACTGATGATTGTTGAGACGATGGCATTTGGCCGATCAGTAACCGCAAAAGCTCTGCTAGACACACACATTTAGGTGGATGGATGGATGGATCGCAAGGGTTAGTTTGAATGCTAAGTTGCCAGGGATAGTCGTATTGGGTTTTAGAAGAGTGGATGGGAATTCGGAGAATGGCTACAATAAGTTTCACAAATTGGGCATTCTTCTGTAACCGTTGTCTCTTGAAACCATATGAGCTTTCCTGCAGGAACGGGGCTGCATAGTAGAAAATTGTTACAATATGAAGTTTTGTGAGAAGGCATTCCTGTATGCGGCAGGAGCCGACTCTACCGAGTACGAAGTCGAAGAGTCAGAAGAATCGAAACGACACAGCAACCGTCTGACCAAGACCGATGCAGGCAGACACACTTGAAGTGAAAAGCGCGGGAACAGGTTTGAAACGGGTTCCCGCGCCGCACGGTTTGAATTTCTCGCTGCAATAAGGGAATGTACCCCTTAGAGTACATGGCTAGTCTAGGTCCTTTCGCATTCCCCTATACGCTTATATAAACTCGATGTATTCATGCTTTTATCAACTCAGTCATTTACATTCACTCTGACCTGAAATTCAAACTTCCGCTGCAACACTACTCTGCGATCAACCCTGAGCGATCCTTCGCTAAGTTCCCCTTGGGATTGTAATGTGAAGAAATGAGGAATGAGATAAACTAGCAAGCAGGTGAGTACAAGTAGGAAAACCTAAAAGTGTTGTACCCCATATTGTCTACCCCACTACAGCCTACACAGACTATAGCATACGAGTTGACACACCCCCATAGGCAAAGTGGGGGAGAACAAAAGGTCACAAGACCAGTCAAGCAAAGCAAAGCAAGCTCAGGGTGGATCACAACGTCACCACACAGTCCGAGCACAAGTTCAAGGCCAGAAGGCCAGTTCACATGCAAGATCATATATAAAGGTAAACAAGCAAGTGCAGGTATAGAAAGATCACAGTACAAGCAAGGTCAAGAAGTGAGCAAGTGTGGCCAAGTAGGCACAAGACCTAGCATCGTACAGAAGCGCTGATGATCACAAGGCGGAAGTGCCTTGGTAAAGATATCAGCAGTGTTGGCCTCAGAGGCCACGTACGCAAGGCGCAGCTGACCACGCTGCTGCAGCTCACGAGCAAGGAAGTAGCGAAGAGCAATGTGCTTCGTTCTGTGCTCCAGTCTGTGCTCCCGACACAAGGCCAGCATGGCCTTGTTGTCAACGTACAGAACTGGAGGAGAACGAGGCTGGTCTCCTAGGTCAGTCAGCAAGTAGGTGAGCCAGCGTAGCTCCTGTGCAGCCATGGCCCCCGCGTAGATCTCAGCCTCACAACTGGAGTCAAGAACAGAAGACGAGTGGGTAGACCGCCACGAAACAGAGCCGGAACCAAGGCTGAAGGTGTAACCCTGTGACGACTGCTGCGTAGCCTGGTCGTCAGCCCAAAAAGCGTCTGCGTGACCTGTGAGGACCACTCTACGTCGCCCTCCAAGCACTAGCCCCATGCCCGACGTACTGCACAAGTAGCGCAACACCCTCTTCGCTGCAGCCATGTGCTCTGGTCGGTGTCTCCCAGGAGCAACATAGCGTGCCAAGATGCTAAGAGGGTATGCTAGGTCAGGTCGTGTGCAGGTCATCAGGTACATGAGGCAGCCAACAAGCTCTGGGTACGGGCCACTCGGCTCTACGGACTCATCCGAAGGCACAGCTGAGAGCGAGTGGCGAGTAGACAGAGGAGTGGCATGAGGCGAGGAGTACGTGAAGTCGAAGCGCTGAAGGACCTGCTGCACCATGTGTGACTGAGTCAGGGTAATGGTGCGGCGTGCTCTGTCCCGGGGGATCTGCAAACCAAGGTAGCTGCGCAGTTCACCCAGGTCTGTGCATGTGTGTTTCTTCTGCAGCTCGGACTTCACGTGGGCGAGTCCAGCAGTTTCAGCAGTGGCAAAGACCAAGTCGTCGACGTACACGAGGATGTAGAACGGCGGCAAAGAGGTGTCGGTGCGCAGAAACAACGACAGGTCGGCTGTAGAAGGAGCAAACCCAAGAGCCGCAAGTGTAGTCCTCAGTGTGTCGTGCCACTCACGGGGCGCCTGGCGGAGACCGTAGACTGGCCGCCGGAGGCTCCACTGGGTACCACGAGGAAACGACCCAATGAAGCCAGGTGGGCGGCGCAACCAGATCTCCTCGTGCAGGCTGCCCTGCACGAAAGCTGTGCTGAAGTCAAGAGAATGGAGCTTGTAGTCGCGCTGAGCGGCTATGTGCAACAGCACCCGAAGAGTGGTCATCTTCGGAGTGGGAGAGAAGGTCTGAAAGTATTCAAGTCCCTACCGCTGACTGAAGCCTCGAGCCACGTAACGCGCCTTGAAGACAGGCGGAGAACCCGGCGGCCGCTTCACCCTGAAAATCCACATGCCACTGACAATGTTCGCCCCAGGTGGGGGAACCTCGTCGACGTAGGTGCCTATGGACTTCCAGGAAGCCATCTCTGTGTCCATGGCTGACTGCCATTGAGAGGATTAGGGACCCTCGATCGCCTCAGGGTTCGGGAAGAACAAGAAGAGAGGACTCTGGAGGAGACGGCAACGGGACACGCAGAGGAGCAGTGGAAGGACGCAGTGCCATCTGGTGTGTGCCTGGGACCGCAGGAGGATGCGGGCGCGGAGCACGACCACTAGTTCGAGCAGCACAAACAGGCGACGCAGGACGAGATGCAGGCTCACGACGCTCAGCAAGACCTCCAGTAGGACCAGTGTAGGGAGAAGGAGCAGGTAGGGGGGAGGCGGGCTGTAACTGTGACCGCGACTGGACAGGCTGTGGACACTCTAAGAGAGGAGCAGGACCAGTAGAGGGCAGGAGACCAAGAACCTGCTCAACGAGTGGAACGAAGTACGGCCTCGGCCGCGCAGCACCTCCAGAACCAGCAGGGACAGCACCAGTACCCCTAGCGGCAGCACCAGCGCCAGCAGCACCTCCAGGTCCAACAGCGCCAACTCTAGCACCCTCAGACGCACTAGCGCCAGCAGAGTCACCAGCGCCAACACCCCCAGCAGTTCCAGCTCCAGAAGCTCTAGCAGCACCAACTCCAGCAGGACCGGCAACTCGAGTACCTCCAGCAGCTCCAGCAGTACCTCGAGCAAGACTAACTCCAGCAGCACCCCCAGCCCCAGCAGCTCCAGTACCGCTAGTACGAGCACCTCCGGGACCAGCAGCAACAGTAGTACCTCAAGCTCCAGCAGCACGGCTCCAGCGCCGGGCAAACCACTCGCGCAGCTCCTGCGGAGAGAGTAGCTCCCGCCTCGACGAAGCACCGCGAGAGGCCACACGAGCAGACCCAGCACCCCCAGGCTCCGCACCCCCAGGCTCAGCGCCCCCAGGCTCAGCACCCCCAGACTCAGCAACCCCAGGCTCAGCTCCCCTAGACTCAGCACCCCCAGGCTCAGCACCCCTAGACTCAGCACCCCCAGGCTCCGCACCCCCAGGCTCAGCACCTCCAGACCCGGCACCCGCAGGCTCAGCACCTCTAGCAGCACCAGAGTCAAAAGCTACCTCGACAGGCTCGACTGCGTCTACCTGGGAAACACCTGACGGGGTAGGACCCTGAGGGGGGAGGGGGTCTACCGGGGGGGGACCTGGCGCAAGGAAGAGCGGCGGCGGGGGGAGGGGCGCAGTGCGGTAGGGGAAGAGACGGTAGTAAGGCACCGACTCGTCAAAGGTGACGTCCTGGGAGGACAGAACACGGCGCGAGGTGGGGTGGTAAAACTGCCACCCAGGCGCGTCAGGGGGGAAGCCAAGGAAGATGCAGGGAACAGCACGGCGGGACAGCTTGTCCGCAGACAAGTCGCGGACAAACGCCCGAGATCCCCAGACCCGAAACGTAGACGCATCGCCAACCTTCCCCGTCCACCGCAAGGTGGGGGAGGTCTCTGTCAAGGAGTCCCGGGGCTGAAGGTTGAGCTGATGCGCTGCGTAGTGAACCGCAAACGGCCACAGAAAATGGGGAGTGGCCGCATGGATCATCGACGTACGAGCGACGTCCATGACCATTCCAATGCGGCGCTCAGCAATCCATTTTTGCTGTGGAGAGGCCGGAAGCGTGAAGGTCTGGCGGATGCCCTGTGCACGACAGAATGCTCCCAGACGGGCAGAGGAAAACTCCCCGCCCCTGTCAGACTGCAGACGCAGAACAGGAAAGTCCGAGCCAAAACTCTCTCTGATCTGGAGACGAGCTGCGCGGATCCAGTCGATCAACACCTCAGTGACGTCACCCTTGCTGCGCAAGGGGAACACCGTGGTGTAACGCGAGTAGTCGTCAACCACCAACAGGAAGTAACGCTAGTGACCCTGGCCACGGACGCGGGCAGGGCCCCACACGTCCATGTGAAGAGTCTGCAGGGGAGCCTCTGTCGGAGGAAACTCGGAGGAGTGAGGGGCTACGCGCTGCCGTCCATCGACACAGGGAATGCAGGTAGGGGCAGGCCCCGGAGGGAGGGGAGGGAGGGACGGGGGGAGACCAGAGACAAGGACACGGGAGGTCATGCCTCGGAGACGAGGCAGGGAGGGGTGACCAAGGCGGTGGTGCCAAAGGAGAGTCTGGTGGGACAGGAGACGACACGAGCAGGGAGCAGACTCAGGACCAGACTTGGACGCTGCAGCAAACACCTGACTCGACGTAGCTACCTGACAAGACCCAGCAACTGGAGTAGACTCAGTAGTCAGTGTGTACAGGCCCGACCCCGGCCGACGTGTAAACGTGGCCAAGTGTTGGCCCGTCCGCGCACACGTACAGTAGGTCACCCGCTGACTCGCAGAAGTGAACTGGTCAACCCCTCGATCCTGTAGATCAGCACAACTCACCCAGTTCGTAGAGAACGAGGGGAGGTAGAGACCTGACAGGGTGCCAGAGGGGGCTGCCGGACACGGTAAGACAGTGGAGAAGCGAGCAAGGACAGGACCCCCAGAGGGGTCCGCTAGGGAGACCGCAACCGGCCGACTGAGCGGCGTAAGCGTGGTGCGGTCTCGAAAGAAGGAGCGGGAAGCACCCGAGTCAAGGGTGAAGGTGTGTAAGGCCTGAGCCGACGTGGTACCTGAGAGAGCAGACTCACCAGCACCTGGGGCAGCACACGCACTAGCACCTAGAGCAGCAGCCTCACCAGCACCTAGAGCAGCAGCCTCAATGCCCGGGTCAGGCGGAACACACAGGTAACAGTCACCCTCATCACTAGTAGGCAATGCATACATGGCAGTGAGGATAGCATCATAGTCAAGAGCATAGATATCTACCCGCAGCCTAAGCAGCTCCACCCAGTCAGGGAGCTCAGCCGCGTCGCCAAACTCCGTACGCCAGGCGTCCCTCAGACGGGCGAAGCAGCGGGACTCTGCATGACCAAGCGTCCCGCAAGGCTGACCAATCCGAGCACCAGTGCGAATGACGTACGGACAGCGAGTAGTACTCCGTGACCCTCGAAGCTAAGCATACCACTCACGAAGCTGCTGGGGCGAAAGGACCGCGCGCGGACGATGCTGCAGCTGCACCTGGCCACTACAAGCAGCTGCGGAACTACTCACTCCAGGACGACTCCCACTATGGCCACCCCGACAACCCCAACTAGCGTACCACTCACGAAGCTGTTGGGGGGTGAGGGACTCACGCGAGCGAGGCTGGAGCTGCATCTGGCCACTACAAGCAGCTGTGGAACTACTCACTCTAGGACGAACCCCCTATGGCCACCTCGACAACCCCTACTAGCGTACCACTCACGAAGCTGTTGGGGGGTGAGAAACTCACGCGGGCGACGCTGGAGCTGCATCTGGCCACGCCAGGAGCAGAAGTAGCAGTAGAAAGAGCAGTAGCAGCAAGAGCAGCAGTAACAGCAGTACGGGGAGGGCTGTGCTCACCAGTGGCGAGAAGGGCAGTTGACGACGGCGGCAACGGCGAGGCCGCTACCACTGTAGGGCGAGAGCTCCGCGGCAGCTGCAGGAGTGGCTGCTCCAGGGGCAGCAGTTGTAGGGTCGGCTGCTCCAGGGGCGGCTGCTCCAGGTGCGGCTGCTGCAGGGGCGGAAGCTCCAGGGGTGGCTGCTTCAGGGGCGGCTGCTGCAAGGGTGGCTGCTCCAGGGGCGGTTGGGCTGCTGGGCAAGTCGGCTGCTAGGCGGCTCGGTGGCTCGGCAGCTGGGCGGCTCCGCGGCTCGGCTGCTGGGCGGCTTTGCAGCTCGGCTGCTCGCTAGGGCCGGCAACGGGGCCGGGTAGGGGCGGCGACGGGGCCACTAGGGGCGGCGACGGGGCCGCGTAGGGAGGGTAGCGGCGACGGGGCCGCTAGGGGCGGCGACGGGGCCGCGTAGGGGCGGCGACGGGGCCGCGTAGGGAGGGCGACGAGGCCACGTAGGGGCGGCGACGGGGCCGCGTAGGGAGGGAGGCGGCGACCGGGCCGCTAGGGGCGGCAACGGGGCCGCGTAGGGGCGGCGACGAGGCCGCGTAGGGAGGGAGGAGGCGACGTGGCTGCTAGGGGCGGCGACGGGGCTGCGTAGGGGCGGCGACGAGGCCGCTAAGGGCGGCGACGGGGCCGCGTAGGGGCGGCGACAGGGCCGCGTAGGGAGGGGAGCGGTGACGGGGCCGCTAGGGGCGGCGACGGGGCCACGTAGGGGCGGCGACGGGGCCGCTAGGGGCGGCGACGGGGCCGCGTAGGAATGGCGACGGGGCCGCGTAGGGAGGGGAGCGGCGACGGGTGAGAAGAAGTGAACGAGAGAATGTGTGAACTATGAACGAAGTGAGTACAAATAGGAAACCCTAGTTGGGTTGTACCCCCTATGGGATACCCCACTATAGCCTACACAAATGAGTAAGCTATAATATTCTGACACACCCCCATAGGCAAAGTGGGGGAGAACAAGGGGTCACAAGACCAGTCAAGCAAAGCAAAGCACACGGTGGATCACAAAGTCACCACACATTCCGAGCACAAGTTCAAAGGCCACAAGGCCAGTTCACATGCAAGATCATATATAGAGATATACAAGAGTCAAGCAAGCAAGAACAAGAGTATATATAGGTCAAGGTACAAGCAAGGTCAAGAAGTGAGCAAGTGAGGCAAGACAGGCACAAGACCCAGCTGCGTGCAGCAACGCTGATGATCACAAGGCGCAAGTGCCTTGGTGAAGACATCAGCAGTGTTGGCCTCAGAGGCCACGTAAGCAAGTCGCAACTGTCCACGCTGCTGTAGCTCACGAGCAAGAAAGTAGCGGAGAGCAATGTGCTTTGTCCTGTGCTCCAGTCGCTCCTCTCGACACAAGGCCAGCATGGCCTTGTTGTCTACGTACAGGACTGGGGGAGAACGAGGCGGCTCTCCAAGGTCGGTCAGCAGGTAGGTGAGCCAGCGAAGCTCCTGTGCAGCCATGGCCCCAGCGTAGATCTCAGCCTCACAACTAGAGCCGAGAACAGAGGACGAGCGAGTAGCCCGCCACGAGACAGAGCCGGAACCAAGGCTGAAGGTGTAACCCTGTGACGACCGCTGCGTAGCCTGGTCGTCAGCCCAAGAAGCGTCCGCGTGCCCAGTGAGGACCACTGGAGTGCGCCCTCCAAGCACTAGCCCCATACCCGATGTACTGCACAAGTAGCGCAACACCCTCTTCGCTGCAGCCATGTGCTCTGGTCGGTGTCTCCCAGGAGCAACATAGCGTGCGAGAATGCTAAGAGGGTATGCAAGGTCAGGTCGTGTGCAGGTCATCAGGTACATGAGGCAGCCAACAAGCTCTGCATACGGACCACTCGACTCTACGGACTCATCCGACGGCAGAGCTGAGAGTGAGTGGCGAGTAGGCTGAGGAGTGGCCTGAGGCGAGGAGTACGTGAAGCCGAAGCACTGAAGGACCTGCTGCACCATGTGTGACTGAGTCAGGGTAATGGTGCGGCGTGCTCTGTCCCGGGTGATCTGCAAGCCAAGGTAGCTGCGCAGTTCACCCAGGTCAGTGCACGTGTGTCTCTTCTGCAGCTCGGACTTCACGTAGGCGAGTTCAGCAGTGTCAGCTGTGGCAAAGACCAAGTCGTCGACGTACACGAGGATGTAGAACGGCGGCAGAGAGGTGTCGGTGCGCAGAAACAGCGACGGGTCGGCAGTAGAAGGAGCAAACCCAAGTGCCGCCAGCGTAGTCCTCAGTGTGTCATGCCACTCACGTGGCGCCTGGCGGAGACCGTAGACTGGACGCCGGAGACTCCACTGGGTACCAGGAGGGAAAGACCCAGTGAAGCCAGGTGGGCGACGCAACCAGATCTCCTCGTGCAGGCTGCCCTGCAAGAAAGCAGTGCTGAAGTCGAGGGAGTGCAGATCGTAGTCACGGTGAGCAGCAACGTGCAGCAGTACCCGAAGAGTGGTCATCTTTGGGGTGGGGGAGAAGGTCTGAAAGTAGTTTTCTCCCTGCCGCTGACTGAAGCCACGAGCCACGTAACGCGCCTTGAAGGCAGGCGGAGAACCCGGCGGCCGCTTCACCCTGAAAATCCACATGCCACTGACTATGTTCGCCCCAGGAGGGGGAACAGCGTCAACGTAGGTGCCTGTGGACTTCCAAGAAGCCATCTCTGCATCCATAGCTGCCTGCCAGTGAGAGGAGTAGGGACCCTCTATCGCCTCCGCGTAAGAGCGCGGAGTCGGGATGTCTAGTGCATCCGGGTCTCCCTCAGGGGCGAGCAGTACAGATGCGAGATGAGGTGAAGCGGCGGCCAGACACTGGAACTCCTCCTCCCTGTCCTCAAGGACGTCCGTGCCAAGGGCACACTCACCCCCGACGGACAGAGGACAGGCAGACTCAGACTCAGCGACAAGACTAGCAGCGTAGTCTAGACGACAGCGCGCAGCAAAGTCGACGAGCTCAGTGACAAGGGCAGACGCAGCAAACGACTCGAAAGAAGGGTCAGTGACAGCAGTAGCAAGGAGACGCGTGACAGTGGGACTGGCAGCACGAAGAGAGTCCGACTCCGGGTCGGCAAGAGCAGGAAAAGAGGAAGCAGGAGGAGAAGGCAAAGGGGCACGCAGAGGAGCAGTAGACGGACGCAGAGACATCCGGTGCGTGCCAGGGACAGGAGGAGGACGCTGACGCGAACCGCGACCACTAGTGCGTGCAGGACGGACAGGCGACGCAGGACGAGACGCAGGCTCACGACGCTCAGTAAGACCTCCAGTCAGACCAGCGTAGGGAGAAGGAGCAGGCAAAGGAGAGGCAGGCTGTAGCTGTGACTGGGACGGGACAAGCTGTGGACCCTCTAAGGGAGGAGGAGGAGGACCAGGAGAAGGTGTAAGACCAAGAACCTGCTGCAGGAGCGGAACGAAGTACGGCCGGCGCCGCGTGGCGACGCCAGAAACAGCAGGGGCAGCACAAGTACCCCCAGAAGAAGCACCCGCTCCAGCAGCACCTCCAGCAGCACCTCCAGCAGCACCTCCAGTAGCTCCTGAACCCCCAGCAGCACCAGGAGCACTGCCAGTAGGACCGCTAGCAGTAGTCTCAGCGCCAACACCCTCAGCAGCTCTAGCTCCAGGAGAACCCTCAGGCCCAGCAGCTCCAGCACCCACAGCACGAGCACCTCCGGGACGCGTGATAGCAGCACCCTCTGCAGGCGAAGAACCTCCAGCACCAGCAGCACTCCTCCAGCGCCGGGCAAACCACTCACGCAGCTCTTGTCGGGAGAGTGGCTCTCGGCGAGACGAAGCACCTCCAGGCGGAGAACCTCCAGGCGAAGAACCTCCAGGCTCAGCACCCTCAGGCAAAGCACCTCCAGGCGGAGCACCCCCAGTCTCAGCACCCCCAGGCTCAGCACCCCCAGGCCCAGCACCCCCAGACTCAGTACCCCCAGGCTCAGCACCCCCAGGCTCAGCACCCCCAGGCTCAGCACCTCTAAACTCCGCACCCCCAGGCTCAGCACCCCCAGGCGTAGCACCTCCAGTCCCAGCACCCCCAGGCTCAGCTCCCGCAGCAGCACTAGAGTCACCAGTGACCTCAACAGGCTCGACCGCGTCTACCTGGGACACACCTGAAGGGGCAGGACCCTGAGGGGGGAGGGGGTCTACCGGGGGGGGACCTGGTACCAAGAAGAGCGGGGGCGGGGGGAGGAACGGAGTGCGGTAGGGGAAGAGGCGGTAGTAGGGTACCGACTCGTTGAACGTGACGTCCTGGGAGGACATAACACTTCGAGAGGTGGGGTGGTAGAACTGCCACCCAGGGGCGTCGGGGGGGAACCCCAGGAAGACGCAGGGAGCAGCGCGAGGGGACAGCTTGTCCGCAGACAAGTCGCGGACAAACGCCCGAGATCCCCAGACCCGGAACGCCGACGCATCGCCAACCTTCTCCGTCCACAGCAGGGCTGGGGAGGTCTCCGGCCTGGAGACCCTGGGGTGGAGGTTGATCTGATGCGCCGCGTACCTGACCGCAAACGGCCACAGAAAATGGGGGGCAGCTGCATGCATCATAGACGTACGAGCGACGTCCATGACCATGCCAATGCGGCGCTCTGCAATCCCATTTTGCTGCGGCGAGTCGAGAAGCGTGAAGGTCTGGCGGATGCCTCACGCACGACAGAAGGCACGGAGAAGGTCAGAGGAGAACTCTCCGCCTCTAACCGAGTGCAGACGCAACATAGGAAAGTCCGAGCCAAAGCTCTGCCTGAGCTGGAGACGAGCTGCGCAGATCCAGTCGATCAGCACCTCAGTGACATCACCCTTGCTGCGCAAGGGGAAGACTGTGGTGTAACGCGAGTAGTCGTCAACCACCAACAGGAAGTAGCGCTCGTGACCGAGTCCACGGACGCGGGCAGGGCCCCACACGTCCATGTGAAGCGTCTGCAACGGAGCCTCTGTCGGAGGAAACTGGGAGGAGTGAGGGGCAGCGCGCTGGCGCCCCTCGACACAGGGGACACAGGCAGGGCCAGGGCCCTGAGGAAGGGGAGGGAGGGACCGAGGGAGACCGGACACAAGAAGACGGGAGGCCATGCCTCTTAGCCGAAGCAGAGAGGGGTGGCCAAGGCGGTGGTGCCAGAGGAGAGTCTCGTGAGACAGACGGCGACACGAACAGGGGGCAGACTCAGGACCAGACCTGGACGCTGCAGCAAACACCTGACCAAACAAAGGGACTCTACCAGACTCAGCACCGGGAGGAGAAGCAGTGGTCAGTGTATACAGGCTCGACCCTGGCTGACGTGTAAATGTAGCCAGGTGGCGACCTGTGCTAGCCTCTGTGCAGTGTGTCACCCGCTGACGAGCAGGAGTGAACTGGTGGACACCCACATCCTGTAGGTCAGCACCACTCACCAGGTTCGTAGAGAACGAGGGGAGGTAGAGACCAGTCAGGGCGCCAGAGGGAGCCGCCGGACACGGGAGGACTGTGGAGAAACGAGACAGGACAGGACCCCCAGAGGGGTCTGCCAGGGACACCGCAACCGGCCGACTAAGCGGCGTGAGAGTGGTGCGGTCCCGAAAGAAGGAGCGAGACGCCCCAGAGTCAAGGGTGAAGGTGTGAGAGGCCGAAGCCGACACAGTACCTGAGAGTGCAGACTCACTAGTACCTGAGAGCACAGACGCACTGACACCTAGAGCAGCAGCCTCAGTGGCACCTGACGCAGCAGTACCAATGCCCGGGTCGGGCGGGAAACACCGGTAACAGTCACCCTCATCACTAACAGTCACAGCATACATGGCAGCAAGGATAGCATCAAAGTCAAGATCAAAGATAGCTACACCAGCCGTAGACAGCTCTCCCCAGCGGGGGATCTCAGAGGCCTCCAGAAACTGCTGGCGCCAAGCATCGGTCATGCGGGCAAAGCAGCGGCGGGCGTTGTGGGTGCCCCTACACTGCTCACCCACGCGGTCGCCGGTGCGGAGGACGTAGGTGCAGGGACTGAACGCCCCACCACGCTGACGCTGCGAGTACCACTCACGGAGCTGCTGAGGGGTGGGGACGTCGCGAGAGCGCTGCTGCTGCTGCTACTGCTGCTGGCGCTGACCACCCCCAGTGCTGCTCCGCTGGGACGAGCCACTCCGACCACCTCCACCACCGCCACCACCGCCACCGCCGCCACCGCCGCCACCGCCACCCTCGCCCCCGCCGCTTCCACCGCCACCTCCGCCACCACCTCCGCCGCCGCCTCCGCCTCCACTGCCGCCACCAGTACCTCCACTCCCGCCACCACCACTCCCTCCGCCGCCCCCACCTCCTCCGCCGCCGCCCCCACTAGCTCCACCCGCTCCCTTGCCCCCCTTGCCCCTGCTAGAGCGGCGCCTACCGCTGGGGGCAGACGCCGCATCGACCAACTCCAAACCAACGAGGTCGGCCGTAGCAGCAGAGGCGTTAGAGGGTAACAGGGGGGAGGGAGAACACCCCTCAAAGATGGGGGTGCGAGGGTCACCACGAGAGGCCCCTACAGCGACTATACTCTTCTCAGCCGCTAGCAGGGACTTCTCAAGGAGGTCGACAGTGAGTGTGGTGGGACAGACAGAGAGAAACTGGTCCCTAACGGCACGAAGGGACTCAGGGAGACGGGTGACTAGAAAGTAGAGAGTGATGTTCATGGGAGGAGGGTTTGCGGCGCGGAAGTCAGCAGGAAGCGCAGTGCGGTAGCGAGTGTCACTAGCGCGGAGGTGGGTAAAGAGGTCAGCAACTGTGGGAAAGGCAGCGAGGTCAGGGAAGAGGTACGGCAGCATGAGGCGGCTCAGCGTAGCGGAGGAAGGGGAGGAGTAGCGCGCAACTATAGCGTCGTTCAAGGCCTGAGCGGTCTTGCACTGGCTAAAGTGCGCACGCTCGGAGGAAGGGAGGTGGCGACGCACAGCAAGACGTGCAGCAGCATCGCGTGTGGCCCACTTGGAGCGAACAATGGGGTCAGCATCAGCAGGAGGGGCAGGGACAGCGCCAGAGACAAAGTCAAAGAGAGAAACCTCATCTATCGCATCGCACAGCAAGTACAGCTGCAGGTCCTCGACCCAGATTGCAAAGTCAATGGCGCGACCCTCAACATCAAAAGCCAGGACACTTGGGGTGGCCATTATAGCAGCTGACAGTCTCACCGAGCAGGAAGAGTCGGGTAGCTCAGTAGTACAGCAACACGGCAGCACAGCGGCTATGCCGGTCCTGGAGCAGCAGCAGCCCCACTGGAGCAGGAGCTCGGCACCTCAGGTTGCTCGGGCGGCTCGGGCGACTCGGGCGGCTCGAGCGGTTCGGGCGGCTCGGGCGGCTCGGGCGGCTCGGGCGGCTCGGGCGGCTCGGGCGGTTCGGGCGGCTCGGGCGGCTCGGGCGGCGCAGGCGTCTCGCGGGCGGCGCACGGGTGACTGCACGAGCGGCCGGGGCGGGTCACGGGCGGCGCGCGGGCGGCTCACGGGCGGCTGGGGCGGCTCACGGGCGGCTGCACGGGCGGCTGGGGCGGCTTGCGGGCTGCTCGCGGGCGGCTCGCGGGCTGTGGGTGGCTCGCGGACGGGCGGCGCACGGGCGGGCGGCTCACGGACGGGCGGCGCACGGGCGGCGCCAGCGGCTCACGGGCGGGCTGGTGGCGCACGGGCGGGCGGCTCACGGGCGGCGCCGGCTCACGGTCAGACGGCGCGCGGGTGGGCGGCTCACGGGCGGCGGCTCACGGGCGGCGGCGCACGGGCGGCGTCTGACGGGCGGCTGCTTACGGGCGGCGGCTGACGGGCGGCGCTCACGGGCGGCGGCTCACGGGCAGGCCGCGGGCGGCTCACGGGTAGGCCGCGGGCGGCTCACGGGCGCTTGGGCAGGCCGTGGGCGGCGGCTCACGGGCAGGTCGCGGGCGGCTCACGGGCGCTAGGGTAGGCGCCGGGCGCTAGGGCGCTAGGGCTGGCGCTAGGGCGGGCGCTAGGGCGGGCGCTAGGGCGGGCGCTAGGGCGGGCGCTAGGGCGCTAGGGCGGGCGCAAGGGTGGGCGCTAGGGCGCTAGGGCGCTAGGGCAGAAAAAAAAAGTTTTCCGAAGTGGTGGGCCCTAAGCAAAGTTCCCACAGGGGAACCTGCTCGATACCATGAGAAGAAGTGAACGAGAGAATGTGTGAACTATGAACGAAGTGAGTACAAATAGGAAACCCTAGTTGGGTTGTACCCCCTATGGGATACCCCACTATAGCCTACACAAATGAGTAAGCTATAATATTCAGACAACGGGGCCGCTAGGGGCGGCAACGGGGCCGCGTAGGGGCAGCGACGGGGCCGCGTAGGGGCGGCGACGGGGCCGGGTAGGGAGGGGGGCGGCGACGGGGCCGCTAGGGGCGGCGACGGGGCCGCGTAGGGTCGGCGATGGGGCTGCTAGGGGCGGCGACGGGGCCGCGTAGGGGCGGCGACGGGGCCGCGTAGGGGCGGCGACGGGGCCGCGTAGGGGCGGCGACGGGGCCGCGTAGGGAGAGAGGCGGCGACGGGGCCGCTAGGGGCGGCGACGGGGCCGCTAGGGGTGGCGACGGGGCCGCGTAGGGGCGGCGACGGGGCCGCTAGGGGCCGCGAGGGGCCTGGAAGGGCGGCGACGGGGCCGCTAGGGTCGGCGACGGGGCCGCTAAGGGTGGCGCGAGGGGCCGTGAGAGGGGCCTCTAAGAGAGCTCGACTGAAGGGCGGCCCACAAGGCGCGCCTCGGGCAGGAGCGACTGGCGCTCTGGTCAGAAAACAATTTTTCAGTGGTGGGCCCAAGGAAGCGTTCCCACTAGGGAACCTGCTCTATACCATGTGAAGAAAAATGAGGAATGAGATGAACTAGCAAGCAGGTGGGTACAAGTAGGAAAACCTAAAAGTGTTGTACCCCATATTGTCTACCCCACTACAGCCTACACAAACTATAGCATATGAGTTGACATGTAACATGGTATCAGAGCTACTCAGGGATTCTTCGCAACTTCACTTCCGTGAAATTCGCCGAACCTAGATCTGGTGAGCGGCACACACTCCAAGACCAAGATGGCCGGTGGATCCGGAGGCCAAGCAAATCTGACGGCCGAAGGGCAAACCAATCCGGCTGCGACAAATGAGGCGACAACTACGATCGGCACTGCCGCACTCGAGCAGTTATTCGCTCGACTTTCAAATACGGAGAAAGAACTCCAAGACCTGCGCAAAGGCGATGCGGGATCCTCTTCCCAACCAGCTCAACCTGGACAACCGGCTACGAAAAGCCGTGATACCGCCGCGCACACCTTCTCCCTTGACACAGACAAATCAACAACAACAGCCCCCCGTCCAAGTGATGAAGTCATTAACTCTGCGCAAGCACGCTTTTTCAGCGTTTCAAAAATCAAGACTATTGCCGCATCCGACGGCAAGGACATTTACACATGGAGTTTTGAGCTTGAGCTCCTCCTACAAACGACGCAGATCTACCACTACTTCGACGGCTCCTACTCTAAACGGGTGGAAGACACCGACGACGCCAGGGCTCAGTACTACATCGAGTCCCTCATGGCGTACAGTGTGCTGCTGTGAAACATGACGCTTGCGGAACAACTTAGCATTCGCTCCTACAAAGAGAGCACCGCTCTAGCCTTGGAAGCCTGGAAGCACCTCGTTGAGGTTTATCAGCCGAAGGACTCGGTCACCGCCAGCAGGCTCCTGCAGCAACTCATGGAGACAAAGATGGGGCACGGGGAGAAAGCAAATTCTTATATTAACCGCTGTCGGAACATCCGTGACCAGATCACGAAGCATGGGAGCGCAATCTCGGAAGAGATCTTCGTTAACATAGTCCTTCAAGGACTCGGGCCAGAGTGGAAGCCCTGTAAAGCGCTACTCCGACAGCGAGGGATTATCTCTGAAGCCGCGCTATGCGCCACACTCTTGACTGAACAGTAGGACATGGACTCGAGCAGAACAAGCTCCGCGCCACCCCGAGAGCGCCTCACCTTCTACGCAGACAACCGTGAAAAGCGACGACAACCAAGGCGCCATTATTGCAAAATATGCAAAGTCTTCGGACACTCAACGGATCGATGAAAATCCCGATCCAACTATCGCCACCCAAATTCCACTCACCACAACAACTGGGTCGGCCGACAAGACGCTCGTCACTCTCAGCCTTAGCATCAGACATCTCGTTCTCCTGCACAACACCAACATCAGCAAACTCAAGGACCTCAATCGGGAGCTCCTAGAAATATCATTGCAAGTATGGCAACGCGCCGACGTCGCACTGCTGAACCTGACGAAGAAAACAAGATCCAGGGAAGACTTCTTGAGCCAGAAGAGGGCTGAAATAATCCCCTCACTGAAGACAACTGACGAGAAACGAGAATGAATGCATTGAGCATAAAGGGGAGTACAAGTAGCAAACCCTAAAGTGCTGTACCCCAAATGAACTACCCCACTACAGCCTACACAGACAATAGCATATATGCCTGACACACCCCCATAGGCAGAGTGGGGGAGAACAAGGGGTCACAAGACCAGTCAAGCAAAGCAAAGCAAGCTCAGGGTGGATCACAACGTCACCACACAGTCCGAGCACAAGAGCAAGGCCACAAGGCCAGTTCACATGCAAGATCATACATATAAAGGTAAACAAGCAAGTGCGTGTATAGAAAGAGGACAGTACAAGCAAGGTCAAGAAGTGAGCAAGTGAGGCCAAGTAGGCACAAGACCTAGCACAGTACAGAAGCGCTGATGATCACAAGGCAGAAGGGCCTTGGTGAAGACATCAGCAGTGTTGGCCTCAGAGGCAACGTAGGTGAGGCGGAGCTGACCACGCTGCTGCAGCTCACGAGCCAGGAAGTAGCAGAGAGCAATGTGCTTTGTTCTGTGCTCCAGTCTGTGCTCCCGACACAAGGCCAGCATGGCCTTGTTGTCTACGTACAGAACTGGAGGAGAACGAGGCGGCTCTCCTAGGTCAGTCAGCAGGTAGGTGAGCCAGCATAGCTCCTTTGCAGCCATGGCCCCTGCGTAGATCTCAGCCTCACAGCTGGAGCTGAGAACAGAAGACGAGCGGGTAGACCGCCACGAAACAGAGCCGGAGCCAAGGCTGAAGGTGTAACCCTGTGACAACCGCTGCAGAGCCTGGTCGTCAGCCCAAGAAGCGTCTGCGTGACCTGTGAGGACCACTCGATGCCACCCTCCAAGCACTAGCCCCATGCCCGACGTACTGCACACGTAGCGCAACACCCTCTTCGCTGCAGCCATGTGCTCTGGTCGGTGTCTCCCAGGAGCAACATAGCGTGCCAAGATGCTAAGAGGGTATGCAAGGTCAGGTCGTGTGCAGGTCATCAGGTACATGAGGCAGCCAACAAGCTCTGGGTACGGGCCACTCGGCTCTACGGACTCATCCGAAGGCAGAGCTGAGAGCGAGTGGCGAGTAGACAGAGGAGTGGCCTGAGGCGAGGAGTACGTGAAGCCAAAGCGCTGAAGGACCTGCTGCACCATGTGTGACTGAGTCAGGGTAATGGTGCGGCGTGCTCTGTCCCGGGTGATCTGCAAGCCAAGTTAGCTGCGCAGTTCACCCAGGTCTGTGCACGTGTGTCTCTTCTGCAGCTCAGACTTCACGTGGGCGAGTCCAGCAGTGTCAGCAGTGGCAAAGACCAAGTCGTCGACGTACACGAGGATGTAGAACGGCGGCGAAGAGGTGTCGGTGCGCAGAAACAGCGACGGGTCGGCTGTAGAAGGAGCAAACCCAAGAGCCGCAAGTGTAGTCCTCAGTGTGTCGTGCCACTCACGGGGCGCCTGGCGGAGACCGTAGACTAGTCGCCAGAGGCTCCACTGGGTACCAGGAGGAAACGACCCAGTGAAGCCAGGTGGGCGGCGCAGCCAGATCTCCTCGTGCAGGCTGCCCTTCAGGAAAGTTGTGCTGAAGTCAAGAGAGTGAAGCTCGTAGTCGCGCTGAGCAGCTATGTGCAGCAGCACCCGAAGAGTGGTCATCTTCGGGGTGGGAGAGAAGGTCTGAAAGTAGTCAGCTCCCTGCCGCTGACTCAAGCCTCGAGCCACGTAACGCGCCTTGAAGACAGGCGGAGAACCCGGCGGCCGCTTCACCCTGAAGATCCACATGCCACTGAGAAT
Source organism: Closterium sp. NIES-65 (assembly GCA_948144175.1). Taxonomy (NCBI): domain Eukaryota; kingdom Viridiplantae; phylum Streptophyta; class Zygnematophyceae; order Desmidiales; family Closteriaceae; genus Closterium; species Closterium sp. NIES-65. The sequence continues at coordinate 377,445 of CANXME010002005.1, forward strand.
GTTCGCCCCAAGTGGGGGAACCTCGTCAACGTAGGTGCCTGTGGACTTCCAGGAAGCCATCTCTGCGTCCATGAGTGACTGCCACAGAGAGGAGTAGGGACCCTCGATCGCCTCAGCGTACGATCGAGGAGTCGGGATGTCTGGTGCATCCAAGTCTCCCTTAGGGGCAATCAGCGTGGACACGAGATGGGGCAAAGCAGCACCAAAGCACTGGAACTCCTCATGCCTGTCCTCAAGGACGTCCGTGCTAAGAGCACACTCACCCCCGACGGACGGAGGACAGACAGACGCAGACTCAGCAACGAGACTAGCAGCGTAGTCTAGACGACAGCGAGCAGCGAAGTCGACAAGCTCAGCAACTAGGGCAGACGCAGCAGTGGGCTCAAAGGAAGGGTCAGTGACAACAGTAGCCAGAAGACGCGTGAGAGAAGGACTAGCAGTACGAAGAGAGTCAGACCGGGTCAGCAAGAGTAGGAAGAGAGGACTCTGGAGGAGACGATAACGGGACACCCAGAGGAGCAGTGGAAGGACGCAGCACGATCTGGTGTGTGCCGTGGACCGCAAGAGGACGCGGACGCGCAGTACGACCACTAGTGCGAGCAACACGAACAGGTGACGCAGGACGAGACGCAGGCTCACGACGCACAGCAAGACCTCCAGTAGGACCAGTGTAGGGAGAAGGAGCACGTAGAGGGGAGGCGAGCTACTGTGACTGGAACTGGGAATTGACAGGCTTGACTGCGTCTACGTGGGACACACCTGACGGGGCAGGACCTTGAGGGGGGAAGGGGTCTATCGGGGGAGGACCTGGCGCAAGGAAGAGCGGCGGCGGGGGGAGGGGCGCAGTGCGGTAGGGGAAGAGACGGTAGTAAGGCACCGACTTGTCAAAGGTGACGTCCTGGGAGGACAGAACACGGCGCGAGGTGGGGTGGTAAAACTGCCACCCAGGCGCGTCAGGGGGGAAGCCAAGGAAGACGCAGGGAACAGCATGGGGGGACAGCTTGTCCGCAGACAAGTCGCGAACAAACGCCCGAGATCCCCAGACCCGAAACGCAGACGCATCGCCAACCTTCCCGGTCCACCGCAAGGGGGGGGAGGTCTCTGGCAAGGAGACCCGGGGCTGAAGGTTGAGCTGATGCACGGCGTACTGAACCGGAAACGGCCACAGAAAATGGGGGGCAGCCGCATGCATCATGGACGTACGAGCGACGTCCATGACCATGCCAATGTGGCGCTCAGCAATCCCATTTTGCTGTGGAGAGGCCGGAAGCGTGAAGGTCTGGCGGATGCCCTGCGTACGACAAAAAACTCCCAGACGGGCAGAGGAAAACTCCCCGCCTCTGTTCGAGTGCAGACGCAGAACAGGAAAGTCCGAGCCGAAACTCTCCCTGAGCTGGAGACGAGCTGCGCGGATCCAATCGATCAACACCTCAGTGACGTCACCCTTGCTACGCAAGGGGAAGACTGTGGTGTAACGCGAGTAGTCGTCAACCACCAGCAGGAAGTACCGCTCGCGCCCCTGCCCACTGACGCGGGCGGGGCCCCACACGTCCATGTGGAGAGCCTGCAGCGGAGCCTCTGTCGAAGGAAACTCGGAGGAGTGAGGGGCGGCGCGCTGTCGCCCCTCGACGTAGGGGACGCAGGTAGGGCCAGACCCCGGAGGTAGGGGAGGGAGAGACCGAGGGAGACCAGAGACAAGGACACGGGAGGCCATGCCTCGGAGACGAGGCAAGGAGGGGTGACCAAGGCGGTGGTGCCAAAGGAGAGTCTGGTGGGACAGTAGACGACACGAGCAGGGAGCAGACTCAGGACCAGACCTGGACGCTGTAGAAAACACTTGACTCGATGCAGCTACCTGGCCAGACTCAGCAGCCGGAGGAGACTCAGTAGTAAGGGTGTACAGGCTCGACCCTGGCCGACGGGTGAACGTGGCCAAGTGTCGGCCTGTCCGAGCACACGTGGAGTGGGTCACCCGCTGACTCGCAGCAGTGAACTGGTCAACCCCCCTATCCTGTAGGTCCGCTCCACTCACCGAGTTTGTAGAGAACGAGGGGAGGTAGAGACCTGACAGGGTGCCAGAGGGGGCTGCCGGGCACGGTAAGACAGTGGAGAAGCTAGCAAGGACAGGACCCCCAGGGGGGTCCGCCAGGGAGACTGCAACCGGCCGACTGAGCAGAAAAGAGTGGTGCGGTCTCGAAAGAAGGAGCGGGACGCACCCGAGTCAAGGGTGAAGGTGTGTAAGGCCTGAGCCGACGTAGTACTTGAGAGCACAGACTCACCAGCACCTGGGGCAGCAGACGCACTGGCACCTGGGGCAGCAGACGCACGAGCACCTAGAGCAGCAGCCTCAATGCCCGGGTCAGGCGGTACACACAGGTAACAGTCACCCACAATACTATCATCAACAGCATACATGGCAGCAAGAATATTATCAAAATCAAGATCTAAGATAGCAACCCCCGCCCTAGACCGTTCTCCCCAGCGAGGTATCTCAGAGGCCCCAAGGAACTGGTGACGCCACGCGTCCGTCAGGCGGCCGAAGCAGCGCTGGGTGGAGTGCGGGCCCCCGCACTGCTCACCAGCGCGGTTGCCGGTGCGGAGATCGTTGGTGCAGGGACCCGTACCCCCACCGCGCTGACGCGCAGCGTACCACTGACGAAGCTGCTGAGGGGACAGGGTCTCACGACTGCTCTACTGCTGCTAGCGCGTACCACCAACAGAGCCACTCCTCTGCGCAGAACCGCGACCAGGTCCACTGCTGCCGCCACCGCCTCCACCGCCTCCTCCACCTCCGCCTCCTCCGCCACCTCCGCCGCCTCCGCTCCCTCCGCCACCGCCGCCGCCTCCTCCGCCTCCACTGCTGTCACCAACTCCTCCACCCCCGCCACCACTACTACCACCACCTCCACCCCCTCTACTGCCTCCACCACCACCTCCACCGCCCCCGCGAGCCCCTCCAGCGCCCTTGCCCCCCTTGCCCTTGTCGTTGCGGCGTCTCCCGCTAGGGGCAGACGCCGCGCCGACCGACTCGAAACCAACGAGGTCGGCCGCAGCAGCAGAAGCAACAGAGGGCAAGAGGGGGGAGGGGGAACACCCCTCAAAGACGGGGGTGCGAGGGTCACCACGAGAGGCTCCTACAGCGACTATGCTCTTCTCTGCTTCTAGGAGGCCCTTCTCGAGGAGGTCAACGATAAGAGTGGTGGGGCAAACTGAGAGGAAGTGATCCCTGACTACGCGAAGAGAGTCAGGGAGCCGAGTGACTATGTAGTAGAGGGTGATGTACATGGGGGGGGGGGGTTATTGGCGCAGAGATCAGCAGGAACCGCAGCGCGGTAGCGAGTGTCACTAGTGCGGAGGTGCGTAATGAGGTCAACGACTGTGGGAAAGGCAGCAAGGTCAGGGAAGAGGTACGGTAGCATGAGGCGGCTCAGTGCAGCAGTGGCAGGGGAAGAGTAGCGTGCAACTACAGCGTCGTACAAGGTCTGAGCACTCTTGTACTGGCTAATGTGTGCACGCTCAGTGGTCGGTAAGTGGCGACGCACAGCAAGGCGAGCAGCATCATCGTGTGTGGCCCATTGTGAGCGAACAGTGCTGTCAGCAGTGGCAGGCGGGGCAGGAGAGACACCAGAGGTGAGATCAAACAGAGAGAGTCCGTCTGCCCTATCGCACTGGAGAAACAGCTGGAGGTCATCGACCCAGACCTCAAAGTCAACGGCACAGCCCTAACCATCAAAAGTAAGGACACTGGGGGTAGCCATGACTGCAGTGGCCTAGCCGGAAGTGAGCTCACCAGTCCGAGGAAGGAGGGCCGGAGAGCAGCGGTAGGAACAGTAGCGGCTCGACAGTAGGACGGCTCGGCGGCTCGGCGGCAGGGCGGCTCGGCTGCTGGGCGGCTCGCCTGCTGGGCGGCTCGGCGGCAGGGCGGCTCGGCTGCTGGGCAGCTCGGCTGCTGGGTGGCTCGGCGGCAGGGCGGCTCGGCTGCTGGGCGGCTTGGCTGTAGGGCGGCTCGGCTGCTGGGCTGCTCGGCGGCTCGGTCGCTGGGCGGCTGAGCGGTGACAGGGCCGCTAGGGGAGGGCGACGAGGCTGCAGGTGACGGCAACGGGGCCGTAGGTGGTGGCGAGGCCGCAGGTGGTGGCTGCGTTGTCAAATTATAATGTTGTGTAGGCTATAGTGGGGTAGCCTATATGGGGTACACATTTCTAGGGTTGCATATTTGTATCACTTTCGTTCCTTAGTCAATCATTCTCGTTTCAGTTTTCTCATGGTATCACAGCAAGTTCCCTAGTGGGAACTGTGCCTAGGGCCCACCACATCGATTTTTTTTTTCCTGCCCGGAGCGCGCTTAGCCCGAGTCGCGCTCCTCTCTCTCACTGCATCGTGCCGCCCTAGCGGCCCCATCGCCCTAGCGGCCCCGTCGCCCTGGCGGCCCCATCGTCCTAGCGGCCCCATCGCCTAGCCCTACGGCCCCGTCGCCTCGCCCTACGGCCCCGGCGCCGCCCTGTCCCGGCCCCGCCGCCCTTCGCTGCGGCCCTGCCGCCCTTCGCTGTGGCCCTGCCGCCCTTCACTGCGGCCCCGCCGCCCTTCGCTGCGGCCCCGCCGCCCTTCACTGCGGCCCCGCCGCCCTTCCCTAAGGCCCCGCCGCCCTTCGCTGCGGCCCCGCCACCCTTCGCTGCGGCCCCGCCGCCCTTTGCTGCGGCCCCGCCGCCCTTCGCTGCGGCCCCGCCACCCTTCTCTGCGGCCCCGCCGCCCTTCGCTACGGCCCCGCCGCCCCTCTCGCTGCGGCCCCGCCGCCTACCTTGCGGCTCCGCCGCCCTTCGCTGCGGCCCCGCCGCCCCTCTCGCTGCGGCCCCGCCGCCTACCTTGCGGCTCTGCCGCCCTTCGCTGCGGCCCCGCTGCCCCTCTCGTTACGGCCCCGCCGCCCCTCTCGCTGCGGCCCCGCCGCCTACCTTGCGGCCCCGCCGCCATTCGCTGCGGCCCCGCCGCCCTTCGCTGCGGCCCCGCCGCCCTTCGCTGCGGCCCCGCCGCCCTACCGAGCCGCCCGAGCCGCCCGAGCCGCCCAAGCCGCCCGAGCCGTCCGTTCTGCCCAAGCCGCCCGAGCCGCCCGAACCGCCCAAGCCGCCCGAGCCGCCCGAGCCGCCCGAGCCGCCCGAGCCGCCCGAGCCGCCTGAGCCGCAGAGGAGCCAAGCCGCTGGTGCCGCCGAGCCGCAGTTGCTGCTGAGCCGCCCGAGTCGCCCGAGCCGCCGTGTTGACGTGCTGCTGTGCTGCCGAGCTGCCCGAACCGCCCTGTCTGGTGAGAGCAGCGCTTCTGTCACTGCACTGCCCCTGTCCTACAGTTAGCACTACTAGCCTACTGCTGTCATGGCCACCCCCAGTGTTCTCGCTTTTGACGCTGAGGGTCGGGCCATTGACTTTGAGGTCTGGGTAGATGACCTGCAGCTTTTCCTACAGTGCGATAGGGCAGACGGTCTCTCCCTCTTTGACCTCACCTCTGGTGCCTCCCCTGCCCTTGCTGCCGATGCCGACGCCACTGTTCGCTCCCAGTGGGCCACTCGCGATGCTGCTGCACGTCTTGCTGTGCGTCGCCACCTGCCTACCACTGAGCGCGCACACTTTAGTCAGTACAAGAGTGCTCAGACCTTGTACGACACCGTAGTTGCGCGCTACTCTTCCCCTGCCACTGCTGCACTGAGCCGCCTCATGCTGCCGTACCTCTTCCCTGACCTTGCTGCCTTTCCCACAGACGCTGACCTCATTACGCACCTCCGCACTAGTGACACTCGCTACCGCGCTGCGCTTCCTGCTGAGTTCTGCGCCAAGAACCCCCCCCCCCAATGTACATCACTCTCTATTATATAGTCACCCGCCTCCCTGATTCCCTTCGTGTAGTCAGGGACCACTTCCTCTCGGTCTGTCCCACCACTCTCACTGTTGACCTCCTAGAGAAGGCCCTCCTAGCAGCGGAGAAGAGCATAGCCGCTGTAGGAGCCTCTCGTGGTGACCCTCGCACCCCCATCTTTGAGGGGTGTTCCCCTTCCCCCCTTTTGCCCTCTCTAGCCTCTGCTGCTGCGGCCGACCTTGTTGGTCTTGAGTCGGTCGGTGCGGCGTCTACCCCTAGCGGGAGACGCCGCTCTGGCAAGGGCAAAGGGGGCAAGGGCGCGGGTGGAGCTAGCGGGGGTGGCGGAGGTGGCGGTGGAGGCGGCGGAGGGAGTGGGGGTGGCGGTGGGAGTGGTGGCGGGGGGGGAGGTGTCGGTGGCAGCAGTGGAGGCGGAGGCGGCGGAGGCGGTAGCGGTGGGAGCGGAGGGGGTGGTGGTGGCGGAGGTGGAGGAGGCGGTGGTGGAGGAGGTGGAGCTGGTCGGGGTGGCGCTTCGCAGCGGAGCGGCTCCGGTGGTGGTCAGCGCCAGCAGCAGCAGCAGCAGCGTTCTCGGGACATCCCCCCCCCTCAGCAGCTTCGTGAGTGGTACGCTACGCGTCAGCGTGGTGGGGGTTTTGGTCCGTGCACCTACGTCCTTCGCACCAGCGACCGCGCGGGTGAGCAGTGTGGGGGTGCCCACTCCACCCAGCACTGCTTTGGCCGCCTGACGGACGCTTGGCGTCACCAGTTCCCGGAGGCCGCTGAGATCCCCCGCTGGGGAGAGCTGTCTAGGGCATGTCTAGCTATCTTTGATCTTGACTTTGATGCTATTCTTGCTGCCATGTATGCTGTGACTTATAGTGACGAGGGTGAATGTTACCGGTGTTTCCCGCCCGATCCGGGCATTGAGACTGCTGCTCTAGGTGCTGGTGAGGCTGCTGCTCTAGGTGCTAGTGCGGCTGTTGCTCTAGGTGCCAGTGCGTCTGCGTCCTCAGGTACTGGTGAGTCTGCGCTCTCAGGTACCGCGTCGGCTTCGGCCTCCCTCACCTTCACACTTGACTCAGGGGCTTCTCGCTCCTTCTTTCGAGACCGCACCACACTCACGCCGCTTGGTCGACCGGTTGCAGTCTCCCTGGCACACCCCTCTGAGGGTCCTGTCCTCTCTCACTTCTCCACTGTCCTCCCGTGTCCGGCTGCCCCCTCTGGCACCTTGTCTGGTCTTTACCTCCCCTCGTTCTCTACGAACTTGGTGAGTGGTGCTGACCTGCAGGATGCGGGGGTTCACCATTTTACTCCTGCAAGTCAGCGGGTGACCCACTGCTCGGACGCTCGCACAGGCCGGCACCTGGCCACGTTTACGCGTCGGCCGGGGTCGAGCCTCTACACCCTGACCACTGAGTCTCCTCCTGTCCCTGCGTCTGGTGAGGTAGCTGCGTCGGGTCAGGTGTTTGCTGCAGCGTCCAGGTCTGGTCCTGAGTCTGCCCCCTGCTCGTGTCGCCTCCTGTCTCACGAGACTCTCTTGTGGCACCACCGTCTTAGTCACCCCTCCCTGCCTCGTCTCCGAGGCATGGCTTCCCGTGTCCTTGTCTCTGGTCTTCCCCGGTCCCTCCCTCCCCTTCCTCCGGGGCCTGGTCCTTCCTGTGTCCCCTGTGTCAAGGGGCGGCTACAGGCTGCTCCTTACTCCTCTCCGTTTCCCCCGACAGAGGCCCCGCTGCAGACGCTTCACATGGACGTGTGGGGCCCGGCCCGCGTCCGTGGACAGGGTCACGAGCGCTACTTTCTGCTGGTGGTTGACGACTACTTGCGTTACACCACAGTCTTCCCCTTGCGCAGCAAGGGCGATGTCAATGAGGTGTTGATCGACTGGATCCGCGCAGCTCGTCTCCAGCTCAGGAGGAGCTTCGGCTCGGACTTTCCTGTTCTGTGTCTGCACTCTGACGGAGGCGGAGAGTTCTCCTCTGGCTTTCTGCGAGCCTACTGCCGTGCGCGAGGCATCCGCCAGACCTTTACGCTTCCGGACTCTCCACAGCAAAATGGGATTGCTGAGCGCCGCATTGGCATGGTCATGGACGTCGCTCGTACGTCCATGATGCATGCGGCTGCCCCCCATTTTCTGTGGCCGTTTGTGGTTCGGTACGCGGCGCATCAGATCAACCTTCACCCCAGGGTCTCCAGGCCGGAGACCTCCCCAGCCTTGCTGTGGACGGAGAAGGTAGGCGATGCGTCTGCGTTCCGTGTCTGGGGATCTCGGGCGTTTGTCTGCGACTTGTCTGCGGACAAGCTGTCCCCTCGTGCTGCTCCTTGTGTCTTCCATGGCTTCCCCCCTGATGCGCCAGGGTGGCAGTTCTACCACCCCACCTCTCGTCGTGTTCTGTCCTCTCAGGACGTCACGTTTGACGAGTCGGTCCCCTACTACCACCTCTTCCCCTACCGCACTCCTTCCCTCCCCCCGCCACCGCTCTTCCTTGTGCCAGGTCCCCCCCCGGTAGACCCCCTCCCCCCTCAGGGTCCTGCCCCTTCAGGTGTGTCCCAGGTAGACGCGGTCGAGCCGGTCGAGGTTACTGGTGACTCTGGTGCTGTTGTGGGTGTTGAGCCTGGGGGTGCTGACTCTAGGGGTGCTGTGCGGGTGGGTACTACGCCTGGGGGGGCTGGGCCTTCGGGTGGTACTGCTGGGGGTGCTGAGCCTGGGAGTGCTGCGCCTGGGGGTGCTGAGCCTAGGGGTGCTACGCCTGGGGGTGCTGAGCCTAGGGGTGCTACGCCTGGGGGTACTGAGCCTGGAGGTCCTACGTCTGGAGGTGCTGAGCCTGGGGGTGCCACGTCTGGAGCTGCTGAGCCTGGGGGTGCGGAGCCGGCGGCCGCTGGGCCTGGTCGTGTGGCGTCTCGCGGTGCTGGGCCTGGAGGTTCTCCGGGTGCTTCGCCTCGGCGGGAGCCACTCTCTCCACAGGAGCAGCGTGAGTGGTTTGCCCGGCGCTGGAGGCGTACTGCTGGAGCTTCTTCGGCTGCTGAGGGTGCTCGTGCCACCGGTCCCGGAGGTGCTCGTGCCGCGAGTACTGGAGCTGCTGGGCCTGCGGTTCGCCTGGAGCTGGAGCTGCTGAGGGTGTTGGCGCTGAGGCTACTGCTGTCAGTCCTGGAGACGATTCTGCTGGGGGTGCTGCTGGTGCTGCTGGAGGTGCTGCTGGCTCTGGTCCTGCTGCGGGTGCTGCTGGTCCTGCTGGAGGTCCTGCAGCTGGCGGTGGTGTTGGCACTTGTGCTGTCCCTGCTGTGTCTGGAGTCGCCGCGCGGCCTCGGCCGTACTTCGTTCCGTTCCTTCACCAGGTTCTTGGTCTTCCTCCTCCCTTAGAGTGTCCACCGCCTGTCTAGTCCCAGTCACAGCTTCCGCCGGCCTCCCCACTGCCTGCTCCTTCTCCCTACAGTGGTCCTACTGGAGGTCTTGCTGAGCATCGTGAGCCTGCGTATCGTCCCGCGTCGCCTGTTCGTGCTGCTCACACTAGCGGTCGCGGTTCGCGTCAGCGTCCACCTCCTGTCCCTAGCACGCACCGGATGTCTCTGCATCCGTCCACTGCTCCTCTGCATGCCCCTTTGCCTTCTCCTCCTGAGTCCTCTCTTCCTGCACTTGCCGACCCGGAGTCGGACTCTCTTCGTGCTGCCAGTCCTACTGTCACGCGTCTCCTTGCTACTGTCGTCACTGACCCCTCCTTTGAGTCCACTGCTGCGTGTGCTCTTGTTGCTGAGCTCGTCGCCTTTGCTGCTCGCTATCGTCTAGACTACGCTGCTAGTCTTGTTGCTGGGTCTGCGTCTGTCTGTCCTCCGTCCGTCGGGGGTGAGTGTGCTCTTGGCACGGACGTCCTTGAGGATAGGCAGGAGGAGTTCCAGTGTCTGGCTGCTGCTTCACCTCATCTCGTGTCCGTACTGCTTACCCCTGAGGGAGATCCGGATGCACTTGACATCCCGACTCCGCGCTCTTACGCGGAGGCCGTAGAGGGTCCCTACTCCTCTCAGTGGCAGGCAGCTATGGATGCAGAGATGGCTTCCTGGAAGTCCACAGGCACCTACGTTGACGCAGTTCCCCCTCCTGGGGCGAACATCGTCAATGGCATGTGGATCTTCAGGGTGAAGCGGCCGCCAGGTTCTCCACCTGTCTTAAAGGCGCGGTACGTGGCTCGTGGCTTCAGACAGCGGCAGGGAGTTGACTACTTTCAAACCTTCTCTCCCACCCCGAAGATGACCACTCTTCGGGTGCTGCTACACATAGCCGCTCAGCGTGACTACGAGCTTCACTCCCTTGACATCAGCACTGCTTTCCTGCAGGGTAGCCTGCACGAGGAGATCTGGCTGCGCCGTCCACCTGGCTTCACTGGGACTTTCCCTCCTGGCACCCAGTGGAGCCTCCGACGGCCAGTCTACGGTCTCCGCCAGGCACCGCGCGAGTGGCACGACACAGTGAGGACTACGCTTGCGGCTCTTGGGTTTGCTCCCTCTACTGCTGACCCGTCGCTGTTTCTGCGCACCGACACCTCTCTGCCGCCGTTTTACATCCTCGTGTACGTCAACGACTTGGTCTTTGCCACTGCTGACACTGCTGGACTCGCCCACGTGAAGTCCGAGCTGCAGAAGAGACACACGTGCACTGACCTGGGTGAACTGCGCAGCTACCTTGGCTTGAAGATCACCCGGGACAGAGCACACCGCACCATTACCCTGACTCAGTCACACATGGTGCAGCAGGTCCTTCAGCGCTTCGGCTTCACGTAGTCCTCGCCTCAGGCCACTCCTCTGCCTACTCGCCACTCGCTCTCAGCTCTGCCTTCGGATGAGTCCGTAGAGTCGAGTGGCCCGTACCCAGAGCTTGTTGGCTGCCTCATGTACCTGATGACCTGCACACGACCTGACCTTGCATACCCTCTTAGCATTCTTGCACGCTATGTTGCTCTTGGGAGACACAGACCAGAGCACATGGCTGCAGCGAAGAGGGTGTTGCGCTACGTGTGCAGTACGTCGGGCATGGGGCTAGTGCTTGGAGGGCAGAGTCCAGTGGTCCTCACTAGGCACGCAGACGCTTCTTGGGCTGACGACCAGGCTACACAGCGGTCGTCACAGGGTTACACCTTCAGCCTTGGTTCCGGCTCTGTTTCGTGGCGGGCTACTCGCTCGTCTTCTGTTCTCGGCTCCAGTTGTGAGGCTGAGATCTACGCCGGAGCCATGGCTGCTCAGGAGCTTCGCTGGCTCACCTACCTGCTGACTGACCTCGGAGATCCGCCTCGTTCTCCTCCAGTGCTGTACGTAGACAACAAGGCCATGCTGGCCTTGTGTCGGGAGCAGCGCCTGGAGCACAGAGCGAAGCACATTTCTCTCCGCTACTTTCTTGCTTATGAGCTGCAGCAGCGTGGTCAGTTGCGACTTGCGTACGTGGCCTCTGAGGCCAACACTGCTGATATCTTCACTAAGGCACTTGCGCCTTGTGATCATCAGTGCTTCTGTACTCAGCTTGGTCTTGTACCTGTCTTGCCACACTTACTCACTTCTTGACCTTGCTTGTACTGTGACATATATATATACTCCTGCTCTTGCTTGTTTAGCCTGTTTTATATATATGTGTTCCTGCATGTGAACTGGCCTTCTGGCCTTGAACTTGTGCTCGGAATGTGTGGTGACTTTGTGATCCACTCTGAGCTTTGCTTTGTTTTGCTTGACTGGTCTTGTGACCCCTTGTTCTCCCCCACTTTGCCTATGGGGGTGTGTCAAATTATAATGTTGTGTAGGCTATAGTGGGGTAGCCTATATGGGGTACACATTTCTAGGGTTGCATATTTGTATCACTTTCGTTCCTTAGTCAATCATTCTCGTTTCAGTTTTCTCATGCGTGGCCGCAGGTGGTGGCGACGGGGCCGCAGGTGGTGGCGACGGGGCTGCTGGTGGCGGCGACGGGGCCACACGTGGCGGTGACGGGGCCGCAAGGGGCCTAGACGGGGCCGCGTAGGGGCCGTAAGGGGCCTAGACGGGGCTGTAGCGGGGCCGCAAGGGGCCTAGACGGGGCCGCGGAGGGGCCGTAAGGGGCCTAGACGGGGCCGTAGCGGGGCCGCAAGGGGCCTAGACGGGGCCGCGGAGGGGCCGTAAGTGGCCTAGACGGGGCCGTAGCGGGGCCGCAAGGGGCCTAGACGGGGCCGCGGAGGGGCCGTAAGGGGCCTAGACAGGGCCGTAGCGGGGCCGCAAGGGGCCTAGACGGGGTCGCGGAGGGGCCGTAAGGGGCCTAGTCGGGGCCGTAGCGGGGTCGCAAGGGGCCTAGACGGGGCCGTAAGGGGCCGGAAAGGGCGTCGCGAGGGGCCGAAAGGGGCCGCGCGAGGGCCGTAAGGGCGACTTGAGGGGCCTTAAGGGGCCGTAAGGGCGGCGCGAGGGGCCGTAGAGGGCGGCGCGAGGGTCCGTAAGGGCGGCCAAAGGGGCCGTGAGAGGGGCCAATAAGGGCGGCTCGAAGGTAGGGAGGGCACACAGAGCGCGACTCGGGCAGGAGTGAAGCGCACTCCGGGCAGGAAAAAAAAAGTATCGTGGTGGGCCCTAGGTAGCGTTCCCACTAGGGAACCTGCTCGATACCATGACGAGAAACGAGAATGAATGCATTGAGCAGAAAGGGGAGTACAAGTAGCAAACCCTAAAGTGTTGTACCCCATATTGTCACAGGATCGAATTCTCAATCGAAAATTGTCACTAAAACTGAATACAAGGCATTTTTATGCTCGGAAAATACAAGGATAAACGAGATAAAACGAACCTTCGGGAGCACGCCCTTCCCGATACTACAATCACAAGTGCGCACAAGCACGCAAGGCTATTGGCACTTGGGATTACGCCCAGATTACACCGTATACACCATTGTCGGCGCTGTCGGTGCCGTATAATAGGTATGTCGGTGGGAAAAGTAGGAAAGAAGAGAAATAAATAGAAGGCTCTAGAAAATAGAATAGTAGGCCGATTGAGATGAGATAAAGACCAAAATAAAGAGGAGAAAGGGGAGAATAGGATAACGGAAAAATATAATTGTGAGAAAATATTATAACGGGGACGTCCTCCCACACTTCCCCCCCTCAAAGCTGGGTGGTAGAAGTAACACCCTGCTTGACAAGGTAGTCCTGGAGAGGACGGCGGGCGTTATCCATGTCGTGTTCAGGTACCCAGGTATCCTCGGAAGGATCATAGCCTTTCCAGCGAATCAAGAGCTCCAAGGTGCCGCTACGTCGTCGTCGGTGCGCCAGATTGGCTTCGACTTCGTACTCGGGTTCCCCATTAACGATCACTGGCAGTGGCGGCGGCGGCTGGCGACCTTTGAAGACCGTGTTTGGGTCCTGATAGGGCTTGAGAAGTTGAACATGGAAGGCATTGTGAATTCTCCAGGTAGCTGGTAAACGCAAGCGGAAGGTTACCGGAGTGACCTGCGCCTCGACGAGAAAAGGTCCGCAGATTCGAGGTCGGAGCTTAGACGGAAGATGGCTAATGTCGAGATTGCGTGTATCCAGAAGCACCTGATCGCCAATCTTGATGGAATGATCGTTACGACTCCGATCAGCGAGCTTCTTTTGTTGCTGCTGGATAGTCAGAAGACGTTTATGCGTGCGCTCCCACAATTGGTGCATAGTGGTAATGAAGTCATGTGCGGGTTGCACCGTGGCGGGTACTGTTGGTTTCTGAGGCGTGAGTGGGTTGCAACCGCAGCAGAGGAAGAAAGGAGTTTGCCCTGTTGCGGCGTGCGTCGCGTTGTTATACGCAAACTCGAGAACCGGCAGGTGTGCATCCCATTTAGAGATATCGTCCTTACACGCTGCTTGCAGAAGTTGTTCGATAATCTGGTTGAGGCGCTCTCTCTGACCATCCGTTTGGGGATGATAGGCTGATGACATGGCGAGTTTGGTCCCCATGAGCGACATGAGCTCCTTCCAGAATTTACTCGTGAATTTCGGGTCTCTGTCGGAGATTAGCGTGGTTGGAATGCCATGTTGCGAGATGACGTAGCGGAAGAATATTTGCGCTGTCTCCTCGGTGCGAGCCATTGTGTGTGTCGGAATGAAGTGTCCCATTTTGGAGAATTTGTCGATGACGACTAGAATGGCGTCGTAACCAGCTTTGGTAGGTGGTAACCCGGTGATGAAGTCGAGGCTAACCACTTGCCAAGGCTGTTCAGGGACTGGAAGAGGCTGTAGTAACCCTGCTTTCTTCTGTTTGCTGCTCTTCATCCGTTGGCATGTGTCGCACGAGGTGACGAATTTTTGTACGTCATCCGCCATGTGGGGCCAATAATAATGCTTCACAATACCGGCAAGCGTCTTGTTACTACCGAAGTGGCCCGCGTAGAGAACATCATGATATTCTTCGAGCAGTAACTAGCGTAAAGGAGGGTAATTAGGTACCCATATTTTTGTGGATCCCTTGCGGTATGCGATGTCTTGATCCCAATGTAGAAGATGGCGCTTTTCTGCTACAGAGACTTCGGGGTCGATGGTGTATCCATGCGTGAAGAGTCCCTTCAAAAGTGGGTTCATGCCATCGATTTGTAAGGCGGCAACGTGTGCAAGGCGACTCAGTGCGTCTGCCTTGTTCTTGTGCCCCGGCTTATACACGATGTCGTAATGGAAGTGGGTTTCGAGAAAGTCAATCCACCGGACCTGCCGCCTGGAGAGTGTTGGTTGGGTCTTCAGGTACTTGAGGCTGCAGTGGTCGGTGTAGACAGTCGTTTTTCTTCCTTCGAGATAACACCTCCATGCCTTAAATGCGTTGACGATGGCGAGGGCCTCTTTGTCATGGATGGGGTAATTGAGTTCTGCCCCGTGAAGTTTTTTACTGAGGTATGCAATGGGTTGCAGTCCCTTCCCTTGATCCTGCATGAGTACTGCGCCCACTGCTTGATCGCTAGCATCGGCCTCGATGACATAGTCAAGTTCAGGGTCTGGCAGGATAAGGAGAGGTGCGGACGTGAGTGCGGTTTTAAGTTGTTCCACGGCTTCCTGGTGCTTCGCCTCCCATTGATATGGTGTATTCTTCTTCAACAGGTCCGTTAATGGTGCGGCAATCTTGGCGTAGTTCGGTACGAACCGGTTGTAGTAGTTGGCGAATCCAAGGAACTGTTGTAACTCCTTCACGTTCTCAGGGGTCTTCCATGTTCGCACTGCTTCGATCTTCTTAGGATCCACGTGAACTCCTTGAGCGCTCACCATATGTCCAAGGAACTGGACTTTTTCCAACGCAAATCCGCTCTTGGATAGTTTCACGTAGAAGCGTTCTCGTCGAAGAATTTCAAACACCCGTCGCAGATGCTCAACGTGCTTCTTTATGTCTTTCGAGTAGATCAGGATATTGTCCAAATATACCACCACGCACTCGTCCAGAAGGGGCCGAAGGATGTGGTTCATTTCCGCCTGAAATGTGGCTGGTGCGTTAGTGAGTCCGAACGGCATCACAAGATACTCGTATGACCCATACCGAGTTCGAAAGGCGGTTTTGTGGATAGAGTTGTCCGCCATACGAATTTGCCAGTATCCCGATCTGAGGTCGAGCTTGGAGAATACCGTAGCACCGCGAAGTTGATCGAGTAAGTCGTCGATCCGTGGTATCGGGTATTTATTTTTTACAGTTTGCTTGTTCAAGGCTAGGTAGTCGATGCACATTCGCAGACTTCCGTCTGGCTTCGGAGTGAAGAGAACTAGAGCTCCGTACGGCGAAGTCGAAGGTCGAATCAGCCCATTCTCCAGGAGATACTCTATTTGTTTTTTCATATCGGCAAGCTCTGTCGGGCTCAGCCGGTATGGTGCTCGGAACGTTGGCTTGGACCCCGGCTCTTCTACGATCACGTGTTGATGTGTTCGGTATGGCGGTGGTTGATCAGGTAAATCGTCAGGGAGAACGTCCTGGAACTCTTCAGGAATTTTCTTGACTACTGGAGGAAGTTCCTGGGTCTGCTTCTCTCCGTTGTGTGCTTCGTTGACTATCGCCATGAATCCCGCCGTGGTCCGTTTGACGTCCTTTTCAAAGCGTGCGAGTGTCTCGACTGGAATATTTCCCGTGTCGTCCCATTTGGGAAGGCTGATTTTCCTCCCGTTGTTGTTGATGTTGGCCGTCCGGTTAACCCAGTTGATCTTGGGGTTGAACTTTTTAAGAAAGTATCTCTCGAAGATTACGTCGAGTCCTTTGATATTTGTGACGGGGAGAGCAGGCTTCCATCGAAGGGGTCCAATCTGGAGTAGTAACCGTGTTTCCCCGTAGATAGGTAGCTTACTGCCATCCACCATCGTTGCAGAGAAGCTTGAGGACTTGATTTCACCTCCGAGTCGATCGATTGCCTTTTTGTCATAGACGTTGTGCGACGCCCCGCTGTCCACGAGTGCTTGGAGGCGCTGTCCGTTGCAGATCACTTCGAGCAGGAGTGGTGAGCGTTGCTCGGAGTACCCAAAAATAGTCTCATTAATAGGATCATAGGGTACATCCCAATATTCAGTACACACCGTGGTTCCACTGTTTGCTCCTGGACAACCAGCTGGCCTGGGCTGCGTGGAGAAAAGCTCCTCTCCAACGCCAGGAGTAGAGGTAGTAACCGTACAGGTTGACCCTGAGGGGGTGGATCCGGTCGACGCCTGCAATCCTCTGGATGCATCCTGGAGGGGTTTTCGGAGTTTCCGCAGCTTCTTTTGAACTCCCAGCTGCCTCTTCAGCTGCTTCAGCTCCATAGAATTCTTCCCTGGGGAGTGGAGAGTCGTCTTGGGCTGGTTCTGGGAGAGGACGTTGACGCCGTGAAAAGGTCTACTCCTTTCCACACTCCTTAATTTTTTCCCCAGATCCGTAGGCACCGGTACCACTTCTTTAATTGTCTGCTTCCTCTGGAGTTCTTCCCGGAATTTGTTTATGGCTCCGGACCCGCGAAAATCACCAGTCTTCATTAAAGCATCTTTGAAAGATAACTTTAACGAATTCTGTTGTTTTTTCCGGGGTCGAATTGGAGAGTTCCCATCTTGGTCGAGTCTGTTTTCGCGGAGGTTTTCTTTTCCTCGGCGAATCCCTCTGACAAATTTCGGTCAAGGGGCTTGGGATTTCGCCCTTGATTCTCCAAATCTTGCGCCCAATGCTGTCCTTCAATTTCGATTCGGTCCAGATTGAGCTGACACTTTCGGATCTGCTTTTCCTCGCCAGCACGATCCGCAATCACTGGCGAAATCCGTTTTTTTTACTTTTTGTCTTTGTTTTCGCCACTCCCACGTGTTGAGAATAGAACGAGAATGAATGAACTATGAATGAAGTGAGTACAAATAGGAAACCCTAACTGGTTGTACCCCCTATGGGATACCCCACTACAGCCTACACAATAGTATAAGCTATATATATGTTCTGACACACCCCCATAGGCAAAGTGGGGGAGAACAAGGGGTCACAAGACCAGTCAAGCAAAGCAAAGCAAAGCTCAGGGTGGATCACAAAGTCACCACACAGTCCGAGCACAAGAGCAAGGCCAAAGGCCAGTTCACATGCAAGAGTACAGACATATATATAAAGCTAGACAAGCAAGAGCAGGTATATATATGTCACAGTACAAGTAAAGTCAAGAGGAGAGAAAGTGAGGCAAGACAGGCACAAGACCCAGCTGGGTGCAGAAGCGCTGATGGTCACAAGGCGCGAGTGCCTTGGTGAACACATCAGCAGTGTTGGCCTCAGAGGCCACGTACGCAAGCCGCAACTGTCCACGCTGCTGTAGCTCACGAGCAAGGAAGTAGCGAAGAGCAATGTGCTTCGTTCTGTGCTCCGGACGCTGCTCTCGACACAAGGCCAGCATGGCCTTGTTGTCTACGTACAGCACTGGAGGAGAACGAGGCGGCTCTCCAAGGTCAGTCAGCAGGTAGGTGAGCCAGCGAAGCTCCTGTGCAGCCATGGCCCCTGCGTAGATCTCAGCCTCACAGCTGGAGCTGAGAACCGAAGACGAACGAGTAGCCCGCCACGAGACAGAGCCGGAACCAAGGCTGAAGGTGTAACCCTGTGACGACCGCTGCGTAGCCTGGTCGTCAGCCCAAGAAGCGTCCGCGTGACCTGTAAGGACCACTGGACTCCGCCCTCCAAGCACTAGCCCCATGCCCGACGTACTGCACAGGTAGCGCAATACCCTCTTCGTTGCAGCCATGTGCTCTGGTCGGTGTCTCACAGGAGCAACATAGCGTGCAAGAATGCTCAGAGGGTATGCAAGGTCAGGTCGTGTGCAGGTCATCAGGTACATGAGGCAGCCAACAAGCTCTGGGTACGGGCCACTCGACTCTACGGACTCATCCGAAGGCAGAGCTGAGAGTGAGTGGCGGGTAGATAGAGGAGTGGCCTGAGGCGAGGAGTACGTGAAGCCGAAGCGCTGAAGGACCTGCTGCACCATGTGTGACTGAGTCAAGGTAATGGTGTGGCGTGCTCTGTCCCGAGTGATCTGCAAGCCAAGGTAGCTGCGCAGTTCACACAGGTCTGTGCACGTGTGTCTCTTCAGCAGCTCGGACTTCACGTGGGCGAGTCCAGCACTGTCCGCTGTGGCAAAGACCAAGTCGTCGACGTACACGAGGATGTAGAACGGCGGTAGTGAAGTGTCGGTGCGCAGAAACAGCGACGGGTCAGCAGTAGAAGAAGCAAACCCAAGAGCCGCAAGCGTAGTCCTCGGTGTGTCGTGCCACTCACGTGGTGCCTGGCGGAGACCGTAGACTGGCCGTCGGAGGCTCCACTGGGTGCCAGGAGGGAATGTCCCAGTGAAGCCAGGTGGACGGCGCAGCCAGATCTCCTCGTGCAGGCTACCCTGCAAGAACGCAGTGCTGAAGTCGAGAGAGTGAAGCTCGTAGTCGCGCTGAGCGGCTATGTGCAGCAGCACCCGAAGAGTGGTCATCTTCGGGGTGGGAGAGAAGGTCTGAAAGTAGTCAACTCCCTGCCGCTGACTGAAGCCACGAGCCACGTACCGCGCCTTGAAGACAGGTGGAGAGCCCGGCGGCCGCTTCACCCTGAAGATCCACATGCCACTGACGATGTTCGCCCCAGGAGGGGGAACCGCGTCAACGTAGGTGCCTGTGGACTTCCAGGAAGCCATCTTTGCATCCATAGCTGCCTGCCACTGAGAGGAGTAGGGACCCTCTACGGCCTCCGCGTAAGAGCGCGGAGTCGGGATGTCTAGTGCATCCGGGTCTCCCTCAGGAGCAAGCAGTACTGACGCGAGATGAGGTGAAGCAGCAGCCAGACACTGTAACTCCTCCTGCCTGTCCTCTAGGACGTCCGTGCCAAGGGCACACTCACCCCCGACGGACGGAGGACAGACAGACGCAGACTCAGCAACAAGACAAGAAGCGTAGTCTAGACGACAGCGAGCAGCAAAGTCGACGAGCTCAGCGACAAGAGCAGACGCAGCAGAGGACTCAAACGAGGGGTCAGTGACGACAGTGGCAAGCAGACGCGTGACAGTAGGACTGGCAGCACGAAGGGAGTCCGACTCAGGGTCGGCAAGCGCAGGAAGAGAGGACTCAGGAGGAGAAGGCAAAGGGGCACGCAGAGGAGCAGTGGACGGACGCAGAGACATCCGGTGCGTGCCAGGGACAGGAGGAGGACGCTGACGCGAACCGCGACCACCAGCGCGAGCAGCACGAACAGGCGACGCGGGACGAGACGCAGGCTCACGACGCTCAGAGGTAGGGAGGTGGCGACGCACAGCAAGACGTGCAGCAGCATCGCGGGTGGCCCACTGAGAGCGCACAGTGGGATCAGCATCAGCAGCAGGGGCAGGAGAGGCACTAGAAGTGAGGTCAAAGAGAGAAAGGCCGTCTGCTCTGTCGCACTGTAAGAACAGCTGCAGGTCGTCGACCCAGACCTCAAAGTCAATGGCGCGACCCTCAGCGTCAAAAGCTAGGACAAGGGGTAGCCATGACAGCACTAGAAGGTCTCACCAGACAGGACGGGTCGGGCAGCGCAGTAGCACAGCAGTAGAGCAACACAGCAGCTCAACCGGCTCAGCAGCAACAGCAGCTACGCAGGACCAGCGGCTCGGCTCCTCAGGCGGTGCAGGCGGCTCGGGCGGCTCGGGCGGCGAGGGCGGCGAGGGCGGCTCGGGCGGCTCGGGCGGCGCGGGCGGCTCGGGCGGCTCGGGCTGTTAGCGACACAGGGCGGCCCGGGGCTGGGACGGGCGGCGCGCGGGCGATCAGGGGCCGGGACGGGCGGCGCGCGGGCGTCGAGAGGCCGGGACGGGCGGCCAGCGGGCGGCTAGGGGCCGGGGCGGCGGCGCGCGGGCGTCGAGGGGCCGGGACGGGCGGCCAGCGGGCGGCTAGGGGCCGGGACGGCGGCGCCCTGGCGTCGAGGGGGCCAGGACGGGCGGCCAGCGGGCGGCTAGGGGCCGGGACGGGCGGCCAGCAGGCGGCTAGGGGCCGGGACGGGCGGCGCGCGGGCGTCAAGGGGCCGGGACGGGCGGCCAGCGGGCGGCTAGGGGCCGGGACGGGCGGCGCGCGGGTGATCAGGGGCCGGGACGGGCGGCGCTCGGGCGTCGAGAGGCCGGGACGGACGGCCAGCGGGCGGCTAGGGGCCTGAACGGGCGGCGCGTGGGCGGCTAGGGGCCGGGACGGGCGGCGCGTGGGCGGCTAGGGGCCTGAACGGGCGCGCGCGGGTGGCTAGGGGCCGTAGGGCAGGCCGAAAAAAAGTGAAAGCGAAGGCCCGGAGCGCGCTCCGGGCAGACAAAAAAAAGTTTAAAGGTGGTGGGCCCTAAGCACAGTTCCCACGGGGGAACCTGCTCGATACCATGTTGAGAATAGAACGAGAATGAATGAACTATGAATGAAGTGAGTACAAATAGGAAACCCTAACTGGTTGTACCCCCTATGGGATACCCCACTACAGCCTACACAATAGTATAAGCTATATATATGTTCTGACACCACGAGCTCGGAATGCCGCACGTGCAGATTTCATGTGAAAACAGTCGACAATCCGATGTCCGTTTCCGCCGCAAAATCCGCAAAACGTTTTGTTTTCTGCAGGTCGTGAATTCGCGTCGAATTTGTCGGCGAACGTGGTTGAAGCCGAGCGATCCCCTTGTCGTGATCCGACGACGTGGGGCTGTCGTGTTCCGGAGTTGACCAAGTCAAAACGCTCCGCGGCCGATACGATTTCGCTGTAGCTGCTGCAATTCGCAGCTGCAACCTGGCGCCGAATGTCGGTTTTCAGCCCCGCGATGTAGGACTGAATTTTTTCGCCCTCGCTAATGTCGGGAATGCGATTATAAAATTCCTCCATCTGCTGCGTGTATTGCACGACACTCCCGAATTGCCTATGGTGATGTAATTTTTCGCGCGCAATATAAGTGGAATTAATAGGCTCAAAACGTTTGAGAAGGTCTGCCCAGAACTGCTGCCACGTGGCTTCGCCTTTGAAAATGCTACTGTTGCTTCCGAGCCACTCGAGAGCTGGACCGCGCATCAACGTTGTCGCGAGACGAATTTTCTCGCCGGCGTACTCCGTTGTCGACCATCCGATCGCCGCGAAATAAATTCCCATCGTCGCGAGCCACCGCCTAACGTCGGATTTTCGATCGCTAGGGTCGAACGATTCCGGCGAGCGAAGTTTCAAAACCTCGAACTGACGCTGCGACGGCTGCGAAGTCGTCAAAGCAGGAATGTTCATGGTCGAGAGGAGCTGCGTAACGCGCTGCAGTTCGTTTCGCAGCTGCTCGTTCTCCAATCGCGACCGTTCAGTCGTCGCTCGCATCTCCGCTTCCATCTTGGCGATTTGCGCGAAGAGCTGCTGCGTAACGTCGTTGGTTGCCAGCGAACCCATCCTGTTCAGAAACCACGCGAGGGGGTTGATTCGAAAAGCGCGGATCTGGTGCTTACCAGAAATCGGCGTCGAATTGGTCGCCCCTGGCAGTTTTTCGAGGCGATTTTTTCCGCGACCGCTGCTTAGCCGAGAGTCGTCGAGTGAGAACGGCTCTGATTACCAAGTGTCACAGGATCGAATTCTCAATCGAAACTTGTCACTAAAACTGAATACAAGGCATTTTTATACTCGGAAAATACAAGGATAAACGAGATAAAACGAACCTTCGGGAACACGCCCTTCCCGATACTACAATCACAAGTGCGCACAAGCACGCAAGGCTATTGGCACTTGGGATTACGCCCAGATTACACCGTATACACCACTGTCGGCGCTGTTGGTGCCGTATAATAGGTATGTCGGTGGGAAAAGTAGGAAATAAGAGAAAAAAAATAGAAGGCTCTAGAAAATAGAGTAGTAGGCCGATTGAGATGAGATAAAGACCAAAAAAAAGAGGAGAAAAGGGAGAATAGGATAACGGAAAAATATAATAGTGAGAAAATATTATAACAGGGACGTCCTCCCACACATATGAGCTGCCCCACTACAGCCTACACAGACTATAGCATATATGCCTGACAACCACCATTACCTATACGACGAAGACGAGCAGGATTGGAATCAGCCATGTCAAATTATAATGTTGTGTAGGCTATAGTGGGGTAGCCTATATGGGGTACACATTTCTAGGGTTGCATATTTGTATCACTTTCGTTCCTTAGTCAATCATTCTCGTTTCAGTTTTCTCATCGTATCGAGCAGGTTCCCTAGTGGGAACTGTGCCTAGGGCCCACCACATCGATTTTTTTTTCCTGCCCGGAGCGCGCTCAGCCCGAGTCGCGCTCCTCTCTCTCACTGCGTCGCGCCGCCCTAGTGGCCCCGTCGCCCTAGCGGCCCCGTCGCCCTGGCGGCCCCATCGTCCTAGCGGCCCGGTCGCCTAGCCCTACGGCCCCGTCGCCTCGCCCTACGGCCCCGGCGCCGCCCTGTCCCGGCCCCGCCGCCCTTCGCTGCGGCCCCGCCGCCCTTCGCTGTGGCCCTGCCGCCCTTCACTGCGGCCCCACCGCCCTTCGCTGCGGCCCCGCCGCCCTTCGCTGCGGCCCCGCCGCCCTTCACTGCGGCCCCGCCGCCCTTCCCTAAGGCCCCGCCGCCCTTCGCTGCGGCCCCGCCACCCTTCGCTGCGGCCCCGCCGCCCTTTGCTGCGGCCCCGCCGCCCTTCGCTGCGGCCCCGCCGCCCTTCTCTGCGGCCCCGCCGCCCTTCGCTACGCCCCCGCCGCCCCTCTCGCTGCGGCCCCGCCGCCTACCTTGCGGCTCCGCCGCCCTTCGCTGCGGCCCCGCCGCCCCTCTCGCTGCGGCCCCGCCGCCTACCTTGCGGCTCTGCCGCCCTTCGCTGCGGCCCCGCTGCCCCTCTCGCTACGGCCTCGCCGCCCCTCTCGCTGCGGCCCCGCCGCCTACGTTGCGGCCCCGCCGCCATTCGCTGCGGCCCCGCCGCCCTTCGCTGCGGCCCCGCCGCCCTACCGAGCCGCCCGAGCCGCCCGAGCCGCCCAAGCCGCCCGAGCCGTCCGTTCTGCCCAAGCCGCCCGAGCCGCCCGAACCGCCCAAGCCGCCCGAGCCGCCTGAGCCGCCCGAGCCGCCTGAGCCGCAGAGGAGCCAAGCCGCTGGTGCCGCCGAGCCGCAGTTGCTGCTGAGCCGCCCGAGTCGCCCGAGCCGCCGTGTTGACGTGCTGCTGTGCTGCCGAGCTGCCCGAACCGCCCTGTCTGGTGAGAGCAGCGCTTCTGTCACCGCACTGCCCCTGTCCTACAGTTAGCACTACTAGCCTACTGCTGTCATGGCCACCCCCAGTGTTCTCGCTTTTGACGCTGAGGGTCGGGCCATTGACTTTGAGGTCTGGGTAGATGACCTGCAGCTTTTCCTACAGTGCGATAGGGCAGACGGTCTCTCCCTCTTTGACCTCACCTCTGGTGCCTCCCCTGCCCTTGCTGCCGATGCCGACGCCACTGTTCGCTCCCAGTGGGCCACTCGCGATGCTGCTGCACGTCTTGCTGTGCGTCGCCACCTGCCTACCACTGAGCGCGCACACTTTAGTCAGTACAAGAGTGCTCAGACCTTGTACGACACCGTAGTTGCGCGCTACTCTTCCCCTGCCACTGCTGCACTGAGCCGCCTCATGCTGCCGTACCTCTTCCCTGACCTTGCTGCCTTTCCCACAGTCGCTGACCTCATTACGCACCTCCGCACTAGTGACACTCGCTACCGCGCTGCGCTTCCTGCTGAATTCTGCGCCAAGAACCCCCCCCCCCCCCCCATGTACATCACTCTCTATTATATAGTCACCCGCCTCCCTGACTCCCTTCGTGTAGTCAGGGACCACTTCCTCTCGGTCAGTCCCACCACTCTCATTGTTGACCTCCTAGAGAAGGCCCTCCTAGCAGCGGAGAAGAGCATAGTCGCTGTAGGAGCCTCTCGTGGTGACCCTCGCACCCCCATCTTTGAGGGGTGTTCCCCTTCCCCCCTTTTGCCCTCTGTCGCCTCTACTGCTGCGGCCGACCTTGTTGGTCTTGAGTCGGTTGGTGCGGCGTCTGCCCCTAGCGAAAGACGCCGCTCTGGCAAGGGCAAAGGGGGCAAGGGCGCGGGTGGAGCTAGCGGGGGTGGCGGAGGTGGCGGTGGAGGTGGCGGAGGGAGTGGGGGTGGCGGTAGGAGTGGTGGCGGGGGTGGAGGTGTCGGTGGCAGCAGTGGAGGCGGAGGCGGCAGAGGCGGTAGCGGTGGGAGCGGAGGCGGCGGTGGTGGCGGGGGTGGAGGAGGCGGTGGTGGAGGAGGTGGAGCTGGTCGGGGTGGCGCTTCGCAGCGGAGCGGCTCCGGTGGTGGTCAGCGCCAGTAGCAGCAGCAGCAGCATTCTCGGGACATCCCCCCCGCTCAGCAGCTTCGTGAGTGGTACGCTGCGCGTCAGCGTGGTGGGGGTTTTGGTCCGTGCACCTACGTCCTTCGCACCAGCGACCGCGCGGGTGAGCAGTGTGGGGGTGCCTACTCCACCCAGCGCTGCTTTGGCCGCCTGACGGACGCTTGGCGTCACCAGTTCCCGGAGGCCGCTGAGATCCCCCGCTGGGGAGAGCTGTCTAGGGCAGGTGTAGCTATCTTTGATCTTGACTTTGATGCTATTCTTGCTGCCATGTATGCTGTGACTTCTAGTGACGAGGGTGACTGTTACCGGTGTTTCCCGCCCGATCCGGGCATTGAGACTGCTGCTCTAGGTGCTGGTGAGGCTGCTGCTCTAGGTGCTAGTGCGGCTGTTGCTCTAGGTGCCAGTGCGTCTGCGTTCTCAGGTACTGGTGAGTTTGCGCTCTCAGGTACCGCGTCGGCTTCGGCCTCCCTTACCTTCACACTTAACTCAGGGGCTTCTCGCTCCTTCTTTCGAGACCGCACCACACTCACGCCGCTTGGTCGGCCGGTTGCAGTCTCCCTGGCAGACCCCTCTGAGGGTCCTGTCCTCTCTCAATTCTCCACTGTCCTCCCGTGTCCGGCTGCCCCCTCTGGCACCTTGTCTGGTCTTTACCTCCCCTCGTTCTCTACGAACTTGGTGAGTGGTGCTGACCTGCAGGATGCGGGGGTTCACCCGTTTACTCCTGCGAGTCAGCGGGTGACCCACTGCTCGGACGCTCGCACAGGCCGGCACCTGGCCACGTTTACGCGTCGGCCGGGGTCGAGCCTCTACACCCTGACCACTGAGTCTCCTCCTGTCCCTGCGTCTGGTGAGGTAGCTGCGTCGGGTCAGGTGTTTGCTGCAGCGTCCAGGTCTGGTCCTGAGTCTGCCCCCTGCTCGTGTCGCCTCCTGTCTCACGAGACTCTCTTGTGGCACCACCGTCTTAGTCACCCCTCCCTGCCTCGTCTCCGAGGCATGGCTTCCCGTGTCCTTGTCTCTGGTCTTCCCCGGTCCCTCCCTCCCCTTCCTTCGGGGCCTGGTCCTTCCTGTGTCCCCTGTGTCGAGGGGCGGCTACGGGCTGCTCCTTACTCCTCTCCGTTTCTCCCGACAGAGGCCCCGCTGCAGACGCTTCACATGGACGTGTGGGGCCCGGCCCGCGTCCGTGGACAGGGTCACGAGCGCTACTTTCTGCTGGTGGTTGACGACTACTCGCGTTACACCACAGTCTTCCCCTTGCACAGCAAGGGCGATGTCACTAAGGTGTTGATCAACAGGATCCGCGCAGCTCGTCTCCAGCTCAGGAGGAGCTTCGGCTCGGACTTTCCTGTTCTGCGTCTGCACTCTGACAGAGGCGGAGAGTTCTCCTCTGGCCTTCTGCGAGCCTACTGTCGTGCGCGAGGCATCCGCCAGACCTTTACGCTTCCGGACTCTCCACAGCAAAATGGGATTGCTGAGCGCCGCATTGGCATGGTCATGGACGTCGCTCGTACGTCCATGATGCATGCGGCTGCCCCCCATTTTCTGTGGTCGTTTGCGGTTCGGTACGTGGCGCATCAGATCAACCTTCACCCCAGGGTCTTCAGGCCGGAGACCTCCCCAGCCTTGCTGTGGACGGGGAAGGTAGGCGATGCGTCTGCGTTCCGTGTCTGGGGATCTCGGGCGTTTGTCCGCGACTTGTCTGCGGACAAGCTGTCCCCTCGTGCTGCTCCTTGTGTCTTCCTTGGCTTCCCCCCTGACGCGCCAGGGTGGCAGTTCTACCATCCCACCTCTCGTCGTGTTCTGTCCTCTTAGGTTGTCACGTTTGACGAGTCGGTCCCCTACTACCGCCTCTTCCCCAACCGCACTCCTTCCCTCCCCCCGCCACCACTCTTCCTTGTGCCAGGTCCCCCCCCGGTAGACCCCCTCCCCCCTCAGGGTCCAACCCCTTCAGGTGTGTCCCAGGTAGACGCGGTCGAGCCGGTCGAGGTTACTGGTGACTCTGGTGCTGCTGTGGGTGCTGAGCCTGGGTGTGCTGACTCTAGGGGTGCTGCGCGGGTGGGTACTACGCCTGGGGGTGCTGGGCCTTCGGGTGGTACTGCTGGGGTGCTGAGCTTGGGGGTGCTGCGCCTGGGGGTGCTGAGCCTGGGGGTGCTACGCCTGGGGGTGCTGAGCCTAGGGGTGCTACGCCTGTTCGTGCTGCTCGCACTAGTGGCCGCGGTTTGCGTCAGCGTCCTCCTCCTGTCCCTGGCACGCACCGGATGTCTCTACGACCGTCCACTGCTCCTCTGCGTTCCCCTTTGCCTTCTCCTCCTGAGTCCTCTCTTCTTGCACTTGCCGACCCGGAGTCGAACTCTCTTCGTGTTGCCAGTCCTACTTTCACGCGCTCCTTGCTACTGTCGTCACTGACCCCTCCTTTGAGTCCACTGCTGCGTCTGCTCTTGTTGCTGAGCTCGTCGACTTTGTTGCTTGTTGTCGTCTAGACTACGCTGCTAGTCTTGTCGCTGAGTCTGCCTCTGTCTGTCCTCCGTCCGTCGGGGGTGAGTGTGCTCTTGGCACGGACGTCCTTGAGGACAGGCAGGAGGAGTTCCAGTGTCTGGGTGCGGCTTCACCTCATCTCACGTCCGTACTGCTTACCCCTAAGGGAGACCCGGATGCACTAGACATCCCGACTCCGCGCTCTTACGTGGAGGCCGTAGAGGGTCCCTACTCCTCTCAGTGGCAGGCAGCTATGGATGCAGAGATGGCTTCCTGGAAGTCCACAGGCACCTACGTTGACGCGGTTCCCCCTCCTGGGGCGAACATCGTCAGTGGCATGTGGATCTTCAGGGTGAAGCGGCCGCCGGGCTCTCCACCTGTTTTCACGGCGCGGTACGTGGCTCGTGGCTTCAGTCAGCGGCAGGGAGTTGACTACTTTCAGACCTTCTCTCCCACCCCGAAGATGACCACTCTTTGGGTGCTGCTACACGTAGCAGCTCAGCGTGACTACGAGCTTCACTCCCTTGACTTCAGCACTGCTTTCCTGCAGGGTAGCCTGCACGAGGAGATCTGGTTGCGCCGTCCACCTGGCTTCACTGGGACTTTCCCTCCTGGCACCCAGTGGAGCCTCCGACGGCCATTGCTCTCCGCTACTTTCTTGCTCGTGAGTTGCAGCAGCGTGGTCAGTTGCGACTTGCGTACGTGGCCTCTGAGGCCAACACTGCTGATATCTTCACTAAGGCACTTGCGCCTTGTGATCATCAGCGCTTCTGTACTCAGCTTGGTCTTGTACCTGTCTTGCCACACTTACTCACTTCTTGACCTTGCTTGTACTGTGACATATATATATACTCCTGCTCTTGCTTGTTTAGCCTGTTATATATATATGTGTTCCTGCATGTGAACTGGCCTTCTGGCCTTGAACTTGTGCTCGGAATGTGTGGTGACTTTGTGATCCACCCTGAGCTTTGCTTTGTTTTTCTTGACTGGTCTTGTGACCCCTTGTTCTCCCCCACTTTGCCTATGGGGGTATGTCAAATTATAATGTTGTATAGGCTATAGTGGGGTAGCCTATATGGGGTACACATTTCTAGGGTTGCATATTTGTATCACTTTCGTTCCTTAGTCAACCATTCTCGTTTCAGTTTTCTCAAGCCAATCACACTGCGGGAGAGCCCGCCACATGACAATCAACACTACGTACCGGTGGGATGGAAGGAAGACGAAGACCCCTTCTTCCACAGGCGCTACAAGGCAACACTGGTGACTCCACGACTGGCGCTACTTCTGTGCAGAAACAACACCGACAATTACAACACCTGGTACCTAGACAGGTGCCACGGGCAGCACATGGTGGGATCCACGCGATACGTCTCAAACCCGAGCCGCGCTCCCGCAACTTACGTCACCGTCGCCAACAACGAGCAACTACGCACTAATGCGCAAGGCATCGTGGTCCTGCGAGCATGAGACAGCAACACACACATCTCGTTCAATGACGTACTCTACGTCCCAAACCTTCGCTTCAACCTCCTCTCGGTAGGACAACTTCGCGACTGCGGTGTCATTCTCACCACGGACCTCGCCACACGGACCTCATTCTCACCTACGCTCCCCCTGACACACCGCCCGAATCGTTCAAATACCTCGGACGAGCCCGCTCAATCAACGGGATCTACATCCTAGACTTCGATGTACCTTCCTGCCAAGCATCATCCGACGAAATGGTGGACCTCATCCCTCTCTAGTTCGCCTACATGGATGAGAAAGCATGGGAGCACCCAGACGGACGACCGTGGGTTCGCCGCAGTCCTCATCCCCGCAAGATCAACCTGCATGAGCCAGACATCAATGGCCTCTGTACAACATGTCACACACCCACGGCGAGCCACACGAAGCAAGTTGAAAAGGAGTACACAGCAATCCAGGAAGCGGAGAGTGCCAAGGCAGAACCTGCAGGCATGGCTGAAGAAGAACTCGTTGTGTCATCTTACCACATTTTCAGTGAGCCAAACAACAATCTCGGACATCAGCGGGTGGAGAGACCAAGGCCCTATTCGGAAACGCTCCGGTTCGTCCTCGAAGCCAACACCAGCACCTTCGACGAAGAAGGACGACCGCGCCCGTACACTCGTGAAGTCTACCGCCGCGAGATTGACCTGGCCTGGAAGGATCCTAACGCAGAAGGGGAGCTGAGCGTCAAGGAAGAAAAGGACACGGCCCGGGCAGAAAAGAAACAAAAGTTGTATGAGGAGCGTATCGCGGCAGGATGGGACGAAGAATCAGCCCGAAGTGGAGAATGGGGAGACGAGGATTTCGAACCGGAAGGCGGCGCAACCTGGGCATCCGCCATTGGAGCATGGGGAGCTAGCGCAAGCGGCACGGTCACCATGAGAGGATGGGGAACAACAGAGCCCGAAGAAGGGGAGCTCACACAAGAAGAACTGGAGGAAGCTGAATGAGAGATGAAAGCTGAGCGTGGAGAAGAATCACCTGTCAGAATCCCAACCACTAGACCATTGGGATAAAAGGGCTTGTTTCAGTAGCGGGTCAGTGCGCCCATAACCCCCCAGGCGAACGTGCCTGTAACCCTCTCCAGGATCAATCGGGCATCCACAGTGCAGATCTACTGACAACACCACGCGTTGCCATTCCTCTCGGACGACCCCCACGCACCTGCGAACGACCTCGCTTACCTCACCGCTGGAGTGTTCACTGGTCGGAGATTGAGGAGGGGAATATACCACCAACTCCTCCGCGGGACTCACTTGGTCCAATCTCTCGCCCAGATCCGTTCGCTCGCTTCATTGAAGGCACCACGACCCCACTCACCGTCATCCCCGACCGTGAATTTCTCGCCCTCTATCTCACAACGGCACCTGCGGAAGGGGAGACAACGGCAGAAGCAGAAGCAGAGGAGACGAACAATAAAGCAGAACCAGGAGAAGAGGAAGAACCCCCACTCCAGATCCCGCAACTTACCGAAGAAGAAGTAGCGGAACACTACACACGCTACAAGCGCACCTCCGGCATCTGCGCCGAAGATGACCTCTGGCACCAACGACTAGGGCACTCCTCTCGCTAGATCCTCGCCAACTGCCTCCATGCCAAAGTGTTTCCGCCAGGAGCACTACTGCGCCCCGATGGAATAGAACCGCACAACACTTCACACCAAATCACTTGCACCGTTTGCCCCACAGCTGCGCTCTCCCACAGCGCCTACCCCTCTTTGGAGCCGAGCACCAACCGTTACAAGAAGGTGGAGAAGGTGTACAGCGAATTCATCGTGCTCACCTGCGACGGACTCAACGGCAAAAAATACATACTGACCTTCATCGACGCCTACTCGCGCCACGTGTGGATCGCCAATGTCGACACTTGCTCCAAGGCTCCGGAAGTGTTCCGCATCTTCCTCGCGCACGCGCAGTGACACTCAGGAAGGAAGCTGAAGATCTGGCAGAGCGACGGGGCCAAGGAATTTTGCAGCAACGAACTGGAGAGTGTCCTCACCGAGAAAGGGATCAAACATGAGATCTCTCTCCCATACGCTCACCAGCAGCAAGGCGTCGCAGAGAGGGTCAACCGCACCCTCATGACAAAAGTCCGCACCCTCATGAACCAGTCCGCTCTGCCAAAGAAGTTTTGGCCCTACGCCATGAACCACGCGGTGCGTCTGCACAACCTTCTCTCCACCATCGCCAACAGGGAAAACCTTGTCAGAACATTATAGCTTACTTATTTGTGTAGGCTATAGTGGGGTATCCCATAGGGGGTACAACCCAATTAGGGTTTCATATTTGTACTCACTTCATTCATAGTTCATTCATTCTCGTTCAGTTATTCACATGGTACAGAGCAGGTTCCCCTGTGGGAACTGTGCCTAGGGCCCACCACTCGAAATCTTTTTTCCTGCCCGAAGCGCACTCATCCCGAGTCGCGCCTCGGGCCACTCCTTCCCCGAGCCGCCCTAGCGGCCGGCCTTACCCTCGCGGCCCCGCCACCCAGTGAACGCGGCCCCGCCGCCTCTTCTCTCGCGGCCCCGCCGCCCAAGCGCTCGCGGCCCCCGCCGTCCCTGATCTCGCGGCCCCGCCGCCCGAGCGCTCCCGGCCCCGCCGCCCCTGATACGCGGCCCCGCCGCCCAAGCACTCGCGGCCCCCGCTGTCCCTGATCTCGCGGCCCCGCCGCCCCAACGCTCCTGGCCCCGCCGCCCCTGATACGCGGCCCCGCCGCCCCAGCGCCCGCGGCCCCGCCGTCCCTGATCTCACGGCCCCGCCGCCCCAGCGCTCACGGCCCCGCCGCCCCTGATCTCGCGGCCCCGCCGCCCCAGCGCTCCTGGCCCCGCCGCCCCTGTTACGCGGCCCCGCCGCCCCTGGTCTCGCGGCCCCACCGCCCCAGCACTAACGGCCCCGCCGCCCCTTGCTCTCGCGCCGCCCGACTGCAGCAGCCGAGCCGCCCACCTGCAGCAGCCGAGCCGCCAGGAGCAGCCGAGCCGCCCAGGAGCCGCCGAGCCGCCCAGCAGCAGCCGAGCCGCCCAGCAGCAGCCGCGCCGCCCGGAGCCGCTGAGCTGCCTTGCAGCCGCCGAGCCGCCCAGCAGCAGCCGAGCCGCCCGAGAGCCGGCCGCCCAGCAGCCTAGCGGGCGTTTCGCCAGGCGACCTTCCTCCCGAGCCGCCCGACCTGCCCTGCCCGGTGAGCACTGCACTGCTGTCACTGCGTACCCTTCCCCTACTGCTTGCACTGCTCCACTGTCGTCGTCATGGCTACACCCAGTGTCCTCGCTTTTGACGCTGAGGGTCGAGCCATTGACTTTGAGGTCTGGCTCGACGACCTGCAGCTGTTTTTACAGTGCGACAGGGCCGACGGTCTGTCTCTCTTTGACCTCACCTCTGGCGCCGTCCCTGCCCCTGCTGCTGATGCTGACGCCACTCTTCGCTCTCAGTGGGCCACACGCGATGCTGCTGCACGTCTTGCTGTGCGTCGCCACCTGCCTACCGCAGAGCGCGCGCACTTTAGCCAGTACAAGAGTGCTCAGACCTTGTACGACGCTGTAGTTGCGCGCTACTCTGTGGTCTTGAGTCGGTCGGTGCGGCGTCTGCCCCTAGCAGGAGACGCCGCTCTGGCAAGGGCAAGGGGGGCAAGGGAGCGGGTGGGGCCAGTGGGGGCGGTGGCGGTGGAGGTGGAGGCGGCGGAGGGAGTGGGGGTGGCGGTGGAGGTGGTAGCGGGGGTGGGGGTGCTAGTGGCAGCAGTGGAGGTGGGAGTGGCGGCGGCGGTGGCGGTGGTAGCGGAGGTGGCGGAGGTGGCGGCGGTGGAGGTGGAGGCGGGGGCGGTGGAGGCGGAGGCGGGGGTGGCGGAGGTGGAGGTGGTCGGAGTGGAGCTTCGAAGCGGAGCGGCACTGGTGGTGGTCAGCGCCAGCAGCAGCAGGAGCAGCGTTCTCGCGACGTCCCCACCCCTCAGCAGCTCCGTGAGTGGTACACGCAGCGTCAGCGCGGTGGGGGTTTTGGTCCCTGCACCTACGTTCTCCGCACTGGCGACCGCACTGGAGAGCAGTGTGGGGGTGCCCACTCCGCCCAGCGCTGCTTTGGCCGCCTGACGGACGCTTGGCGTCAGCAGTTCCCGGAGGCCGCGGAGATCCCCCGCTGGGGAGAGCTGTCTAGGGCTGGTGTAGCTACCTTTGATCTTGATTTTGATGCTATCCTTGCTGCCATGTATGCTGTGACCATTAGTGAGGAGGGTGACTGTTACCGGTGTTTCCCGCCCGACCCGGGCATTGGTACTGCTGCTCCAGGTGCCGGTGAGGCTTCTGCTCTAGGTGCCAGTGCGTCTGTGCTCTCAGGTGCTCGTGAGACTGCTCTCTCAGGTACTAGTGCATCTGCGCTCGCAGGTACTGCGTCGGCTTCGGCCTCCCACACCTTCACTCTTGATTCTGGAGCGTCTCGCTCTTTCTTTCGAGACCGCACCACACTTACGCCGCTTAGTCGGCCGGTTGCGGTTTCCCTGGCTGACCCCTCTGGGGGTCCTGTCCTGGCTCGCTTCTCCACGGTCCTCCCGTGTCCGGCGGCTCCCTCTGGCACCCTGTCTGGTCTCTACCTCCCCTCGTTCTCTACAAACTTGGTGAGTGGTGCTGACCTACAGGATGTGGGAGTCCACCAGTTCACCCCTGCTAGTCAGCGAGTGACGCACTGCACGGAGGCTAGCACGGGTCGTCACCTGGCTACGTTTACACGTCAGCCAGGGTCGAGCCTATACACACTGACCACTGCTTCTCCTCTAGGTGCTGAGTCTGGTAGAGTCCCTTCGTCTGGTCAGGTGTTTGCTGCAGCGTCCAGGTCTGGTCCTGAGTCTGCCCCCTGTTCGTGTCGCCGTCTGTCTCACGAGACCCTCCTTTGGCACCACCGTCTTGGCCACCCCTCTCTGCTTCGGCTCAGAGGCATGGCCTCCCGTCTTCTTGTGTCTGGTCTCCCCCGGTCTCTACCTCCCCTTCCTCAGGGCCCTGGCCCTGCCTGTGTCCCCTGTGTCGAGGGGCGCCAGCGTGCTCCCCCTCACTCCTCCCAGTTTCCTCCGACAGAGGCTCCGTTGCAGACGCTTCACATGGACGTGTGGGGCCCTGCCCGCGTTCGTGGACTCGGTCACGAGCGCTACTTCCTGCTGGTGGTTGACGACTACTCGCGTTACACCACAGTCTTCCCCTTGCGCAGCAAGGGTGATGTCACTGAGGTGCTGATCGACTGGATCCGCGCAGCTCGTCTCCAGCTCAGGCAGAGCTTTGGCTCGGACTTTCCTGTGTTGCGTCTGCACTCGGACAGAGGCGGAGAGTTCTCCTCTGGCCTTCTGCGTGCCTACTGTCATGCGCGAGGCATCCGCCAGACCTTCACGCTTCCGGACTCCCCTCAACAAAATGGGATTGCAGAGCGCCGCATTGGCATGGTCATGGACGTCGCTCGTACGTCCATGATGCATGCGGCTGCCCCCCATTTTCTGTGGCCGTTTGCGGTCAGGTACGCTGCGCATCAGATCAACCTCCACCCCAGGGTCTCCAGGCCGGAGACCTCCAGGTCCCCCCCCGGTAGACCCCCTCCCCCCTCAGGGTCCTGCCCCTTCAGGTGTGTCCCAGGTAGACGCGGTCGAGCCTGTCGAGGTCACTGGTGACTCTGGTGCTGCTGCGGGAGCTGAGCCTGGGGGTGCTGAGACTGGAGGTGCTACGCCTGCGGGTGCTGAGCCTGGGGGTGCGGAGTCTAGAGGTGCTGAGCCTGGGGGTGCTGAGCCTGGGGGTGCTGAGCCTGGGGGTGCTGAGCCTGGGGGTGCTGAGCCTGGAGGTGCTGAGCCTTGGGGTGCTGTGCCTGGGGGTACTGAGCCTGGGGGTGCTGAGCCTGGGGGTGCTGAGCCTGGGGGTGCTGAGACTGGGGGTGCTCCGCCTGGAGGTGCTTCGTCTCGCCGAGAGCCACTCTCCCCTCAGGAGCTACGTGAGTGGTTTGCCAGGCGCTGAAGGCGTGCTGCTGGTGCTGGAGGTTCTCCGGCTGCAGAGGGTACTGCTGCCGAGCGTCCCGGCGGTGCCCGTACTGTGGGTGCTGGAGCTACTGGGTCTGAGGGTTCTCCTGGAGCTGGTGCTGCTGAGGGTGTTGACGCTGAGATTGCCGCTGGAGGTCCGACTGGTGGTGCTCCTGGTGGTGCTGCTGGAGGTTCTGGAGCTACTGGAGGTGCTGCTGGAGCGGGTACTCCTGCTGGGGGTACTGGTGCTGTCCCTGCTGTTTCTGGCGTCGCCGCGCGGCCCCGGCCGTACTTCGTTCCGCTCCTGCAGCAGGTTCTTGGTCTTACACCTTCTCCTGGTCCTCCTCCTCCTCCCTTAGAGGGTCCACAGCCTGTCTCGTCACAGTCACAGCTACAGCCTGCCTCACCTTTGCCTGCTCCTTCTCCCTACGCTGGTCCGACTGGAGGTCTTACTGAGCGTCGTGAGCCTGCGTCTCGTCCTGCGTCGCCTGTTCGTACTGCGCGCACTAGTGGTCGTGGTTCGCGTCAGCGTCCTCCTCCTGTCCCTGGCACGCACCGGATGTCTCTGCGTCCGTCTACTGCTCCTCTGCGTGCCCCTTTACCTTCTCCTCCTACTTCCTCTCTTCCTGCTCTTGCCGACCCGGAGTCGGACTCTCTTCGTGCTGCCAGTCCTACTGTCACGCGTCTCCTTGCTACTGTTGTCACTGACCCTTCTTTCGAGTCTTCTGCTGCGTCTGCCCTTGTCACTGAGCTCGTCGACTTTGCTGCTCGCTGTCGTCTAGACTACGCTGCTAGTCTTGTCGCTGAGTCTGAGTCTGCCTGTCCTCCATCCGTCGGGGGTGAGTGTGCCCTTGGCACGGACGTCCTTGAGGACTCGCTTACGTGAAGTCGGAGCTGTAGAAGAGACACACGTGCACTGACCTGGGTGAACTGCGCAGCTACCTTGGCTTGCAGATCACCCGGGACAGAGCACGCCGCACCATTACCCTGACTCAGTCACACATGGTGCAGCAGGTCCTTCAGCGCTTCGGCTTCACGTACTCCTCGCCTCAGGCCACTCCTCTGCCTACTCGCCACTCGCTCTCAGCTCTGCCTTCGGATGAGTCCGTAGAGTCGAGTGGCCCGTATGCAGAGCTTGTTGGCTGCCTCATGTACCTGATGACCTGCACACGACCTGACATTGCATACCCTCTCAGCATTCTCGCACGCTATGTTGCTCCTGGGAGACACCGACCAGAGCACATGACTGAAGCGAAGAGGGTGTTGCGCTACTTGTGCAGTACGTCGGGCATGGGGCTAGTGCTTGGAGGGCGCAGTCCAGTGGTCCTCACTAAGCACGCGGACGCTTCTTGGGCTGACGACCAGGCTACGCAGCGGTCGTCACAGGGTTACACCTTCGGCTTTGGTTCCGGCTCTGTCTCGTGGCGGACTACTTGCTCGTCTTCTGTTCTCGGCTCCAGTTGTGAGGCTGAGATCTACGCCGGGGCTATGGCTGCTCAGGAGCTTCGCTGGCTCACCTACCTGCTGACCGGCCTTGGAGAGCCGCCTCGTTCTCCTCCAGTCCTGTACGTAGACAACAAGGCCATGCTGGCCTTGTGTCGAGAGTAGGGACTGGAGCACAGGACAAAGCACATTGCTCTCCGCTACTTTCTTGCTCGTGAGCTACAGCAGCGTGGACAGTTGCGACTTGCGTACGTGGCCTCTGAGGCCAACACTGCTGATGTCTTCACCAAGGCACTTGCGCCTTGTGATCATCAGCGTTGCTGCACGCAGCTGGGTCTTGTGCCTGTCTTGCCTCACTTGTTCACTTCTTGACCTTGCTTGTACCTTGATCTATATATACTCTTGCTCTTGCTTGCTTGACTCTTTTATATCTCTATATATGATCTTGCATGCGAACTGGCCTTGTGGCCCTTGACCTTGCGCTCGGAATGTGTGGTGACTTTGTGATCCACCCTGAGCTTTGCTTTGCTTTGCTTGACTGGTCTTGTGACCCCTTGTTCTCCCCCACTTTGCCTATGGGGGTGTGTGAGAACATTATAGCTTACTTTTTTGTGTAGGCTATAGTGGGGTATCCCATAGGGGGTACAACCCAATTAGGGTTTCATATTTGTACTCACTTCATTCATAGTTCATTCATTCTCGTTCAGTTATTCACAAACCTCTCCCCTCACATGAAGTGGACCGGCTCAAGGGGAGATCCCTCCATGCTGAGGGTTTGGGGTGCATGGTGTAGTACCGGCCGACCTCGGCCACAATCGGCAAGTAGGTTCATCGAGTGCGCTGGGGAATTCTGTCAGAATGAGAGAATTGTTTGGACTAGTGAGATTGGGAGTACAAGTAGGAAACCCTAGAATATTGTACCCCCTCAGGCTAAACCCACTGTAGCCTACACAACAGCAACATATATAATGTTTGACACACCCCCATAGGCTAAGTGGGGGAGAGCAAGGGGTCACAAGACCAGTCAAGAAAGACAAAGCAAGCTCAGGGTGGATCACAAAGTCACCACACGCACTGAGCACAAGCAAAGGGCCACAAGGCCGGTTCACATGCAGAAGCATATATGCAGTACAAACAACACAGTGATCTCAATCTAGCAAAGCAAGCATGCAGGTATATCTATATATAGATCACAGTACATGCAAAGCCTACAGCAAGTGAGGAAAAGTGGGCACAAGCACCAGCATAGTGCAGAAACGCTGATGATCACCAGACTGAAGTGCCTTGGTGAATATATTAGCAGTGTTGGCCCGAGTGGCCACGTAACGCAGGCGAAGCTGACCACGCTGCTGCAACTCTCGAGCCAGAAAGTAACGCAGAGCGATGTGCTTCGTTCTGTGCTCCAGCTTGTGCTCCTCACGCAAGGCAATGGCAGCCTTGTTGTTGACGTACAGCACTGGAGGAGAACGAGGCCGCTCTCCCAAGTTGGTCAGCAGGTAGGTGAGCCACCGTAACTCCTGTGCAGCAATGGCTGTGGCGTAGATCTCAGCCTCACAACTGGAGCTGAGAACTAAAGACGAGCGAGTAGAACGCCAAGAAACTGAACCAGGGCCAAGGCTGAAGGTGTAACCCTGTGACGACCGCTGAGTAGCCTGGTCGTCAACCCAAGAAGTGTGTGAGTGCCCAGTGAGAACAGTTGAGCTCCTCCCTCCAAGCACGAGCCCCATGCCTAATGTACTGCACAAGTAGCACAGTACCCTCTTAGTAGCATCCATGTGCACCTTTCGGTGTCGACCAGGAGCCACGTAGCGAGCCAGAAGGCCAAGAGGGTACGCTAGGTCAGGACGAGTGCAAGTCATCAGGTACATGAGGCAGCCAACTAGCTCTGGGTAAGGACCACTCGGCTCTACGGACTCGTCCGAAGGTGGAGCTGAGAGCGAGTGACCTGTAGCCAGAGGAGTGGCCTGTGCCGAGGATCAGGTGAAGCCGAAGCGCTGAAGGACCTGCTGCACCATGTGTGACTGAGTCAGTGTGATGGTGCGGCGTGCTCTGTCCCGGGTGATCTGCAAGCCAAGGTAGCTGCACAATTCACCCAGGTCTGTGCACGTGTGTCTCTTCTGCAGCCCCGACTTCACGTGGGCGAGAGCCTCACTGTCACCAGTGGCAAAGACCAAGTCGTCGACGTACACGAGGATGTAGAACGGCGGCAGTGAAGAGTCGGTGCGCAGAAACAGCGACGAGTCAGCAGTAGAAGGCGCGAACCCGAGAGCCGCAAGTGTAGTCCTCAGTGTGTCGTGCCACTCACGTGGCGCCTGGCGGAGACCGTAGACCGGCCGCCGGAGGCTCCACTGGGTACCAGGAGGAAACAACCCAGTGAAGCCAGGTGGGCGGCGCAGCCAGATCTTCTCATGAAGGCTGCCCTATAGGAAAGCAGTGCTGAAGTCAAGAGAGTGAAGCTCGTAGTCACGCTGAGTGGCGAAGTGCAGCAGAACCCGAAGAGTGGTCATCTTCAAGGTCAAGGAGAAGGTCTGGAAGAAGTCAACTCCCTGTCGCTGACTGAAGCCTCGAGCAACGTAACGCGCCTTGAAGACAGGCGGAGAACCTGGCGGCCGCTTCACCCTGAAAATCCACGTGCCACTGACGATGTTCGCCCCGGGAGGGGGAACCTCGTCGGCGTAAGTGCCAGTGGACTTCCAGGATGCCATCTCTGCATCCATGGATGTCTGCCACTGAGAGGAGTACTCACCCGCGATCGCCTCAGCGTAAGAGAGCGGGGTCGGGATGTCTGGAGCATCCGGGTCTCCCTCAGGTGCAATCAGCATGGACACGAGATGAGATACAGTAGCGGCAAAGCACTGGAACTCCTCCTGCCTGTCCTCAAGGACGTCCGTGCCAAGAGCACACTCACCCCCGACGGACGGAGGACAGACAAACTCAGACTCAGCAACAAGACTCGCAGCGTAGTCTAGATGACAGTGAGCAGCAAAGTCGACAAGCTCAGCAACTAAGGCAAACGCAGCAGCTGACTCAAAGGAAGGGCCAGTGACAGCAGTGGCCAGGAGATGCGTGACAGTAGGACTAGCAGCACGAAGAGAGTCAGAGTCCGGGTCAGAAAGGGCAGGAAGAGAGGACGCAGGAGGAGAAGGCAGAGGGACACGCTGTGGAGCAGTGGAAGGACGAAGCGTCATTTGGTGAGTGCCTGGGACAGCAGGAGGACGCTGACGCGGGACACGACGACCAGTGCGAGCAGCACGAACAGGGGACACAGAATGAGACGCAGGCGACACAGGACGAGACTCAGGCTCACGACGATCCGTAAGACCTCCTGTCGGACCAATGTAGGGAGAAGGACCAGGGAGAGGCGAGGCAGGCGGTAACTGTGACTGCGACTGGACAGGCGGAGGACACTCTAAGGAGGGAGCAGGACAAGGAGGAGGCGGCTGACCAAGAACCTGCTGAAGGAGCGGAACGAAGTACGACCGCGGCCGTGCAGTGCCCCCAGAACCAGCAAAGATAGCACCAGAACCTCCAGCAGCAGCTCCAACTCCTGCAGCACCACCAGCAGCTCCAGTAGCGCCAACTCCAGTACCCCCAGTAGCACCAGCTCAAGCCACACCGTCGGCTCCCGCACCAGCAGGAGGACGAGTGTCAGCACCTCCAGCTCCAGCCCCTACAGTACCACCAGCCCCAGTACCAGTAGCACCTCCAGCAGCTCTAGTAGAACCCCCAGTCCCAGCAGCTCCAGTACCGCCAGTACAAGCACCTCCAGGACCAGTGGCTCCAGCATCTCCAGCGCCAACCCCAGGGTCAGCAGCTACACCAACTCCAGTAGGCCCAGCGTCCTCAGCTCCAGCTTTAGTAGCACCTCCAATGCCCACAGCACCACGGCGGTGGCGACAGTACCGAGAGTACCACTCACGCAGCTAGTCGAAAGAGAGAGCGCCCCCAGCCGCAGCATCCCCAGGCTCAGGACCTCCAGGCTCAGCACCCCTAGGCTCAGCACCCACAGTCTCCGCACCCCAAGGCTCAGCACCCCCAGTCTCCGCACCCCCAGGCTCAGCACCCCCAGTCTCCGCACCCCAGGCTCAGCACCCCCAGTCTCAGTACCCCCAGACCCAGCACCACCAGGCTCAGCACGCTCAGGCTCAGCACGCTCAGTACCTCGCGCAGGACCAGAGTCGACAGCTACCTCGACAGGCTCGACCGGGTCTACCTGGGAAACACCTGAGGGAGCAGGACCCTGGGGATGCAGGGGGTGTACCAAAGTAGCACCTGGCGTGAGGAAGAGCGGCGGAGGGGGGAGTGGGCAGTGCGGTAGGGGAAGAGACGGTAGAAGGGGACCGACTCGTCAAACGTGACGTCCTGAGAGGGGAAGACACGGCACGAGGTGGGGTGGTAAAACTGCCAGCCAGGCGCGTCAGGGACAAAGCCAAGGAAAACACAAGGAACGGCGCGGGAGGAGAGCTTGTCCGCGGACGTATCGCGGACAAAGGCACGAGATCCCCAGACCCGGAACACAGACGCATCGCCAACCTCTCCTGTCCAACGCAGCGTCGGGGAGGTCTCCGGAACGGAGACACGGGGCCAGAGGTTGAGCTGATGCGCGGCTCACCGGACTGCAAACGGCCACAAAAAATCGGGGACAGCCGCATGGACCAAGGAGGTACGAGCGACCTCCATGACCAGGCCATTGCGGCGCTCAGCAACCCCATTCTGCTGAGGAGAGGCCGGAAGCGTGAACGTCTGGCGAATGCCCTCCCCCTGACAGAAGGTCTCCAAGAGGCCGGAGGAAAACTCACCACCTCTGTCAGAGTGCAGTCGCAGGACGGGAAGGTCCGTGCGAAAGCGCCTCTCCAGCTGGAGATGGGTAGCGTGGATCCAAGGGATCAAAACAGCAGGGTCCTCTCCCTTGGTGCGCAAGGGGAAGACCGTGGTGTAACGCGTGTAGTCGGCAACTACCAGCAGGAAGTAGCGCTCTCCGCCCTGTCCACAGACGCGGGCTGGGCCCCACACGTCCATGTGAAGGGTCTGCAGAGGAGCCTCCGTCGGGGGGAACTAAGAGGAGTGAGGGGTGGCACGCTGCCGCCCCTCGACACAGGGAAGGCAGGGAGGGGTAGGGGACGGTGGCAGGGGAGGCAGTGACCTGGGGAGACCAGAGACAAGGTAACGGGAGTGCATGCCACGAAGGTGCTGCATCGAAGGGTGACCAAGGCGGTGGTGCCAGAGGACCGTCCGGTGCGACAGGGTGCGACACGAGCAGGGGGCGGATAACTGACCTGACGTAGACTCAGACGCCGCTACCTGAGGAGACTCAGTGGTCAGTGTGTACAAGTCCGACCCCGGCTGCCGAGTGAAGGTAGCCAGGTGACGACCCATCTGGGCACACGTGCAGTGTGTCACACGCTCGTAGGCAGGGGTGAACTGGTGAACACCCGCGTCCTGGAGCGCGGAACCCGCCACCAAGCTCGTAGAGAACGAGGGGAGGTAAAGGCCCGACAGTGTGCCGGACGGGACAGCAGGACAAGGGAGGACAGTGGTGGAGGTCGCAAGGACCGGACCCCCAGAGGGGTCAGCAAGGGAGACAGCAACCGGCCTAGGGAGCTGCGCGAGGGCAATGCGGTCGCGAAAGAAACAGCGGGAAGCACCTGAGTCTAGTGTGAAGGTGTGCAGTGCCTCAGTAGACGCAGTACCTGAGGGCGCAGACTCACAAGCACCTGAAGCAGCAGACACACCTGCACCTAGAGCAGCAGCCTCACCAGGACGTGGGGCAGCAGACGCACTAGCACCTAGAGTGGCAGCCTCACTAGTCGCAATGCTTGGGTCTGGTGGCACACACAAGTAACAGTCACCCTCAACACTAATAGTCAATGCATTCATGGCTCCAAGGATAACATCAAAGTCAAGTGCAAAGACATCAATGTTCTTTTTAAGCAGATCAGCCCAGCGGGGCAGCTCAGAGGCCTCAGGGAACTGTGCATGCCAGGCGTCGTCGAGACGGAAGAAGCATCGCTGCGGCGTGTGGAACCTCCCACACGTCTGACCAGCGCGGTCACCTGTGCGGATGACATACGTGCAGGTGCCTCCACCCCCAGACCCCCCATGCTGAGAGTACCACTCACGAAGCTGGTGGGACGACGGGGTCTCTCCGAGGCGCTGCTGCTGGCGTTGGACACCACCCGAACCTCCACGCTGCGCTGGTCCACCCCGACCACCACCCGTGTTGCCGCCACCACGCCCACTGCCGCCACCACCACCGCCTCCACCCCGGCCTCCTCCACCACCACTGCCGCTACCACCCCCGCCGCTGCCACCGACCCCCCCAGCCCCACCACCACCACCACCACCGCCACCACCCCCACCACCCCCACCGCCTCCACCTCCACCTCCACCTCCACCTCCCCCGCTGGCACCACCACCACCCTTGCCCCCCTTGCCCTTGCCGCCCTTGCGCCTCCAGCTAGGAGCAGACGCAGCCCCAACTTCCTCAGCACCAAGGAAGTCGACAGCGGCAGCAGAGGCAACCGAGGGGAGAAGGGGGGGAGGGGAACACCCGTCAAAGAAGGGCGTGCGGGGGTCGCCACGAGAGGCACCTACAGCAACTATGCTAGCCTCAGCTGCAAGCAGATGCTTCTCGAGCAGGTCAACGGTGAGCTCGGTGGGGCAGAGGGCAAAAAAGTGGTCCCTGACTGCGCGAAGAGAGTTAGGGAGACAGGTGACTAGATGGTAGAGAACGAGGTACATCGGGGGAGGATTCTTGGCGAGGAACTTTGCAGGAAGGGCGGCGCGGTAGCGAGTGTCACTAGTGCGGAGGTGGGTAATGAGGTCTGCGACTGTGGGAAAGGCGGCGAGATCGGGGAAAAGATAGGGCAGCGAGAGACGGCCTATCGTAGCAGAGGCAGGCGAGGAGTAGCGAGCGACGACTGCATCGTACAGTGCCTTAGCAGTCTTGTGCTGGCCGAAGTGTGCGCGCTCATCTAACGGCAGTTGGCTGCGAATGGCTAGGCGAGCGTGGGCGTCACGAGTTTGCCACTGGGAGCGAGCTGTACTGTCAGCAGTGTCAGCAGGTGCTAGAGCGGTTCCGGACGCGTGGTCATACAGCGAGACATCGTCCTTATCGGTGATCTGGAGGAACAGGTGCAAATCGTCGAGCCATGCATCAAACAGGAGCGGACGGCCCTCAGCATCGAAAGAGAGAACTGTGGGAGAAGCCATAGTGGCAGTAGCAGCAGTAGCAGTAGCAGTAGTAGCAGTAAGAGCAGTAGCAGTAGCAGCTGTAGTAGTAAGAACAGCTGTAACAGCAGGAACAGGAACAGCAGTTGCTGAAGGTGGGGCGGCGCGGCTCAGTCAAGGCGGCGCGACTCGGGCGGCGCAGCTCGGGTAGGTAGGGCGGCGCGACGACTGGCCTATGGACGGTGCGCGGCGGCGCCTGGGATGCGGCTGCTCGCGGGCCGCGGCTGCGTTCGTGCGGCGGCTAAGCGCGAGCTGCAGCAGCTGACGCGCGATCGCTACTGCGCGCGGGCTGCAACCTGCGGGCGAGTGGCGGTGGGTCGAGCGTCGGCCTAGGGGCGAGCGGTCGTGCGTGGGCTGTAGTCGCGCACGGGCGGCGGCCTACGAAAGCGGGGCGGCGGCCTACGAAAGCGACGCGGCTGCCTACAGGCGGGGCTGCTTCGCGCTGGAAGGCCAGCCGGTCCGGTCGACGGGCAGCTAACGGGCCGCTCGTGGGCGGCTCTAGTCTCGCGGGCGGCCTACAGTCGTCGCGCGCGCGATTTGGGCCTCGTGCAGGCGGCTAGCAGGCGGCGCGCGCTAGAAAAAATAGGCCGCGCGCGGGCGGCTAGCGAGTCGCTCACGGGCAGCGTGAGAGAGAGAGGCGCACGAGGGCGCACTAGGAGAGAGGCGCACAAGGGCGCGACGGCGAGAGGGCGCTTGAGGGCGCTACTAGCGGAAAGGTGGGCCCTTAGGACTAAGCGGTCCTAGGTTCCTAACCTAGGCTTGTAATACCATGTCAGAATGAGAGAAGTGTTTGGACTAGTGAGATTGGGAGTACAAGTAGGAAACCCTAGAATATTGTACCCCCTAAGGCTAAACCCACTGTAGCCTACACAACAGCAACATATGTAATGTTTGACAAATTCATCTGGGGCTCAGTCATGAGCACCAAGGGTGGCTTATTCTTGACATTGACAGCAAAGAGATCGTTCCCGCGCGTGACAATTTCTTCTACGAGCGACTCACCCTAAAGCAATGGTTCGAGGACGAGCACCGTAACCAGGCACGCGGCTACGTCAACACGGGTCGCAGCTTTGCGACTCCAGAAGACGAAGCAGCAGCAGCAGCACTGGACCGCGATGACACCGACGCACCCCAACATCCCGCCTCACCCGCGCGACGATGACGACGATGACAGTGACGATGACCCTGCGCCAGGGCCGTCACGGCGCCAAGCAGAGCCAAGCACCGCTGCATCCGGCTACGAAAGCGGAGACGACGATGTGGTGGAAGTCTCTACCAACACAGACACCACCAATGTGTCTGGCCTACAACTTCTCGGCCTACACACGTCTGTCACCACACTCGCATGAGCCGTGGAGCCAAAGAACCCTCGCCACACCCTAACCGGCCCTCACGCCAAGGAGTGGCGTGTTGCGATGGACGCGGAACTAAAGGCACTGGAGTCTCGAGACACATGGGTCCTCGTCGATCGTGCAGCAGTGAAGGGGAGGAGAGTACTCAGCGGAATATGGGTTTTTCGCTTGAAGACTAACGCTGACGGCACCATCGAACGATTCAAGGCACGCTGGGCCGTACGCGGGTACGATCAGCGACACGGCATCGACTTTGACCAGACTTTCGCTCCCGTCAGTCGTCACACCCCCGTCCGGATACTACTCACCATTGCCGCCGCTAAGCACCTACCACTACGACAGATCGACGTGAAGAACGCGTTCCTATACGCGTTAGTGGATGCTACCATCTTCGTGGAGCAGCCTCACACCTACGGAGAAGGGGACTCCACGGT
The DNA here is from genome assembly GCA_948144175.1 of Closterium sp. NIES-65. Lineage (NCBI taxonomy): Eukaryota > Viridiplantae > Streptophyta > Zygnematophyceae > Desmidiales > Closteriaceae > Closterium > Closterium sp. NIES-65. The sequence continues at coordinate 422,439 of CANXME010002005.1, forward strand.
TTGTCAACGGAAGAAATCCCTCTATGGGATCAAGCGAGCGCCTCGTCTGTGGTAGCAGCATCTGCACAAGATCCTTCTTGAAATTGGTTTCAAGCAGCTGCCACACGACCTGAGAATGTATCGCCTTCACTTCGGTGGCAACTACATCCTCCTGACAGTTTACGTCGACGATCTGCTGTACACGGGCACCCGAAACAAGCTCCTTAATCAGTTTGAGGAGAACCTGGCGTAGCGCGTTGACATCACCATCAACCACAGTGTGAAACAATTTCTGGGCCTGAACATCACCTACGCGCCAGAGGCAATTCACCTGTCAGCCTCCAAGTACGCAGAGCAGCTGGGGGAACGCTTCAACATTTCGCCCGCACCACTCTCAACTCCTTACCGCAACCCCAGTGCCAACTACAAGCCGGACAACCAACCCGTGTCGCCCGCAGGACTCCAAATGTACCAGCAGAAATTGGGGTGCCTACTATTCGCCTCTGTCAACTACCGACCCGACCTTTCGTACATCGCCAGCCAACTGGCACAGTACTCCCGCAAGCCAGTAGCTGAGAACCAGCTGGACTTGGAGCGCGCCCTGCAGTACTTCGTTTCCACACCTGACATCAGGCTCTCCTACTCCACGCTGACAATGACCTCCTTCAACCTCAACGGCTACGTGGACGCAGATCATGCCGCTGATCCTGACAATCAACGGTCCCGAACCAGCTTCGTTTTCCGCCTGGAACCAACAGAACCAATTTCCTGGAACTCACAGAAGCAGGAGCTGGTTGCCCTGTCATCGGCTGAAGCAGAATACATCGCCACGATAGCAGCAGTTCGCGAAGGCCTGTACCTGCAGGAGCTATTACAGGAGGCGAAAATTCCAACCTCGCCTACCTTTTGTCAGAATGTTATAATTGTCTAGCCTGCAATGGGGTACTCTATAGCGAGTACAACCCAATTAGGGTTTCCTATATGTATGCCAAGTGCTGCTAGTGCAACCCCTCTCTTCTTCATTCCTCGTTATTTCACATGCTATCAGAGCATCTACGCTCCTGGCCTATGGGCCCACGTAACTGCTTCCGCTGCTACTCTGTGTGCTGCACGCCCCGTGGCGTGCCCCTCGCGCGACCCTTAGCGGCCCCGACGCCACCCCTTGCGGCCCCGTCGCCGCCCTTCTCGGCCCCTCGCGGCCCCTTCGCGGCCCCGTCGCCGCCCCTTCGCGGCCCCGTCGCCGCCCCTAGCGGCCCGTCGCCGCCCTTCCAGACCCCTCGCGGCCCCTTCGCGGCCCCGTCGCCGCCCCTATCGGCCCCGTCGCCGCCTCCAGCGGCCCCGTCGCCGCCCCTTGCGGCCCCGTCGCCGCCCCTAACGGCCCCGTCGCCGACCTTTCAGGCCCCTCGCGGCCCCTTCGCGGCCCCGTCGCCGCCCCTATCGGCCCCGTCGCCGCCTCCAGCGGCCCCGTCGCCACCCCTTGCGGCCCCGTCGCCGCCCCTTTCGGCCCTGCCTCGACCCTGCCACGGCCCCACCCCGGCCATGCTCCGTCGCCTGTCGCGGCGCATCGGGGGTACATGCACCGCCCCCCCCTCTTTTCCCGTCGCCCGTCGCGGCTCCCTGGGGGGACCTGGGGGGGGGGGGCGAGCGTCGCCCCTTCTGCCGCCTGCTTTGGCGCCCTGGGAGGCCGCGCGTCGGCCCCCCCTTCCCCCCCCCCCCCCCCGTAACCTCCCTACCCGCCATCCCGCCCTGCCATGTGTTAGGGTTTGGGGGTGGCGAGTAGGGGGTGGCAGGTGTGTGGTCTCCCCTGCTCCTCCTCCTCCTCTGTCTCCCACTGCTGCAGCTGCCGCTGAGGGGGGTGGGTGTGTGGGAGTCGACGGAGTGGTGCTAGGGGGTGGGGTGTGAGTGAACCTAGGGTGCAGCAGGGTGTGTGTGAAAGGGGGTGCTGTGGGAGTGGAACTAGGGTTTGAGCAGGGGGTGTGTGTCGAGAGGTGTGGGGCAGCTGGAGGAGGTTGTGTGAAGGTAGCTGTCGTGTCGCCTGCAGCGCCTGTAGTCCGTCGCCCTTGCTTCGGTAGCCAATGAGCCTGTTGCACCAGTCGCCAGTGGGTCCGTTGCTCCTGCCGCTCGTCTATAGCCGCGGAGCCAGTTACTCCAGTAGTCCGTCGCCCTTGCTTCGGTAGCCACTGAGTCAGCCGCTCCTGTGCCCGTGCCTCTGCAGCTTCAGTCGTTGCCTCCCATCTTCTCTCCCTCCACAGTTCCTCCTCCTCCTCACTTGCCCGCTGTGATTAACTCTAGCTTTGCTCGCTCATGTGAACTCCTGCTCTATGCCTGCTTGCTCATTGTGCTGATTACACCCCACTTTGGCTATGGGGGTGTGTCAGAATGTTATAATTGTCTAGCCTGCAGTGGGGTACTCTATAGCAAGTACAACCCAATTAGGGTTTCCTATATGTATGCCAACTGCTGCTAGTGCAACCCCTCTCTTCTTCATTCCTCGTTATTTCACACCTTTCGCATTCACTGCGACAAACAGAGTGCTATCAGGATCGCGAACAAGCCAGGTTTCGTGAACCGCACGAAGCACATCGCGCTACGGTTCTTTTTCGTCATGGACGAAATTGACCAGGGAAAAGTTGACCTCGCCTACTGCTCGACTACTGAGATGGCAGCAGACTTCCTCACCAAGCGTCTGCCACATCAGCAGTACAAGCACTGCTCTGACCTCACCGGAGTAGTCAAGCGAGTCAGCTCCCCCTGCGCCCAGGAATGAAGGGGAGTGTTACGATATGAAGTTTTGTGAGAAGGCATTCCTGTATGCTGCAGGAGCCGACTCTACCGAGTACGAAGTCGAAGAGTCAGAAGAATCGAAACGACACAGCAACCGTCTGACCAAGACCGATGCCGGCAGAAACACTTGAAGTGAAAAGAGCGGGAACAGGTTTGAAACGGGTTCCCGCACCGCAATAAGGGAGTGTACCCCTTTAAGTACATGGCTAGTCTAGGTCCTTTTGTATTCCCTTATACTCTTATATAAACTCGATGTATGCATGCTTTTATCAACTTAGTCATTTACATTCACTCTGACCTGAGATTCAAACTTCCGATGCAACACTACTCTGCGATCAACCTTGAGCGATCCTTCGCTAAGTCCCCCTTGGGATTGTAGCAAAAATGATACAAGTTGTAGTACCGGTACTTGCACCCAATATACTAGACAGAGCCCTGTTACCGTACTAGACTAGGCCCTCTAGATTAGGTCCCAACAATAAACTAGGGCCCATTACAAGGCTAGGGCCCTGATACTGGTTACAAGGCTAGGGCCCTGTTACTGGTGTAATTTGGCTACCACTGCTAGACCAGGGGCCCATAACTACCAGAAGACAGAGGCCCCACGATTAAACTAAGCAGCCCCATCATTGGACTGAGGGGCGTGTAACAAACGTGTGTGCTAGTGGTGTGGAGGTAAAAACCATTCTGCCGTTTTTTGGAGCATTTTCAGGTACCAGGTGCGCCACAGACAGGCTAACATGTCAGCAGTTGCTACTTCTGGCGCTTGTAGATCTTCTTGAGGAAGGACATCAAGGCCTCCTGCAAGCAGCACGGCAGCAAATGCAGTCAACGCAGCAAAAGGGAGGGCGTGAGAGGGTGGACAGACAAGCGGAACGAAATCAGGGAGACAAGTACTTCCTGCAAGGAGCACGATGCGCGCAAGTGCAAGTGGGTGCATGGCAAGTAGAGTTGCATGTCTGCCAAGGCTAGCTTCAGCTGCCACATCCGGCGATGCATCCCATCAGTGCAGCCCCCTACAAGCACAATGCAGCCCTTTATGCAGCCCCTGATGCAGCCCCTGATGCAGCCCCTGATGCAGCCCCTGATGCAGCCCCTGATGCAGCCCCTGATGCAGCCCCTGATGCAGCCCCTGATGCAGCCCCTGATGCAGCCCCTGATGCAGCGACTCATGCAGCCCCTGATGCAGCCCCTGATGCAGCCCCTCATGCAGCGCCTCATGCAGCCCCTGATGCAGCCCCTGATGCAGCCCCTGATGCAGCCCCTCATGCAGCCCCTCATGCAGCCCCTCATGCAGCGAGAGGGCTCGCTGTGCACTCACTCTCAGGGGCTCGCTGTGCACTCACCCTCAGCGGTTCACTCTCCACTTGGGCAATGGCGGCTGTGATGCCAGCGTGGCTCTCCTTCTCGTACTCCGCAAATGCATCCTGCAGGATTCCAGGGGAGAAGGGAGGGGGAAAATGCATAGACGGGAATGAGTGGAGTGGAATGAATGGAGGGAAAGGGGTGTTTCTGAGGTGGGTAAAGAGGGTGGCAATGATGCTGATGCCAGCCGTGGCTGTCCTTCTCATACTCCGCAAATGCATCCTGCAGGATGCCATGGGAGGGGAGTAATGGTGCGCAAGTGAAGTGAACGGAGGCAATATGTGGCGGGAGGGAAACGCATGGAAGTGGACCAGAAGATAAGACTCGAGCACAAATGCTGACAAACAGGATAGTTATGGCGCCAAGAGGAGCACCCATAATGGAACGTGGCAACTAACACACCAGAAAACAGGCACCGGTGAGAAGCAGCAGCATCGCCAGCACCCTCAGGGCTGTCAACCCCTTGAGCGGGCAGCACTGCCTGTCAGCCACGCAGCAATCAGGCATGCCCATAGCCACGGCCCAACCAAACGAGTAAACAACTGTATGTGACCGCGGCAACTAACACACCAGAAACCAGGCATAGCTGAGCAGCAGCAGCAAGTCCAGCGCCCTCATGGGCGGGCAGCACTGCCTGTGAGCCATGCAGCAGTCTGGTATGCCCATAACCACGGCCCGGCCCAAACCAAACTCGTACCCGTGCACGGCCTCGGACCAACTCTCATGAGTGCTACAGCTTGGGCAACTCTTACGAGTGCAAATTCCTAGGCGGCTCTTATGAGTGCAATGGCTCAGGCAACACTTTTTCAGTGGCCAAGACACTGCACAGGTGAGCCGGTTTGGGCACGTCAGTTTTGCATGCATGCCAATGCTGCAAAGGACCCTTGGTTTTCAAGAGGTTGCCTTTTGAAGCGAGGGCGGGATTCAAGCGGGAGGCAAGGTGGAAGCTTGGAGCCTTGATCCTCGTCTGAGTGCATGCGGTGTAGCATAGTAGCACAAAGCAGCGCTCGTTCGCTACTTGATGCTTTCATGATGTTTTTACGGTGGCTTCACGGTGCTTTCATCAAGACGTACCTCCAACTCGAAACTCACCTCTGGTGCAGCAGCACTAACACTCCACGTAGTTTTGAGGCGTCTCACAACTCGAAACTCACCTCTGGTGCAGCAGCACTAACACTCCACGTAGTTTTGAGACGTCTCACAACTCGAAACTCACCTCTGGTGCAGCAGCACTAGCACTCCACTACAAAAAATATGGGACCCATCCTTCTGTTGCAATCCTGAAATAAATGCAGCACTCACCACTCTCCACCCTGGAACTTCAATGCAGCCACATGCTGAACGCACCTGCAGCTTCATGTCTGTGTAGAGCTGCTTTTTGGCCGCCACACAATTCTCGTCCTCCTTGTGAGATTGCATACACCAGATCTGCACTCACAGCTACACACCAAGCCACTCAATGCACTCATGCACGCACCTGCAGCTTCATGTCTGTGTAGAGCTGCTTCATAACCGCCACACACTTCTCGTGGCACTCAACCACACTTAAGCACTCTCAACCAAACTCAGTGACGCTTAACCGCACTCAACCACACTCAGTCACGCATAACCACTCTCAACCACACTCAGTCACGCTTAACCACTCTCAACCACACTCAGTCAAGCTTAACCACAATCATCCACAGATTGAGCTGCACGCACCTGCAGCTTCATGTGTGTGTAGAGCTGCTTTATCACCGCCACACACTTCTCGTCCTTCTTGCCATAGTTGCTCTGCGTTCAAGGGAGAGGCAGAGAGGAAGGGCAGGGGAGGAGAAAGGCGGGCGGACAGGGAGGGAAGGAAGTGTTAATACGCCCTAAGTCAAGATCTGCTCGTGGTCCCCCCCACACCCTTTCACCTCAACCACCTCCTTTAACTGCCTCACAAGTCCCCACTAGTGCCCCCTACCCACGCCCCCTAGTCCTCCCAAGCACCCTCTACCCATGCCCGCCCACCTCAATAATCTGCCGCTACTCATGTGTGGCCGTGTGCAGCACCTTTAGAGTCGACTCAAAAGTAACCTCAGGAACCAGCTCACAACAACACACAAGTGCTCTCAAGTGCCCCTATCCACGTGCGCTCACCTCAATGATCTCCCTCTGCTCCTGTGTGGCCCGCTGCAGTGCCTGCACCACCAGCCACGAGCACTTGGTGTCCTCTATGTCCGTGCCCACCTGGTGATGCACGGGGGGAAATGGGTATGGGTGGCGTGACACACAGATGGAACCACGAGCCACGAGCACTTGGTGTCCTCTATGTCCGTGCCCACCTGGGAAAAGGGTGAGGATCGAGGGGTGAGGGGTGGAGGGTGGGGAGAGGGATGCGGGTTGGAGGGTACGGGGTCAGGGGTGCGTGGCGCGGGGTGGTGGTGCTGTGACACACAAACGCTGTGATTAACATAACCACCAGCCAGCCTTCATCACGACCTGGTTGGTGATTGATGAGACCACTTCACGATTCATCCATGATTCACCAGCCAGCTCGAAATGCACCTGTCTTTGCTCTGGCATTCCCACCTTGTCGGTGACAGCAGGGTCCCCGAAGCAGTCAAGAATATCGTCTTGCACCTGGAAGTACGTCGCCATCACCATCACACCACACTAGCACGTTTGGCCTCATTACCACCACACGCACTCTAACCTAACCACTAGTTGCGCACCTTGCCGATCACAGCGGGGTCCCTGAAGCAGTCAAGAACATCGTCCTGCACCTGGAAGTACGTCCCCATCACCACCAGCACACAAGCATACCCAAACCACATGGCCTGTGTGTATCCCCAGCCACTTTACCTTCCCAATGACGGCAGGGTCCCCAAAGCAGTCAAGAACATCGTCCTGCACCTGGAAGTACGTCCCCATCACCACCACACCACACTAGCACGTTTGGTCTCATTACCACCACACGCACGCTCTCTAACCTAACTACTAGTTACGCACCTTGCCGATCACGGCAGGGTCGCCGAAGCAGTCGAGCACGTCGTCCTGCACCTGGAAGTACGTCCCCATCATCACCAGGATCTCCCTCGCCTGTGCTGCCAGCGCTGCATCCTCCACGCCCGCCAGGATCAGCGCTGTCGCCACCTGGGGGAGGAGAGAGGGGGAGAAAGGGAGGTGAGGGTTCAAGAAACACGGGCCTGGTGTGACAACAGGAAGAGTTTCCGTCGCCTGTGCTGCCAGTGCTGCATCCTCCACACCCGCCAGCATCAGTGCCGTCGCCACCTGGGAGGGAAGAGTGTTTTGAGTCGACTCAATATGTGCTTCGAATGGTAGAAACGTGTTTTGAGTGGACTCAGGATTTCCCTCGCCTGTGCTGCCAGTGCTGCATCCTCCACACCCGCCAGCATCAGTGCCGTCGCCACCTGGGAGGGAAGAGTGTTTTGAGTCGACTCAATATGTGCTTCGAATGGTAGAAACGTGTTTTGAGTGGACTCAGGATTTCCCTCGCCTGTGCTGCCAGTGCTGCATCCTCCACACCCGCCAGCATCAGTGCCGTCGCCACCTGGGAGGGAAGAGTGTTTTGAGTCGACTCAATATGTGCTTCGAATGGTAGAAACGTGTTTTGAGTGGACTCAGGATTTCCCTCGCCTGTGCTGCCAGTGCTGCATCCTCCACACCCGCCAGGATCAGCTCTGCTGCCACCTGGGGGAGGAGAGGTGAGGGTGAAAACGGGGCAGGGGTGGGTCTAAACACACGGCCCTTGGCGTGGCAACTGGCCGGGCAGGGTTGCTCCTATGCTGCCAGTGCTGCATCCTCCACGCCCGCCAGGATCAGCACCGTCACCACCTGGTGGAGGAGAGGAGTGATTGAACTCGACTCAGCATGTGTCACTCAGTTGATTGACTAACTCTGTGTTTTGAGTCGCCCCAGGATCTCCCTCGCCTATGCTGCCAGTGCTGCATCCTCCACCCCCCCCCCGCCCAGGATCAGTGCCGACACCACGTGGTGGAGGAGAGGAGGGCGGGCACGGAAGCAGACGCCTTTGAAAAGGTCTCCAAAGCCCGCCAGTCAGCCAGTATAGGCACAGTAGCCACCTGGGAGGGAGAGAGACAAGGGTGCACGCTTGACATGAGGTTGTGAGACGAGTGGATTTTTGTTTTCTGTCTTTCTTCCCCCGATGTGATTTCCTCTCAAGAGCTACGTTGCAAGGAAGTGCTTGGGCGGGATGCGATGAGAACGCAGAAAATTCGTACAGGGATGCGACGACGGAGGGCAGGAGGGAGGGAGAAAGGAAGGTGCTTACAGGGAGATAGAAAGAGTAGTAGGCCGTCTTGTACTGCACAATCTTTAGGTACCTGGGAGAACATGGGGCAGGGGAAGGGGAAGAAAAATGGGGAAAGAGTTGGAGAAGGGAGAGAGGAGGGAGTGGGATGGAAGGGAGGGGGACGGGAGTCAGGAGAGGTTGTAAGGAAGAAGGGACGGATGGTGGACAGATGAAACAAATGTCGTGGTATCTTGCCACCTTATACCCATGTGGTGTGGACATGATGCATTACATTACAGTATACCCGCCCGCATGGACGTCCACAGTATACCCTCGTGGAGCTGGTGTATCCCACAGTGGACATGGTGTAATGCCACAATATACCCACGTGGACATGGTGTAATGCCACAGGATACCCACGTGGACATGGTGTAATGCCACAGTATAACCACGTGGACATGGTGTAATGCCTCAGTACACCCACGTGGACATGGCGTGATCCACAGTATACCCAGGTGGACATGGTGTAATGCCACAGTATACCCACCTGGACATGGTGTAATGCCACAGTATACCCACGTGGACATGGTGTAATGCCACAGTATACCCACGTAGACATGGTGTAATGGCACAGTATACCCACGTGGACATGGTGTAATGCCACAGTATACCCACGTGGACATGGTGTAATGCCACAGTATACCCACGTGGACATGGTGTAATGCCACAGTATACCCACGTGGACATGGTGTAATGCCACAGTATACCCACGTGGACATGGTGTAATGCCACAGTATACCCACGTGGACATGGTGTAATGCCACAGTATACCCACGTGGACATGGTGTAATGCCACAGTATACCCACGTGGACATGGTGTAATGCCACAGTATACCCACGTGGACATGGTGTAATGCCACAGTATACCCACGTGGACATGGTGTATTTGTTGAGATCCACCTCCCCTTCAGGAGTGGTGATGAGGTCAAGCATCTGGCCACACGCTGTCTGGTATGTCACCTGGAGAGGGGAGGATTGTGGGAATAAGGAGGGCGGGAGGAGGGGGGAGGAGGGGGGAGGAGGGGGGAGGAGGGGGTAAGACGGGTACAAACAGAAGGTGTGGAGACGTGGAGCATCAACCCTCACATAGGTCCCTGTAGAGGAGGGAAGTGGGAGGGGAGGAGGGGAGGGGAGGGGATAAGAGCGGAATAAATAGATGGAAGGCGTGGTGATAAGGCGAGCATCTGTCCACACAGGGAAGGAAGGGAAGCGGGAAATGCAAGAACAGGGAGTTAGGAGAACGGGAGAAGGAGCAACGTACCTCGTGGGAGGAGGTGGGTGGGTGTAGGCAGGGTGGGAGGAGAAGTGGCGACACAGCTTTGAGGCGCCTCAGAAGGGAAGGTGGGGGGGGGGAGGAGCCGCGTACCTCATTAAAGAGGTCGAGCAGGCGGGTGTAGGCGGGGTGGGAAGAGAAGTGGCGGCGCAGGATGAGGAAGATGTGTGAGTTGAGCAACACGCCATCGTTGATGGCAATCATTCCCACCTGTAGGCACGCAGGCATGGGTGCATGGGTGAGTGCATGGGTGCATGGGAATGCATGGGTGTATGGTTGAACGCATGGGTGTATGCATGAAGGCATGGGTGCATGGTTGCATGGGTGCATGGGTGCATGCATGTGGGGACGGAGGAATGTGTATGCATGCAAAGCTGAGGAGAGAATAAGGAAGATGTGGCATCGTTGATCATCACGGCACAGCATCACTTCTGATGGCGTTCTGAGACGCCTCAAAACTCGATTGGCATCAATCATGCGCGGTCATGTCCCACTCACTCACCTCGTCCATACAAACCCTGTGCGTTACCCAATCACCTTGTTTCCCCCATTGCCCAATCACCTTGCCCCCATTGCCCAATCACCTTGCCTCCATTGCCCAATCACCTTGTTTCCCCCATTGCCCAATCACCTTACTCCCATTGCCCAATCACCTTGCCCCCATTGCCCAATCACCTTGCCCCCATTGCCCAATCACCTTGCCCCCATTGCCCAATCACCTTGCCCCCATTGCCCAATCACCCTGCCCCCATTGCCCAATCACCTTGCCCCTATTGCCCAATCATCTTGCCCCCATTGCCCAATCACCTTGCCCCTATTGCCCAATCACCTTGCCCCTATTGCCCAATCACCTTGCCCCCATTACCCAATCACCTTGCCCCCATTACCCAATCACCTTGCCCCCATTACCCAATCACCTTGCCCCCATTACCCAATCACCTTGCCCCCATTACCCAATCACCTTGCCACCACCCACTCAACTGGTCCCCACCACCCAATCACCTTGTCCACATTGCCCACTCACTGTGCTGTGTCGTGACCACATAGCACAGCAGAGCAGAGCTAAATGCGCATGCGTGCAGTGCACGCACCTTGTCCATGCGGTACCAGCACGGCTGGCCTCGGCGGGTGATGGAGCTATCCATGATGTCGTCCACCACCAGGAAGTACGCCTGCAGCTGTAGGGAGAAGCAGGGGATATGTGGGTGGGTGGGTGGGATGGGAGGAGTGGGGAGGGGGGTTATGGGGAATTCTCAAAGGCCTCGGCGGGTGATGGAGCTATCCATGATGTCGTCGACCACCAGGAAGTACGCCTGCAGCTGTAGGGAGAAGCAGGGGAAGAGGGGGAGCAGGGCTCGGGGGGGGGGGGGGGGGGAGGAGGGAGGGGGGTTGTGGTTGGGGAGTTCAGGGCAGGCAACGATTTTGAGCTGTCCATGATGTCGTCGACCACCAGGAAGTAGCCCTGGAGCTGTAGTTTGGGTCAGAGGGTGGGGGGAGGGAGAGGAAGGCAGGACCGCAGGTACAGCGGCAGGGAGAGGGTGTGTAATCAGCCATACCCAATCAGTTCACAAGCCACAATCATTCGATTCACCAGCCATACCTAATCAAGCTACAAGCCATACCCAATCAGTTCGCACCACTCCAGCCATGCACACCACCCATGGGGCCATACCCATTCAATGCACCAGCCAACAGCACTGGCTTTGAAGACCTCATCGTCCGATAGCTTATCAAATCCACCCTTGAGAATCCCCACCGTGTCCACCACTGATAGCCCGCGGTTCAGCTTGCCTGGCGGCGCACACACACAGGGGTGAGTTGGGTGGGGAGGGGAAGCGGACAAGCAAGGGGACGGGAAAAGTGTTTGAGGTGCAACACACACAGGGACGGCTATGGGAAACTGGCCAACTAAAGCCGCCCTTGAGAATCCCCACCGTGTCCACCATTGGTAGGCCGCAGTTCAGTTCAGCTTGCCTGGCGCACAGGGGGAGGGGGAGGAAAAGAGGGTGAGAGGCACAGCGGACATGGGAAGGTGAATGGGAGCCGGCCTGATAGAAGATGCACTTGATAATACCCACTGTGTCAAACACTACACTGTGCCTATAGTGCGTTGGATTGATCAGCGTGTGTTGCAAAGAGTGTGTTGATCAGAGTGTGCCAGATGAATATGCACAACAAATAGCATTCTGAGGTGGTGAGATGTGGCTACTGACATGGCGGCAAGAGCGTGCATACCTCCAGGCACATTGTGGTCGATGTTCTGGCGGGCGGGGTGGTCCCATTAGCAGAGCCAAGCGCAGAGGCGAGGCGACACATGGGAGTAGATTCGAGGAGCACAGTAACGCGTACATGGGGACAGGGAGGGCCGTGGAGGAGAGACGGGGAGGGGAATGGGGAAGAGTTGGAAGGAGATGGAGGGGATATGCGGAAGAGATGGGGAGGAGACCGGGATGGCGATGTATGCAGAGAGAAGGAGGGGTGAGCCTAAAAACAGGGTCCTATACTGCACGCAATCCTCAGCGCATTTTGAGTTGGCTAGTAGCCTACGAACAAGGCCCTAAACAGCATGAGATCCGCAGCAAGTTATACCGTACTGCATGTGATCCGCAGCACGCTATCCTTCCCCTACCTTCTCCATCCACGCTTTCGAGTCCGGAGTGCACGAGAAGAGCTTGTCTTCGCCCAGCAGCTCCGCCTTGAGCTGCTGGAACACGCCCAAGAACCGCTCGCGATCCATGGCGCCGGCACTCGCGCTGATGCTGCTGCTGCTGCTGCTGCTGCTGCTGTTCCTTTTCCTGGCGGGTGACGCGCTGCTGGCCTTGTCCGCGCTTCGTATGCTGCCGCTCTGAGGGAATCGACAAAGGCGTGCGATAGGAGCATGCGAAAACGATCGCGAAATTAAAGCGGAAAGAGCGCGGAAAAGGCGCGAGAACCGCACGGAAAGGAAGGGGCTTACGTAAGGGAGCGAAGGCGATGAAATGTGCGAAAATGGGACCCTTGATCAAAGGGAAGTCGAAACCTGCTTGAACCGTTTCTGGCTATCTTACAAGAGAACTAGAGGTAACTTGAATGAAAATGGTTGTAACCAGAATGTAGTCGAATCGGTAATACTAGAGAAAATGTAGCTCCCAGCGGAGAGACACGCCACCGCTGGAAAGCCCTTTCGCAGCCTTCTCCAGCCACTTATGTCGATTCAACGTTAAATCGACAATCGGAGCTACTATTGATGAAAATGAGCAAGGATGCGACTCATCGAGCAGGAGGAAACTTCAAGAACTAACCGTGGATGGTGACTCTTGGATTAGAAGACTCCCCGCAGTGGAGTCACCGGCGCAAGGAGCGGCAACGCTTAAACAGCGGTACGAAAGAGAAGACGCGAGCAGCCTGTGGACGGCGCGCGAGCGGATCATCAACCGGCCAACAGACGACGGCTTTAACTACCAGTCCGAGCAGGTACCGATATGAGCGAATAATAAAATGTCCACGAAAGGCGAGCGGCCTTTGCGGCCCTGCTCAGACCAGATGGATTTTCTGGTCACTGATAGATCATGTGGCTGCAGTGCAGGCTAGTCCGTTCCGACAGGAAGCAGAAAAGAGTGATCACTGATGCTAGGCTGGAAAAAATTGTGTGGTGGTCAGGCATTGGGATTTGCGGAGATGTGAGCGTGGGCATGAAATCAGCGTGAGCGTGGGGTGGAACAAGCGTGAGTGTCAGGCGAGGCCTCAGGATTTGCGGCGAAGAAACAACGGGTCAGCGAAGAATTCCAGAGAACTGGGAGCGGCAACGGTGGGAATTCTGAGCTTGGCGACGCTCGCACCGCAGATCGGTGCACCAATTTATGTTACCCCTAATACTGATGTTGAGTTTATTCTCTGTGCGAATGTACATAAAATACATAAAACTCAAAGCGCAATCCATTTTCAAACTACATTCACGATAAATAGCGTCTATTAACTCATTTCGGTATCTTATGCAATCTATTTACGGTTTATTATCAGAGTTATAAGGTGTTCCTTTTTTTTCGAGGGCTGTTTTTTTTTTCAAAATATGAAAGAATGATAATGCAACTGCATCAAGCTCAAATTTCAATGTACAAACAATGCATGATGGGTTTTGATGTAATGTGTTACGGGTGCAATGAATCCAAGTAGCTAGAATTGCACTAAGGTGTCAAACGAGTACAAAATGTGAGCGAAGGCATGAACGAACATTTATACGCGAAACATGCAAACGGTAACGCGGTGCGTGCGAGCTAGCTAGTGCTATGCTGGAAGCGAGGTTCGGGCTAGTCCAGAAGCGTAGGCCGATACTGTCAGTAGAGCTACACTGTGAGATCCCCGATCGATCCTAGGGGGGGTTACAGGCGCGTTTGCCTGGGGGGTTATGGGCGCACTGACCCGCTACTGAAACAAGCCCTTTTATCCCAATGGTCTAGTGGTTGGGATTCTGACAGATACGGCCAGGCCAGGAGTGCGAGGTTTGGTGAAACAGTGCGCGCGAAGTCGGCGAAGCCCCGTTAGCAGTGACGGGCGAACAACGGCTGCTGCTGTACGCGATGTTGCAGGGCGCGCTAAGGAATATCGAGAAAATTCCTTACACTACCCCCCCCCCCCCCCCCCTCAAGAAGCCCCCTCCGCTACGCGAGTGCGTGTATATCGCGGAAACCCCGGCTCCTCAGGTACACTTGCAGGGCAGGGTGGTTTTCGATGTTGGCCAGGGGCACCCAGCTATCTTCAGTTGGCGTGCGATCCTTCCAGCCAACGAAGAATTCAATCCTCCTGATTCCCATGGGGTGTCGAATCCGATGGCTCAGGATTTTTTCGGGCTCAACGATCGGCTCCGATGCAGGGCGAGTCATGGATGGCGGGTGGTGACGAGGCAATTGGCTTGTGGTTGGAATGTATGGGCGAAGCAGGCTGACGTAGAACGAAGGGCTGATGTACCAGTCCGTCGGCAACAGTAGGTGGGGTGTCACTGGGGTAATCATGTGGCTGATTTGAAATGGTCCACAGTAGCGGGGTCGTAATTTCGACATGACAGGCTGTCTTAAGTTCTGTGTGTCGAGTAGTACGTAGTCCCCTGACTGGTACGTGACTGGGCGGCGTTGGCGGTCATCGATGCGTTTAGCGATGAGATTGGCCTTTTTAATTGCTTCCGCGGCTCTGGTGCGAGCAGCTTGCAGAATTTCGGCGAATTGCTGTGCACGTGGTGTTGGGTTGTCCGTGTCAGATTATTATAGCTGATGCATGTTTGTAGGCTATAGTGGGGTAGCACATATGGGGTACAGTTTGCTAGGGTTGTATTTGTACCCAACCCTGACTTAGTCAATTCATTCCTGTTCATTCCTTTCACATGGTATAGAGCGGGTTCCCTGTGGGAACTTCGCCTAGGGCCCACCGAAGCGCGCCCCGAGGCGCGCGATCCTTTTTTTTTAGCGACCCCCCCGAGTCGCCCTTCCCCTGCGGCCCCGCCGCCCTTCGTTCGCGGCCCCGCCGTCCAGTCGAGGCCCCGCCCTTACGTCGCGGCCCCGCCCTTACGTCGCGGCCCCGCCACTAAGTCGCGGCCCTGCCACTAAGACGCGGCCCCGCCACCCAGTCGCGGCCCCGCCACCTACTCGGACGCGGCCCCGCCGCCTGCAGACGCCGCGGCCTCCGCCGCCTGCTCAGCCGCGACCCCGCCGCCCTCTACGACGCGGCCTCCGCCGCCTGCTCAGCCACGGCCCCGCCGCCCTCTACGACGCGGCCTCTGCCGCCTGCTCAGCCGCGGCCCTGCCGCCTCCTACGACGCGGCCCCGCAGCCTGCTCAGCCGCGGGTGCTTCCAGCGGCCCTCCGCTGCATCCTGACGGCCCGCCGCTGCACCCTGCGGCCCCGCCACTGCGCCTGTCCCGGCTCCGCCACTGCACCCTGACGGCCCCGCCGTCCCCTGTCTCGGCCCCACCGCTGCACCCTGACGGCCCCGCCGTCCCTTGTCCCGGCCCCGCCACTACACTGCAGCCGAGCCGCCCAGCAGCAGCCGAGCCGCCCAACAACAGCCGAGCCGCCCATCAGCAGCCGAGCCGCCCAGCAGCAGCCGAGCCGCCCAGCAGCAGCCGAACCGCCCAGCAGCAGCCGAGCCGCCCAGCAGCAGCCGAGCCGCCCGGTACCTGAGCCGCCCGAGCCGCCCGAGCCGCCCGAGCCGCCCGAGTCGCCCGAGCCGCCCGAGCCGCCCGAGCCGCCCGAGCAACCCGAGCCGCCTGCTGCTGACCTACCCGACTCTCCCATCCCGGTGAGACTTTCAGCTGCTGCCATGGCCACCCCCAATGTTCTCACTTTTGACGCTGAGGGGAGGGCCATTGACTTTGCCGTCTGGATCGAGGACCTGCAGCTGTACTTACTGTGTGATGCGGTAGATGAGGTCTCTCTCTTTGACTTTGTCTCTGGCGCTGTCCCTGCCCCGCCTGCTGATGCTGACTCTGCCGTTCGCTCCAAGTGGGCGACCCGCGATGCTGCTGCACGTCTTGCTGTGCGTCGCCACCTCCCTTCCTCTGAGCGTGCCCACTTTAGTCAGTGCAAGACCGCTCAGGCCTTGTACGACGCTGTAGTTGCGCGCTACTCCTCCCCTTCCTCCGCTACCCTTAGCCGCCTCATGCTACCGTTTCTCTTCCCTGACCTCGCTTCCTTTCCCACTGTCGCTGACCTCGTTACCCACCTCCGCGCTAGTGACACCCGCTACCGCGCTGCCCTTCCTGCTGAGTTCCGCGCTGCGAACCCTCCTCCCATGTACATCACTCTCTACTTTCTCGTCACCCGTCTCCCTGAGTCCCTTCGTGTCGTTAGGGACCAGTTTCTCTCTGTCTGTCCCACCACTCTCACTGTCGACCTCCTTGAGGAGTCCCTGCTAGCGGCTGAGAAGAGTATTGTCGCTGTAGGGGCCTCTCGGGGTGACCCTCGCACCCCCATCTTTGAGGGGTGTGGTCCCTCCCCCCTGCTGCCCTCTGTCGCCTCTGCCGCTGCGGCCGACCTCGTTGGTTTTGAGTCGGTCGGCACGGCGTCTGCCCCCAGTGGCAGACGCCGCGCTGGCAAGGGCAAGGGGGGCAAGGGAGCGGGTGGAGCCAGAGGGGGCGGTTGAGGAGGCGGTGGGGGTGGAGGGGGGAGTGGGGGTGGCGGGGGGGGTGGTGGCGGGAGTGGAGGTAGTAGTGGCGGCGGTGGAGGCGGAGGTGGCGGCGGAGGTGGTAGCGGAGGAGGCGGTGGGAGCGGTGGGAGCGACGGTCCTGGTGGGGGAGGTGGCGGTGGCGACGGGGGTGGCGGTGGAGGCGGGGGTGGCGGTGGAGGAGGGAGTCGGAGTGGCTCGTCCCAGCGGAGCAGCTCTGGGGGTGGTCAGCGCCAGCAGCAGCAGCAGCAGCAGCCGCAGCAGCAGCCGCAGCAGCAGCAGCGCTCTCGCACCGTCCCCGGCCCTCAGCAGCTCCGTGAGTGGTACTTGCAGCGTCAGCGCGGTGGTGCGCTTGGTCCCTGCCCCTACGTTCTTCGCACTGGTGACCGTGCAGGGGAGAGGTGTGGAGGCGCCCACACAGCCCGTCGCTGCTTTGGCCGCCTGACCGACGCCTGGCGTCAGCAGTTTCCGGAGGCCGCTGAGATCCCCCGCTGGGGAGAGCTGTCTAGGGCTGGTGTAGCTATTTATGATCTTGATTTTGATGCTATTCTCTCTACTATGTATGCTGTGACTGGTAGTGATGAGGATGACTGTTACCGGTGTTTCCCGCCCGACCCGGGCATTGGTACTGCCGCGTCAGGTACTAGTGAGGCTGCTGCTCTAGGTGCCAGTGCGTCTGTGCTTTCAGGTACTGGTGAGTCCGCCCTCTCAGGTACTGTGTCGGCTTCGGCCTCTCACACCTTCACCCTTGACTCTGGAGCGTCTCGCTCCTTCTTTAGGGACCGCACCACTCTCACGCCGCTGAGTCGGCCTGTTGCGGTGTCCCTGGCGGACCCCTCTGGGGGGCCTGTCCTGTCTCGCTTCTCCACTGTCCTCCCGTGTCCGGCGGCCCCCTCTGGCACCCTGACTGGTCTCTACCTCCCCTCGTTCTCGACGAACTTGGTGAGTGGTGCTGACCTCCAGGATGCAGGTGTCCACCAGTTCACCCCTGCTCGTCAGCGGGTGACCCACTGTACGGAGGCGGATACAGGTCGCCACCTGGCTACGTTTACACGTCGGCCGGGGTCGAGCCTGTACACACTGACCACTGCTTCTCCTCCAGGTACTGCGTCTGGTAGGGTCCCTTCGTCTGGTCAGGTGTTTGCTGCAGCGTCCAGGTCTGGTCCTGAGTCTGCCCCTTGTTCGTGTCGTCGTCTGTCTCACGAGACCCTCCTCTGGCACCACCGCCTTGGCCACCCCTCTCTGCTTCGGCTCAGAGGCATGGCCTCGCGGGTCCTTGTGTCTGGTCTTCCCCGGTCCCTCCCTCCCCTTCCTCAAGGCCCTGGCCCTGCCTGTGTCCCCTGTGTCGAGGGGCGCCAGCGTGCTGCCCCTCACTCCTCCCAGTTTCCTCCGACAGAGGCCCCGTTGCAGACGCTTCACATGGACTTGTGGGGCCCAGCCCGCGTCCGTGGACAGGGTCAGGAGCGCTACTTCCTGCTGGTGGTTGACGACTACTCGCGTTACACCACAGTCTTCCCCTTGCGCAGCAAGGGTGAGGTCACTCAGGTGTTGATCGACTGGATCCGCGCAGCTCGTCTTCAGCTTCGGAGAAGCTTTGGCTCTGACTTCCCTGTTTTGCGTCTGCACTCGGACAGAGGCGGAGAGTTCTCCTCTGCCCTCCTGAGTGCCTACTGTCGTGTGCGAGGCATCCGTCAGACCTTCACGCTTCCGGACTCACCACAGCAGAATGGGATCGCTGAGCGCCGCATTGGCATGGTCATGGACGTCGCTCGTACGTCCATGATGCATGCGGCTGCTCCCCATTTTCTGTGGCCGTTTGCGGTCAGGTACGCTGCGCACCAGATCAACCTCCACCCCAGGGTCTCTCGACCGGAGACCTCCCCAGCTCTGTTGTGGACGGGGAAGGTTGGCGATGCGTCGGCGTTCCGGGTCTGGGGATCTCGGGCGTTTGTTCGCGACCTGTCTGCGGACAAGCTGTCCCCTCGTGTTTCTCCCTGCGTCTTCCTCGGGTTCCCCCCCGACGCCCCTGGGTGGCAGTTTTACCACCCCACCTCTCGACGTGTTCCGTCCTCCCAGGACGTCACGTTCGACGAGTCGGTACCCTACTACCGCCTCTTCCCCTACCGCACTCCGTCCCTCCCCCCACCCCCGCTCTTCTTGGTACCAGGTCCCCCCCCGGTAGTCCCCCTCCCCCCTCAGGGTCCTGCCCCTTCAGGTGTGTCTCAGGTAGACGCGGTCGAGCCTGTCGAGGTCACTGGTGACTCTGGTGCTGCTGCGGGAGCTGAGCCTGGGGGTGCGGAGTCTAGGGGTGCTGAGCCTGGAGGTGCTGAGCCTGGGGGTGCGGAGTCTGGGGGTGCTAGGCCTGGGGGTGCTGAGCCTGGGGGTGCTGTGCCTGGGGGTGCTATGTCTGGGGGTACTGAGGTTGGGGGTGCTGAGCCTGGAGGTGCTGAGCCTGGAGGTGCCGAGCCTGGAGGTGCTGTGCCTGGGGGTGCTTCGTCTCGCCGGGAGCCGCTCTCTCCACAGGAGCTGCGTGAGTGGTTTGCCCGGCGCTGGAGGCGTGCCGCTGGTGCTGGTGGTTCTTCGGCTGCGGAGGGCGCTGCTGCCACGCGACCTGGCGGTGCTCGTCCTGTGGGTGCTGGAGCTGCTGGGTCTGAGGGTTCTCCTGGAGCTGGTCCTGCTGAGGACGTTGGCGCTGAGCCTGCGGTTGGTGGTCCGACTGACGGTGCTCCTGGTGCTGCTGCTGGAGGTTCTGGAGCTTCTGGTGGTTCTGCTGGAGGTGCTGCTGGAGTGGGTGCTCCGGCCGGAGCTGCTGGTTCTGTTCCTGCTGTTTCTGGCGTCGCCGCGCGGTCTCGACCGTACTTCGTTCCGCTCCTGGAGCAGGTTCTTGGTCTTGCTCCTCCTCCTCCTCCCTTAGAGGGTCCGCAGCCTGTCCGGTCACAGCCACAGCTAGAGCCTGCCTCCCCTTTGCCTGCTCCTTCTCCCTACGCTGGTCCGACTGGAGGCCTTACTGAGCGTCGTGAGCCTGCGTCTCGTCCTGCGTCGCCTGTTCGTACTGAGCGCGCTAGTGGTCGCGGGTCGCGTCAGCGTCCTCCTCCTGTCCCTGGCACGCACCGGATGTCACTGCGTCCGTCCACTGCTCCTCTGCGTGCCCCTTTGCCTTCTCCTCCTGCTTCCTCTCTTCCTGCTCTTGCCGACCCAGAGTCGGACTCTCTTCGTGCTGCCAGTCCTACTGTCACGCGTCTCCTTGCTACTGCTGTCACTGACCCTTCCTTCGAGTCGTCTGCTGCGTCTGCCCTTGTCACTGAGCTTGTCGACTTTGCTGCGCGCTGCCGTCTAGACTACGCTGCTCGTCTTGTCGCTGAGTCAGAGTCCGCCTGTCCTCCGTCCGTCGGGGGTGAGTGTGCCCTTGGCACGGACGTCCTAGAGGACAGGCAGGAGGAGTTCCAGTGTCTAGCCGCTGCTTCACCTCGTCTCGCGTCTGTACTGCTAGCCCCTGAGGGAGACCCGGATGCACTAGACATCCCGACTCCGCGTTCTTACGCGGAGGCCGTAGAGGGTCCCTACTCCTCTCAGTGGCAGGCAGCTATGGATGCAGAGATGGCTTCCTGGAAGTCCACAGGCACCTACGTTGACGCGGTTCCCCCTCCTGGGGCGAACATCGTCAGTGGCATGTGGATCTTCAGGGTGAAGCGGCCGCCGGGCTCGCCGCCTGTCTTCAAGGCGCGCTACGTGGCTCGTGGCTTCAGTCAGCGGCAGGGAGTTGACTACTTTCAGACCTTCTCTCCCACCCCGAAGATGACCACTCTTCGGGTGCTGCTGCACATTGCCGCTCAGCGCGACTACGAGCTTCACTCTCTCGACTTCAGCACTGCGTTCCTGCAGGGTAGCCTGCACGAGGAGATCTGGCTGCGCCGTCCGCCTGGCTTCACTGGGACTTTCCCTCCTGGCACCCAGTGGAGCCTCCGACGGCCAGTCTACGGTCTCCGCCAGGCACCGCGTGAGTGGCACGACACACTGAGGACTACGCTTGCGGCTCTTGGGTTTGCTCCTTCTACTGCTGACCCGTCGCTGTTTCTTCGCACCGACACTTCCCTGCCGCCGTTCTACATCCTCGTGTACGTTGACGACTTGGTCTTTGCCACAGCGGACACTGCTGGACTCGCCTACGTGAAGTCCGAGCTGCTGAAGAGACACACGTGCACAGACCTGGGTGAACTGCGCAGCTACCTTGGCTTGCAGATCACTCGGGACAGAGCACGCCGCACCATTACCCTGACTCAGTCACACATGGTGCAGCAGGTCCTTCAGCGCTTCGGCTTCACGTACTCCTCGCCTCAGGCCACTCCTCTGCCTACTCGCCACTCACTCTCAGCTCTGCCTTCGGATGAGTCCGTAGAGTCGAGTGGTCCGTATGCAGAGCTTGTTGGCTGCCTCATGTACCTGATGACCTGCACACGACCTGACCTTGCATACCCTCTGAGCATCCTTGCACGCTATGTTGCTCCTGGGAGACACCGACCAGAGCACATGGCTGCAGCGAAGAGGGTATTGCGCTACCTGTGCAGTACGTCGGGCATGGGGCTAGTGCTTGGAGGGCGGAGTCCAGTGGTCCTTACTGGGCACGCAGACGCTTCTTGGGCTGACGACCAGGCTACGCAGCGGTCGTCACAGGGTTACACCTTCAGCCTTGGTTCCGGCTCTGTCTCGTGGCGGTCTACTCGCTCGTCTTCGGTTCTCGGCTCCAGTTGTGAGGCTGAGATCTACGCCGGGGCCATGGCTGCACAGGAGCTTCGCTGGCTCACCTACCTGCTGACTGACCTTGGAGAGCTGCCTCGTTCTCCTCCAGTGCTGTACGTAGACAACAAGGCCATGTTGGCCTTGTGTCGAGAGCAGCGCTTGGAGCACAGAACGAAGCACATTGCTCTCCGCTACTTCCTTGCTCGTGAGCTGCAGCAGCGTGGTCAGTTGCGACTTGCTTACGTGGCCTCTGAGGCCAGCACTGCTGATGTGTTCACCAAGGCACTTGCGCCTTGCGACCATCAGCGCTTTTGTACCCAGCTGGGTCTTGTACCTGTCTTGCCTCACTTGCTCTCTTCTTGACTTTACTTGTACTTTGACATATATATACCTGCTCTTGCTTGTCTAGTCTTATATATATGTCTGTACTCCTGCATGTGAACTGGCCTCTGGCCCTGCTCTTGTGCTCGGACTGTGTGGTGACTTTGTGATCCACCCTGAGCTTGCTTTGCTTTGCTTTGCTTGACTGGTCTTGTGACCCCTTGTTCGCCCCCACTTTGCCTATGGGGGTGTGTCAGATTATTATAGCTGATGCATGTTTGTAGGCTATAGTGGGGTAGCACATATGGGGTACAGTTTGCTAGGGTTGTATTTGTACCCAACCCTGACTTAGTCAATTCATTCCTGTTCATTCCTTTCACAGTCCGGACTCGGCGTCATGGGCACTGTAGGATTTTGCCCGTAGTCGAGGTAGAAAGTGGACTGCTGTGTCGTCGCTGATGTGGCGTTGTTATACGCAAAATCGACCAGCGGCAGCTGCTGCTCCCAAGTGGTCGGGTCGTCGCACGTGGCACGAATCAATTGCTCCATCGTCTGATTCGTCCGCTCTGTTTGACCGTCGGTCTTGGGGTGGTACGACGAGCTCAACTGTAGCCTTGTCCCGAACTGCTCCCAGAGGTTCTTCTAGAAGTTGCTGGTGAATTTCGTATCGCGGTCGTGTCAGAATGTTATCTTATGTTCTTGCCTGTAGTGGGGTGCTCTATAGCGAGTACAACCCTTCTAGGGTTTGCTATTTGTATCCCCATTTCTGCTAGTTCAATCCTCTTTCTTCCTTCTAATTTTGTCAGGTCGCTGATTATCTTGGCTGGTATCCCGTGCAGTCGAACGACGGCTGCGATGAACAGGCGAGTGGTTTCTTCGGCTGAGATCGATTTCTTGCACGCAGCGAAATGTGCCATCTTCGTCAACCTGTCAACGACGACCCTAACCGCATCGTTACCCTTAGGGTTCGAAGGTAACCCTCTGACGAAATCCGTGGTAACCTGCTGCCAGGCGCGCTCAGGCGGTGGAATAGGCTGCAACTGACCGCCTTTCTTTTCTGCGAGCTCTTCATTACCTGACACGTAGGAGACGAGCCCACGTGATGCTGTACGTCGGTCAACAGCTCCGGCCAGTAGTAATACCGCTGCAGTTGCTGTCGCGTTTTTTCTACCCCGAAATGTCTTGAGGTAATCCCGTCGTGTGCCTCTTGCAGTACCAGTTCCCTCAGTAGGGGTACCCAGATGCGGTTGGTGCCTGTTTTTATGTAATAAACTCCTCTAGCCTCTGCCAGTTGCTGTGAATTTCCGGTCGTGAAAAATGGGTCGGTACTGTATCCGTGGGTTAATGGGCTTATTAACAGTGGGTTGGTTTGGGCGAGTAGGATGGCGTGGAGTTGGGCGGTGGGGCGTGTGAGTGCGTCGGCGATATTGGATGCGCCTTTTTTGTACGTGACCGTGTGCTGGAAGTTGGACTCCAGATAGTCCAATCAGCGGATCTGTTGTGGGTTGAGATTCGGTTGGGCGCGAAGGTACTGTAGGGATCGGTGGTCTATCCGTACTGTCACGTCTGCTCCTGTGAGGTAACATCGCCACACTTTGAACGCGTGCACGATAGCCAGCATTTTGCGGTCGTGTATCGGGTAGTTGCGTTCGTGCGGGTGAAGCTTGCGGGACTCGGACGCGATTGGCTGAAGGCCGTTCCCGAAGTCCTGCAACAAAACTGCCCCCACAGCAATGTTGCTAGCGTCGGTGACGAGTTCGAATGGACGGTGCGGATCGGCGAAGTGAAGCACAGGCGGTGAGCACAAAATATTTTTGAGGGCCAAGAAGGCAGCTTGCTCTTTCTCCCCCCACGTGTACTCAACCCCCTTCCTCAGCACGTCGGTCAACGGGGCAGTCAGCTTTGCCATGTCGGGGACGGACCGGCGCACGTAGTTGACGAACCCCAGAAAACTCTGCAACTCGGTCAAGTTGGTCGGCGCGTGCCATGCTTGAATCGTCGCAATCTTTTTCGGGTCTATTTCCACTCCTGTAGCTGAAATAATGTGTCCCAAAAACTCCAGTCGGTCTTGTAAAAACTCACACTTAGACGCTTTTGCCAGTAGGCGGTTCTCACTCAGTATCTTAAAAACTGCTTCGATGTCCTGTGATTGTTGTGCTCTGTCAGGGCTGTAAATCAGTATGTCGTCAAGGTACACGATGACGCACTTATCTAAAAGCGGGCGGAAGGCTTCGTTCATGGCCATTTGAAAAGTGGCAGGGGCGTTGGTCAGTCCGAAGGGCATGACTGTGAATTTGAAGGATCCGTAGCGTGTTCAGAAGGTTATCTTAGGGCAGTCGGGTGGGTTGATGCGAATCTGGTGGTAACCTCCCCGAAGGTTGATTTTCGAGAAAACCCGGGCTGTGTGCAGAGTTCATCGGCTCGCGGGATGGGATAAGAGGATTTTATGGCAACCCTATTCAGTGCTCTGTAGTCGATGCACATACGAAAACCCCTGTCTTTTTTCTATGTGAACAGTATCGGTGCTGCGAAAGGTGACGAACTAGGGTGAATAAACTCCTTCTCGAGCAGGTAATCCAGCTGCTTCCTTAGCTGTCCAGTTCGGGTTGGGTCAGTCGGAACTGTCGCTTGTCAGAATGAGAAGTGGTTCCACTAGGTCAAGTGTGGGGTACAAGTAGGAAACCCTAAAGTTATCATACTCCATAGTATCTACCCCACTACCGCCTAAACAAACTGTAGCAGTTATAACATTTGACACACCCCCATAGGCAAAGTGGGGGAGAGCAAGGGGTCACAAGACCAGTCAAGAAAGGCAAAGCAAGCTCAGGGTGGATCACAACGTCACCACACTCACTGAGCACAAGCAAGAGGCCACAAGGCCAGTTCACATGCAGAGACATATATGTAACACAAGCATCACAGTGATCTATACCTAGCAAAGCAAGCATGCAGGTATATACATGTATATATATATATATCACAGTACAGACAAAGTCTACAACAAGTGAGGAAAAGTGGGCACAAGCCCTAGCAAAGTGCAGAAACGCTGATGATTACCAGACTGAAGTGCCTTGGTGAATATATCAGCTGTGTTGGCCTGAGTGCCAACGTAACGCAGACGAAGCTGACCACGCTGCTGCAACTCTCGAGCCAGAAAGTAACGTAGAGCGATGTACTTCGTTCTGTGCTCTAGTCTGTGCTCCTCACACAAGGCAATGGCAGCCTTGTTGTTGACGTACAGCACTGGAGGAGAACGAGGCCGCTCTCCCACGTCGGTCAGCAGGTAGGTGAGCCAGCGTAACTCCTGTGCAGCCATGGCTGTGGCGTAGATCTCAGCCTCACAACTGGAACTGAGAACTGAAGACGAACGCGTAGATTGCCCAAAACTGAGCCGAAACCAAGGCTGAAGGTGTAACCCTGTGACGACCGCTGCATAGCCTGGTCGTCAACCCAAGAAGCGTCTGAGTGCCCAGTGAGAACAACTGAGTTCCTCCCTCCAAGCACGAGCCCCATGCCTGATGTACTGCACAAGTAGCGCAGTACCCTCTTTGCAGCATCCCAGTGCATCTTTCGGTGCCTACCAAGAGCCACGTAGCGAGCCAGAAGGCCAAGAGGGTACGCTAGGTCAGGACGAGTGCAAGTCATCAGGTACATGAGGCAGCCAACTAGCTCTGGGTAAGGACCACTCGGATCTACGGACTCGTCTGAAGGTGGAGCTGAGAGCGAGTGACCTGTAGCCAAAGGAGTGGCCTATGCCGAGGACCTGGTGAAGCCGAAGCGCTGAAGGACCTGCTGCACCATGTGTGACTAAGTCATTGTGATGGTGCGGCGTGCTCTGTCTCGGGTGATCTGCAAGCCAAGGTAGCTGCGCAGTTCACCCAAGGCTATTCACGTGTGTCTCTTCAGCAGCTCCGACTTCAAGTGGGCGAGAGCCTTAGTGACAGCAGTGGCAAAGACCAAGTCGTCGACGTACACGAGGATCTAGAATGGCGACAGTGAAGAGTCGGTGCGCAAAAACAGCGACGGGTCAGCAGTAGAAGGTGCGAACCCAAGAGCCGCAAGTGTAGTCCTCAGTGTGTCGTGCCACTCACGTGGCGTCTGCCGGAGACTATAGACCGGCCGACGGAGGCTCCACTAAGTACCAGGAGGAAACGATCCAGTGTAGCCAGGAGGGCGGCGCAGCCAGATCTCCTTGTGAAGGCTGCCCTGCAAGAAAGCTGTGCTGACGTTAAGAGAGTGAAGCTCGTAGTCACGCTGAGCGGCAACGTGCAGTAGCACCCGAAGACTGGTCATCTTCGGGGTGGGGGAGAAGGTCTAGAAGAAGTCAACTCCCTCTCGCTGACTGAAGCCTCGTGCAACGTAACGAGCCTTGAAGACAGGCGGAGAACCTCGCGGCCGCTTCACCCTGAAAATCCATATGCCACTGACGATGTTCGCCCCAGGAGGGGGAACCTCGTCGACGTAAGTGCCAGTGGACTTCCAGGATACCATCTCTGCGTCCATGGCTGACTGCCACTGAGAGGAGTACTCACCCGCGATCGCCTCAGCGTTAGAGCGCGGGGTCGGGATGTCTGGTGCATTCGGGTCTCACTCAGGTGTAATCAGCATGGACACGAGATGAGGTACAGCAGCGGCAAAGCACTCAAACTCCTCGTGCTTGTCCTCAAGGAAGTCCGTGCCTAGAGCACACTCACCCCCAACGGGCGGAGGACAGACAGACTGAGACTCAGGAACAAGACTCGCGGCGTAGTCTAGACGACAGCGAGCAGCAAAGTCGACAAGCTCAGCAACTAAGGCAGACGCAGCAGCTGACTCAAAGGAAGGGTCAGTGACAACCGTGGCCAGGAGACGCGTGACAGTAGGACTAGCAGCACGAAGAGAGTCAGACTCCGGGTCAGCAAGGGCAGGACGGGAGGACGCAGGAGGAGAAGGCAGAGGGACACGCTGTGGAGCAGTGGAAAGACGAAGCGTCATCTGGTGAGTGCCCAGGACAGCAGGATGACACTGACGCGGGACACGACCAGCGCGAGCAGCATGAACAGGTGACGTAGAACGAGACGCAGGTGACACACGACGAGACTCAGGCTCAGGACGCTCCGTAAGACCTCCTGTTGGACTAGTGTCGGGAGAAGGACCAGGGAGTGGCGAGGCAGGCTGTAACTGTAACTGCGACTGGACAGGCTGAGGACACTCTAAGGAGGGAGTAGTTCAAGGAGGAGGAGGGTGACCAAGAACCTTCTGAAGGAGCGGAACGAAGTACAGCCGCGGCCGTGAAGCGCCCCCAGAACCAGCAGGGACAGCACCAGAACCCCCAGCAGTAGCTCCAACTCCTGTAGTACTACCAGCAGCTCCAGTAGTGGCAACTCCAGTACCCCCAGTAGCACCAACGCTAGCCGCACCGTCGGCTCCAGGACCTGGAGGACCAACTCTAGGGTCAGCAGCTACACCAACTCTAGAAGGCTCGGTGTCCTCAGCTCCCCTGGCAGCTCCAGCACCTGCAGCTCCAACTCTAGCACCAGCTCCAGCAGAACCCCCAGTCCCAGCAGCTCCAGTACTGCCTGTACAAGCACCTCCAGGACCAGAGGCCCCTGTACCTCCAGCCGCACCAGGGCCTCCAGCGGGCGGAACCCCAGTAGTAGGAGCGCCGCTCCGGAGGCTGCAGCGCCGAGCGTACCACTCATGTAGTTGCTGTGGGGAGGGAGGCGACGGCTGCGACCCAGCACCCGCAGCACCACCAACTCCAACTCCGGCAGAACCCCCAGCTCCAGCAGCCCCACGCTGGAGGCTGTAACGCTGAGAGTACCACTCACAAAGCTGCTCTAAAGAGGGACCGTCACCAGGCGCAGTACGGTCAGTCTCAGCTCCCCCAGGCTCAGCACTCCAAGGCTCAACACCCCCAGGCGCAGCACCCCCAGGCTCAGCACCCCCAGTCTCAGCACCCCCAGGCTCAGCACCCCCAGGCTCAGCACCCCCAGGCTCAACACTCCCAGGCTCAGCACCCCCAGGCTCAGCACCCCCAGTCTCAGCACCCTCAGTCTCAGCACCCCCAGTCTAAGCACCCCCAGTCTCAGCACCCCCAATCGCAGCACCTCTCACAGGACCAGAGTCGACAGCTACCTCGACAGGCTTGACCGGGTCTACATGGGAAACACTTGAGGGAGCGGGACCCTGGGGAGGGAGGGGGTCTACCGAAGCAGCACCTGGCGTGAGGAAGAGCGGCGGGGGGGGAGCGGCGCAGTGCGGTAGGGGAACAGACGGTAAAAGGGTGCCGACTCGTCAAAAGTGACGTCCTGAGAGGGGAAGACACGGCGCGAGGTGGGGTGGTAAAACTGCCAGCCAGGCGTGTTAGGGACAAAGCCAAGAAAGATGCAGGGAACGGCACGAGAGGAGAGCTTGTCCGCGGACGTATCGCGGACAAAGGCTTGACATCCCCAGACTCGGAACACCGACGCATTGCCAACCTTCCCCGTCCAACGCAGTGTGGGCGAGGTCTCCGAAGCAGAGACACGAGGCCAGAGGTTGAGTTGATGCGCAGCTTACTGCACTGCAAACGGCCACAGGAAATGGGGGGCAACCGCATGGATCAAGGAGGTACGAGCGACCTCCATGACTAAGCCAATGCGGCGCTCAGCAATCCCATTCTGCTGTGGAGAGGCCGGAAGTGTGAACGTCTGGCGGATGCCGTGCTCCGCACAGTAGGCTGCCAAGAGGTCGGAGGAAAACTCACCACCCCTGTCAGAGTGCAGATGCAGATCTGGAAAGTCCGACTGGAACCGATCGCGAAGGTGGAGACGAGCAGCGCGGATCCAAGGGATCAAAACATCAGGGACCTCACCCTTGGTACGCAAGGGGAAGACCGTGGTGTAGCGCGTGTAGTCGTCGACGACCAACAGGAAGTACCGCTCATGGCCTTATCCACGGACGCGGGCTGGGCCCCACACGTCCAGGTCGAGAGTCTGAAGAGGAGCCTCTGTGGGAGGGAACGACGAGGAGTGAGGAGTGGCGCGCTGCCGCCCCTCGACACAGGGAAGACAGGGAGGAGCAGGCGAGGGTGGGAGAGGAGGGAGAACCCTGGGAAGACCAGATACAAGGTACCGGGAGTGCATGCCATGAAGGCGCTGCACTGAAGGGTGACCAAGGCGATGGTGCCAGAGGACGGTCTGGTGCGACAGGGTGCGACACGAGCAGGGGGCTGACAGCTGACCCGACGCAGACGCAGACGCAGCTACCTGAGGGGACTCAGTGGTCAGTGTGTACAGGTCCGACCACGGCTGCCGAGTAAAGGTAGCCAGGTGGCGACCCGTCCGAGCACACGTACAGTGGGTCACACGCTCATAGGCAGGGGTGAACTGGTGAACACCCCCATCCTGGAGAGCAGAGCCCGCCACCAAGTACATAGAGAACGAGGAGAGGTAAAGACCCGACAGGGTGCCGGCCGGAACCGCTGGACAAGGGAGGACAGTGGAGGAGGTCGCAAGGACTGGGCCCCCAGAGGGGTCAGCGAGGGAGAGAGCAACTGGCCGAGCTAGCTGCTCAAGGACAGTGCGGTCACGAAAGAAACAGCGGGAAGCACCCGAGTCCAGTGTGAAGGTGTGTAGTGCCTCAGTAGACGCAGTACCACCTGGAGTAGCAGACTCACTAGCACCTAGAGCAGCAGCCTCACCAGGACCTAGGGCAGCAGACGCACTAGCACCTAGAGCGGCAGCCTCACTGGTCCCAATACCCGGGTCGGGCGGTACACTGAGGTAGCAGTCACCCTCAACACTAATAGTCAATGCATACATAGCAGGAAGGATAGCATCAAAATCAAGAGCAAAGATATCAATTCCCTTCTTAAGCAGATCAGCCCAGCGGGGCAGCTCAGAGGCGTCAGGGAACTGCTCGCGCCAGGCGTCGTCGAGGCGAAAGAAATAGCGCTGCGCCGTGTGAAACCTCCGACAGGTCTGGCCAGTGCGGTCACCTGTGCGGATGACGTACGGGCAGGTACCTCCACCCCAAGACCCCCCACGCTGAGAGTACCACTCACAGAGCTGCTGGGACGACGGGGTCTCGCTGGGACGCTGCTGGTGCTACCTCTGGCCACCTCCAATCCCCCCACGCTGCACCGCTCCACCGCGCCCGCCACCGGCTTCACCGTCGCCACCACTGCCACCACCACACCCGCCACCCCCGCCACCGCCGCCGCCACCACCCCCGGCTCCGCCACTGACCCCCCCACCACCAGCACCACTCCCACCACCGCCACCACCCCCGCCGCCTCCACCCCCTCCACCACCGCCGCCGCCCCCGCCGCCACCTCCGCCACCCCTGCTCCCCTTGCCCCTGCCGCCCTTGCGCCTCCCACTAGGAGCAGACGCAGCCCCGACCCCCTCAGCACCGAGGTAGTCAACAGCAGCAGTAGATGCAATGGAGGGGAGGAGGGGGACGGGGGAGCACCCCTCAAAGAAGGGGGCGCGAGGGCCGCGACGAGAGGCACCTACAGCTACAATGCTCTTCTCAGCTGCTAGGAGTTCCTTCTCGAGCAGGTCGACAGTGAGGTCGGTAGGGGAGAGGGCGAGAAAGTGGTCTCTGACAGTGCGAAGGGAGTCAGGGAGGCGGGTGACTAGGTGATAAAGTGTGAGGTACATCGGGGGAGGGCTCTTGGCTAGGAAATCGGGGGGAAGCGCGGCACGGTAGCAAAGATCACTAGTACGGAGGTGCGTAATGAGGTCAGCTACAATGGAAAAAGCAGACAGATCGGGGAAGAGATAGGGCAGTGAGAGACGGCCTATCGCAGCAGTAGCAGGGGTGGAGTAGCGTGCAACTACAGCGTCGTACAGCTCCTTAGCGGTCTTATGCTGGCCAAAGTGCTCGCGCTCATCTAACGGTAGGTGGCTGCGAACGGCTAGGCAAGCATGAGCGTCACGGGTCTGCCACTGTGAGCGAACAGTGCTGTTAGCAGTAGCACCAGGTGCGGGAGCGGCGCTAGACGTGTGGTCAAACAGGGAAACATCGTCCTTGGCAGTGATCTGGAGGAACAGGTGCATGTCATCGAGCCAAACGTCAAACTTAATCGGACGGCCCTCAGAGTCAAACGTGAGAACGGTAGGACTAGCCGTAGTGGCAGTAGCAGTAGCAGCAGTAGCAGTAGCAGTAGAAGCAGTAGCAGTAGCAGTAGTAGCAGTAAGAGCAGTAGCAGTAGCAGCTGGAACAGGAACAGCAGTTGCTGCAGGTGGGGCGGCGCGGCTCGGTCAGGGCGGCACGACTCGTACGGCGTGACTCGGGCGGCGCGGCTCAGGCAGGTAGGGCGGCGCGACGGCGGGCCTATGCATAGTGCGCGGCGGCGCCTAGGGTGCGGCTGTGCGCGGGCCGCGGCTGCGTTCGCGCGGCGGCTAAGTGCTAGCTGCAGCAGCCGAAGCGCGATCGCCGCTGCGCGCGGGCTGCGACCTGCGGGCGGGCGGCGGTGGATCGAGCGTTGGCCTAGGGGCAAGCGGGGCCTACGAGCGACAGTCTGCTGGGGCTCGCGAGAAAAAAATTGGGCCGCCCTAGGCGGCTAACGAGCTACTCGCGCAAAAAACGTGGGGCCGCGCTCGGGCTGCTAGCGGGCCGCAAACGAGCAGCGTGAAAGAAGGGCGCGCGAGGGCGCACTAGGAGAGAGGCGCACGAGGGCGCTAAGACAGTAGGAGGCACGAGGGCACCTCTAGCGGAACGGTGGGCCCTTAGGTAATCGGTCCTAGGTCACTAACCTAGGCTCTTAATACCTTGTCAGAATGAGAAGTGGTTCCACTAAGTCAAGTGTGGGGTACAAGTAGGAAACCCTAAAGTTATCATACCCCATAGTATCTACCCCATTACTGCCTAATCGAACTGTAGCAGTTATAACATTTGACATCGCTATACTGTCGGCTGTGCCCCCGGTTCTAGTTCTATCCTGTGGTCGTGCGGTCGTTGAGGTGGTAGTCCTGTCGGTAGGTCGTCCGGGAAAATGTCACTGTACTGCTTCAACAGTGCTGCCAGATCACTCGGTACGTCGGCTAGCAGTTTCTGTAAATCCCCTCCGTTGTCTGCTGCCTTGGCTTCCCGGATGTCAACTGTGTACATGTCAGCTCCTGCCGCTACGCCTCATTTCATCGTGATCGCGTTGACACGCACCGACGAAGACTCAGGCGATCCCCAGCGAGGTAAGGCAATGTTGTTACCGTTTACTCGCATAGTGCAGTCACCCGTCGTCCAGTCGATTCGCGGATTGTGTCGTCGCAGCCAATCACGCCCGAGTAAAATGTCGGTTTCGTCGAGGGTCGTTGCGAGCATTTCCTGGCTAAACGTGAAGTTACCCCCACATCGAATCTAAACTCGGTCCACACGTTCCCGTATTGCTAGTGGCGTGCCGTCGACCAGTCTTGCATCGATCTCAGGTAAACATCTGTCCAGTGGCAGTTGCGTTTTTCGTGCTGTGGCAGTGTTGATAAGGGTGTGGCTGGCCCCTCTGTCTACGAAGATTTACTATATCCGTCACGATTTTCCCACTAAGCAGTATAGGGCTGTCTACCGTGGTACCCTCCTTATTCGACCGGGTGTGGTCGATTGCATGAACCGGCACAATCACTCGGTAAGGGTCGGTTGGGTCGGGCGAGCAGCGTGACCTGTCAGTACAGGGCCCGTCTTCTACTGACTCCCAGCGTTTCCCTGCTGCTTGGTCTGTTTCTGCTGCTCAGCTTCCCCATTTCCCTTAGCATTTTCCAGGCATTCGCTCTTGCGGTGTCCCGGCCGATTGCACGCTAAGCAGCGCCCTTTGAACGGTGCGGCAGCGGCATTTGCGGCGACGGCACGTATCGTAGCACTCTCGTTCATCCCGCGAGGCCGATGTCCCCGATTGCTGCTTTCGTAAGACCCCGGTCTCGGTCGGCGGAAGAAATCGAGTTTCTCCGCCATGGCGAGAATCTCCTGAAAATCGGTGACGCCGCGAAGCTAGATTTCATGAGCGATGCCCTGCTTCAGGCTGCCGATGTAGCGGTCGATGCGTTCGCTCTCGTGAATATATCCCACTTGCTCGCATCGCGCCAGAAACCCGCTCGTGTAGTCTTGGACGGAACCGAGTTGGCGCCAAGTGCGAGCCTCTGTCGCGCCGCGATCGAAGCCGCGATTGGCTCAAAACGAGCGCGCAGACCTGCGCACCACACGTTCCACGTGCGATACTGGGGCACCTCCACGAAATACGATGGCGCCCAGGGTCCGATTTGTCCTTCTCGTGTCGGTAGAGTCGCGTAGTCCACCGGCTTCGTGACGATGACACGCCACCTGTCCATGGCGGGTCCTCGCAGCAACGACATGGCGTAGCGAATCTTCGTCGTATCTTCCAAGACGTAGTTCGCGTTGAAGAAAACATTCAACGTGAAG
The DNA here is from genome assembly GCA_948144175.1 of Closterium sp. NIES-65. Lineage (NCBI taxonomy): Eukaryota > Viridiplantae > Streptophyta > Zygnematophyceae > Desmidiales > Closteriaceae > Closterium > Closterium sp. NIES-65. Next base: position 455,704 of record CANXME010002005.1, read on the forward strand.
AGCCACGCCTGAACGGTAGGACCACCCCGCTGACTTGGGTCAAAGCATGGCGGACGCTGAGGCTTCAGCGGCATCAGCGACGGTAATGTCAGAGGTCCACTGGTGATCCCCGATTGATCCTAGGGAAGGGTTACAGGCACGGTTGCCTGGGGGGTTATGGGCGCACTGACCCGCTACTTAAACAAGCCCTTTTATCCCAGTGGTCTAGTGGCTGGGATTCTGAGATGGTATCCAGAGCGAAGGTCTCGGGTTCGAATCCCGGTGTATGCACTTCGGGCATCCCAGTGCGGGGGGGTGTCAGAGGTCCACTGGTGATCCCCGATCGATCCTAGGGAAGGGTTACAGGCACGATTGCCTGGGGGGTTATGGGCGCACTGACCCGCTACTGAAACAAGCCCTTTTATCCCAATGGTCTAGTGGTTGGGATTCTGAGAGGTAAAGCTGATTCGCCGGCCGGCACTGAAATTTGACTCGAGGCTGATTCCTGGCCGCATTCGTCGCGTCGGGGTGTGTCGTGCCGTGGTCGTCGTCTCCGTCATGGCGGACGACGCCATCACTTGCGGCGCTTGCGGGTTGCCCCACACTTCCGTGTTGCGATGTCTGTGGTGCGGGCTGAATCGGGGTGCCAGGTGCTCGGGATTGTGCTCGTGAGAGGTCATTTTGCAGGTAGGTACGTTCCCACGTTAATGCCGCGATTTCTTCGGAGTTTTCGTGCAGTTGTCGCACCAGCTCGTCCAGGCGGTCCTTCGTGAGGTCAATGACGTCAATATGCTCTGCCATTCCAATGGGCGTCGGCTCGTCTTAGTCTAGGCGCTGTCGTGGCTGCACGCGTTTACGAGAGAACGCGAGGACAGCGGCTCCTAGGTGCTAAGGTGCGTGAGTCCCTTCGAGTGAAAAATCAAAAGTTGATTTCCTGGGGTGTGGAGATGCGCGGTCCGAAAAGGAAAGAGGCTCTGAATACCAAGTGTTACGGGTGCAATGAATCGAAGTAGCGAGAATTGCACTAAGGTGTCAAACGAGTACAAAATGTGAGCGAAGGCATGAGCGAACATTTATACGCGAAACATGCAAACGGTAACGCGGTGCGTGCGAGCTAGCTAGTGCTATGCTGGAAGCGAGTTTTTGGCTAGTCCCGAAGCGTAGGCCGATACGGCCAGCAGGGCCCAAATTTCAAGGGTATTTTACCCTTTTTGCCCTGCTCATAGGCCACTTTTTGGCAGTTACCCTTTTCAAATCAGGGTATGCAGATTTTTACCCTACTGCAATCAGAATACGCTTAAAAGTACTCTTGTAGCTTTTCCAGTTACACTGACTGTATCAGGGTAGGGGTTCAACTACCCTTTTACCGGAACTTTTCCGTACCACGGATTCCGCCACAGTCCGCGCCACGACGAAATGCTCCACGGTCCCACTGGACCATTTGTTGGATACACCCACTGGCGCGCCAACGTACATTCAGGGCGGATGGCACTGCACACCTACGATTGGTCCGTTGAGCGACATTGAAGCCAACGCACCCAGTTTCCGTGCGTCACGCAATATCGCGCACTGCCAACGGAGGCAAATTGCGCGCCACGTGCTGTCGTTTCCACCACCTGGCAGACACTGTGGCCTTGCAGCCATTGCCGTGCAGTTCCCTACCAGCGAGGGAACCTTGCTGCCTGAGGCGCCTTGGGCTTTGTGATTCCCGAGGGGTCTCTCAGGCTCTTGCCATTCTCTCGTTTCCCTCTCGTTTGTTGTTCCGAATGCCTGCCTCTGAGCCTGATCCGCCTGGTAGCACCAGGAACGGTCTCTCCGTTCTCGGTGTGTTACCTCGGCTGGCAGAGAACTATAGCGTCCCTATCTCTCAGCCTGCGCGTGAGCCATCCCCTGAATTTCTTGCCGGCACCGTTTTCCCGTGCAAGCGTTCGGCCTCGCCAAAGTCCCGGGAGCCACACCCGTCTCTCGACCATGTTCTCCCAGCACAACGGCGAGGAGTTTCATCAGGCGCTGGGGAACATGCTGCGCGACGAGGCGTGGCGTGCGTCGTTCCCCAACATCGTGCGGATGTGGCAGTCTGTCGCCGTGCTACCACTGAGCACGGTTGAATGTGAGCGCGGCTTCAGCAAGCAGAACCTGATCAAGATGTGGGACCGCGGCAGCCTTGGCGACACAAGCCTTGAGCACCTGATGCGGTGCTCCCTCCTGCAGTACGACATTGACTGGTATGAGGTGGTCGCCATATTCCGCGGGGAGAAGCTCAGGTGATCCACCAAAGACTTCTCCGGCATGAAGGCCAGCAGCACTAAGCAGTTTGCAGACGAGGCAGTTGCTAGTGCAGCAGATGTTGATTGACTGGTGTCTTCTGTAGGGCCCTCTATTTAACTTGGTTGGTAGTAAAGCTTGTAGGTGCAGTGCAGAACACTTTAGTGATAACTAAGTAATTGTTGTAGTAGTACAATCTTATGCTTAGGAAGGAAACAGTGTACGACATATGTTATCCTGCCAAAATCAGTGTACCAAAACTTTTAGGCTGCTACAATCAGTGTACGAGAAACTTTACCCTACCAGTCAGGGTACGGAGGGGATGCCACCCTGATTTGAAAGAGTGAGCTAAAACCTATTTTGGGCCCTGACGGCCAGGCCAGCAGTGCGAGGTTTTGTGAAACAGTGCGCGCGAAGTCGGCGAAGCCCCGTTAGCAGTAACGGGCGAACAAAGGCTGCTTCTGTACGCGATGTTGCAGGGTGTGCTAAGGAATATCGAGAAAATTCCTTAGAGAAAGAGTATTATGTATACTTAGTAGATGAGAGATGATCATGTCAGCAGTATGTACCTCCAGGTTGCTATGAGTGAACACCTTCAAGGCCATCCGATACGTTGAATTTGGACAGCCCAAATCCCAAGAAATGGCGGGAAATTGGAGGTCTTTCCTAGCACACGAGAGCCCTTTCGCGATTCTAGTTCCTCGCGTCCGGCCGCCCCACAAATCGGAATTCTCTGAGCTCTCGTTCACCAAGGCACTTGGTCGCACGGTCGCCTCGATAGATGAGACGCGCTGGTAGAATCTGGGGATGTAGGCTGGTCCCACCTCGAAGCACATCATAGCTGACTGTAACATCTCAGAAAGCGCATTCTCTTAGAGGCTCGTTGCGTCGGAGTAATTCCCTTCGACGCGCCGAGCAGTAGTCTGATCACCACAGTCCCGGCAACCAGCAGCTGGTAACCAGGAACACCATTACGAGCGATGTCGGTGGAGTGTCCAGTACCGGGGGAGCTTCCGGGCGACGAGGTAGTAGACAGCAGGACGGACGGGGGAATAACGGCGGGGGGAGCGGACGGGAAAGACGGTGCGCGGAGCGCGACGGCGGGTAGCCGGAAGACGAGTCTGTCGTCGCGCGGCGCGCGCGCTCTGGTGCCGTTCTCGCCGTACATCAATGCGGTCAACAAGGCCAAGGAGGAGCCCTACTCGGAAAAAACGCCTGATGGATACTTTCTGGTCGGTGGGATTTTGTTTTCCAGAATTTTTTCATCCGGCCGGGTTCGCGTTTTCATGCAATGTTAAGGCGACTTAAGAGCCTTACTCCAATAAAACGCCTGATGGATTCTTTCTTGTCGGTGGACCTCGTTTCCGGGAAGAGTTGATCCGGTCGAGTCTGTTTCTGAAAGGCCTCTTATTCAAAGTTTTGCAAGGATTCGATAGGGAGGGCCAATTTGTGAGGGTTTCAGTCCTTTGTGGTACAAATTCAGGTCCTTAGTTTTTTTTTTTTTTTTTTTTTTTTTTTTTCAGTTTGCAATGCAACCTGCGTTGTTGAATACCGCCACTGCTTTTTGCTGTTTTTTTACATTTTCTTCTCTCGCCCGTTCGCAGATGGCACAAGCAGAGACTGTCCTGACGTTCGACTTGATCCATGAGAAAATCAAGTAAGTCAGCCTCGGAACATCATACTTCCTTTCCCTTCAGAGTCTTGAGTATCGTCGTCCCCTTTTCACTTCTGTGTCATTTGTATTCTCTCCCTTCGCATCAAAGGCCTCGAGTTTTTTTCACATTTCCTGACCTCATTCTTTCAAGCGTGTGCTTTTTCGACATTTCTTGAGTATTTTCTCCATATTTTTCGGATAATGTATCCAGATTTCTGCTGTATTTTTTTCCATGATTCTTGAATTTTATTTCCACATCAGTCCGCTCCATTGTATCACCCAACTAGCACCTGCGAAAAAAACCCTCCCTAATTCGATTGACGTTACGTCACCCATCTAGCACCAGCAAAAAACCTCTTCCCCATTTCTAAAACATGACGACACCTTACCCAACTGGCACCAGCAAAAACCCTCTACCCCGTTCTAATGTCTACCTGGTCAGCATATCTTGTCCTCTCCACCACCTATGCCCCACACGAGCTGCAGAAAGTTGCCAAGGCATATCTTCTGTGACTTCTGAGTTGACTCCAATTCCCCTTTCACCTGTCCGGCGAATCTTGTCCGTTTCTGTGCCTTACGCCCCACAGGAGCTGCAGGGAGGTCCTGTCGACGATAGGGCTGTACGGCAACTTCAGTGGCGGGCAGCGGCTGAGGCAGGCCATTGCCAACATGATGTGACTCTTGAATCGACTCAAAATTCACCTCTCACCTGGCCGGCATATCTTGTCCTTTTCCATGCCCGAAACCCCACAGGAGCTGCAGGGAGGTGCCATCGACCATCGGGCTGTACGGCAACTTCAGGGGAGGGCAGAGGCTGAGACAGGCCATTGCCAACATGATGCAGCGCACGTTCATGGGCGTGGATGTGGACCCTCTTCACATCTGCATCTCCAGTGGGGTCACCGCGTGAGTGGGGCATGGCATGGGTGGAGCACTGCGTGAGTGGGGTTATCATAAGAGTGGGGCACTGCATTGGGTTACCATGTGAGTGTTGTGTATGAAATTGAGCCTATATGATGCAGCGCACGTTCATGGGCGTGGATGTGGATCCGCTGCACATCTGCATCTCCAGCGGGGTCACTGCATGAGTGGGGTTATTGAGTGAGTGGGTTTATCATATGAGTGCGCCGTGGCGCAAACCTTGGGGTTGCCTCATGAGCGTGTGTGCAGCCAACATGATGCAGCGCACATTCATGGGCGTGGATGTGGATCTCCGTCTGCATCTCCAGTGGGGTCACTGCATGAGTGGTGCATGGCATGGGTGGATCACTGCGTGACTGCGAATCTCCGAGCCGGTTTATCAACATGGGTGCTACAGTGGGTTCTCGTGTGAGTGATGGTGTGGGTTTACCGTGTGAGTGATGGTGTGGGTTTACCGTGTGAGTGATGGTGTGGGTTTACCGTGTGAGTGATGGTGTGGGTTTACCGTGTGAGTGATGGTGTGGGTTTACCGTGTGAGTGTTGTGCCGGCCGCAACCACCTGCGATTCCCCTCCCCTCATTCTTCTCTCTCACCCCGCCCCCTCCCCACCCCAACCACCCCCACCAGCGTGTTGGATCTTTTCTTCTTCGCCACCTGCTGTGCAGGCGAAGACTGCTTCATCCCCCGTCCCGCAGCATCTCTCTCCCCTCTTCCCTCTCCTCTCCTCTCCTCTCTCCCCCCCTCGCCCCCCCTCCCTCCCTGCCCCCCACCAGCGTGTTAGATCCTTTGCCACGTGCAGTGCAGCAGGCGAGGGCTGCTTCATCCCCCCCCTCTTCTTCCCTCTCCACAATCTCTCTCCCCCATTCACCTCCTCCCCTTCCCCTCTCCCCCTTCTCTCCCTTCTCCCAACCACCAGCGTGTTGGATCTGTTCTTCTTTGCCACGTGCAGTGCGGGAGAGGGCTGCTTCATCCCCGCGCCCTACTTCCCTGCCTTTGACAACGACATGAGCATTCGGGTATGGAGGGAGGGGCGTAGGGGTGTGTGCATGAAATCAAGAATGAATATCAATGTACGCTGCTTCACCCCCACACGCTACTTCTCTGTGTTTGACAATAACATGAGCATCATGGAAGGGGATTGTCCGTACCCTCACGGACAAAGTTGGTTGATCATGAGGGTAGGGAGCTGAGGGTATGAAACAGCATCTGGGTAGCAGGTAAAGGCGTGAGGATGAGGGCATGGATTATTTAAGGGCATGAGCTTCCATGTGAGCTGCTTCCATGTAAGCTGCTTCATCCGCGCACCCGCCCCTTTTTCCTCACCAGAACGAGGTGGTGCCCATCCCCATTCAGACTCAGGACACGTGCAGCTAGGTGACTTTTGAGTCGACTCAAAAGTCACCTCAGACTCAGGACACGTGCACCTACATCCCCACCACCCTTGAGACGGAAGAGGCCTTCATTGCTGCATAGGCAAGGGGTGTTCTGAGTCGACACAAGATGAACAGATGCAACTGAATTCACCCTCTCTCCCCTCGCCCTCTCTCCTCCCTTCACCAGAACAGCATGGTACCCATCCCCATCCAGCCGCGGGACACGCGCAGTTACATACCCACCACCCTTGAGATGCACTGCCGCAGCGCTCATGCCAGAGGTGACCTGGGTCCAACCAAAAGCACACATGCAAGTGAACTCTCAGAGTCCCCTCATCTCCCACCCTCTCCCCATCAGAACGAGGTGATACCCATCCCCATCCAGCCGCGGGACACGCGCAGCTACATCCCCACCACTGAGGAGATGGAGGAGGCCTTCACCGCCGCACAGGCTAGGGGCATTCGCCCGCGCGTGATGCTGCTCACCAACCCCGGCAACCCCCTCGGCACGCTCTACCCTGAAGCCACCCTCAAGGTGAGCCCAGTATTGTTTTGTTTGCATGCTGTTGTGGGGACCACTGCTGCCCAGCACTGGTGTCACGTCAACCACTCTCAAAGCATGCGTGCTGCTGCTCACCAAACCCCCTCGGCACGCTCTACCCTGAAGCCACCCTCAAGGTGAGTCACTGGTCTTTCTCATCTTGCAGTCTCGTTCTGTAAGCCATGCATGCCATGCAAGCCATGCATGCCATGCATGCATGCATGCACTCCCTCAGTAATAAACAAATAATAAACAACCTGCACATCTGCTGTATCTTTCTTGTCCCCACGCACACATGCATGCAACCACCCACACACACATGCGTGCAGGAGCTACTGCTATGGGCGATCAACCACGAGCTACATGTGCTGTCAGACGAGATCTACGCCAACTCCAAGTTCGGGTGAGCCTCGCTCTGCATGTGCACGCACTTCTGCCCTTACTGCCCTCACTTCCGCCCTCTCTGCCCAGTTCCCCCCCTTCCCCTCATCCCCCCCTCCCTCGACTCCTCTACCCTCATTCCCCCTTCCCCCGTTCCCCCCTCCCCTCTCTCCCGTTCCCCCCTCCCCCTCTCCACTGTTCCCCCCTCCCGCTCTCCTCCGTTCCCCTGGCTCCAGCTCCTCAGCAATTGAGTTGGGGAGCAGGCAGTGGGGGAGGAGCGAGTGCACACGGAGTATGGCATGAGCAAGGACTTAGGCTCCTCATCATAGGCCCCTTTCTCTCTTCCTCTCCCCCCTGTGCTGCATCCAGGTCCGCAGCTTTGGAGTTTGTGAGCATAGAGAAGGTGGCGTGGCGGGCCATCTGGTGGCGGAGGGGACGCTACCACAAGCGCTGGCAGTGGAGCGAGTTCACACGGCATACGGCATGGGTAAGGACTTTGGTCCCTTCTCACTCCCATCTCCCTCCCTTACCCCCTGTTATCACTCCTCTCTCTGCAGTTCCTCCGCCTCGGAGTTCGTGAGCATAGAGAAGGTGGCGGGACACCTAGTGGCAGAAGGGAGGCTACCACAGGCGCTGGCAGAGGAGCGAGTGCACACGGCGTATGGCATGAGCAAGGACTTTGGCATGAACGGGTTCCGCGTGGGGTGCCTGCACACCAAGAACAAGGACCTCTTGGCTGTGAGTCGTTCGTTCTTGCACGCCACTATGCCATTCTGATTCTTTTGTCGACTCAAAGTCACTGGGTAATTTTTAGGTTTTCCTCATAAAGTAACCTTCATTCCTGCATGCTATGCTGATTCCTGAGTCGACTCAAAAGTCACCTCGTCACATCACAGTGCCTGCCTGCACACCAACAACAAGGACCTGTTGGTTGTGAGTGGTTACTCCGCATGCCATGCTGACGTGCAGTGTCATGACATGCCGTGCCACGCTGTACCATGCCATAGCATACCATGCCAGCATCGCACCTAACACTTCCAAGCGATACCGTTCCTTCTATTAACCCACTCACCTACACCCAAAACTCGCTCATTGCCCCTGCAGTGTCAAAGGACACACAGCATGCCGTCCCACTTGTTCCTCTTCTTGTTTCACCCACGCACCACCATCTCTCGCTCATCACCCCTGCGACCCCCACTTCTGGCAGAACATCGGCATGTCTGCAGCGGTGCCAAACGACTCACCAGCACACTAATGCCCTGTTGATGGACCCACATACCACCAGCTCTTATCTATTCCCCCTGTTGCCCTGCTGCATGCAGTTTTGGCAGAACATTGGCATGTTTGCAGCCGTGTCAAACGACACACAGCACGGCATTGCCTGCTGTTGATTGATTGACCCGCACTCCGCCGTTTCTTGCTCATTGCCCCTTCTGCTGTCCGCCAGTTCTGGCAGAACATTGGCATGTTCGCGGCTGTGTCAAACGACACACAGCACGCGCTGTCTGTGATGCTGGAGGATGACAATTTCGTCGACTCCTACGTGTCCGAGAATAAACGGTGAGAATCGGGACTGAGGGACCTGTGGTGAGAGCAAGTGGTTAAGTGGCAGACATTGATGCAGCACGCACCAGTCACTCGCCTGCAGCACGCCCTGTTTGTGATGCTGGAAGATGACAAATTCGTCAACTCCTATGTCTCTGAAAACAAACGGTGAGATTAAGCGGTGAGAATGGGGAAGTGCGCTGCGGGATAGGTGGTGAGAACAAGTGGTGAAGCGACAGACAGTGATGCAATGCAGCATGCAGCACACTCACCTGCCACTCACCTGCCACTCACCTGCCACTCACCAGCCACTCACCTGCCACTCACCTGCCACTCACCTGCCACTCACCAGCCACTCACCTGCACTGCAGCACATGCTGCCAGTGAGGCTGGAAGGTGACAAGTTTGTCCACTCAAATGTCTACGAGAACACCAGTGAGAGCAAGCGGTGAGATCACAGCGGGGAGAGCGACGAGGTGGCAAACAGTGATCCCTCAAAGGATACACACTCGCTCATCCGTCGCGTTGTGAGTCCTGGCAATGACTGAACTCTCACCGCGCGCAGGCTTTCATTACGCTGACTCGCATTGCTCATTCCACGGGATCGGAAACGCACTCTTCACCTACCTGCCAGCCGCACCCTCTTCACTGATCAACCCCACTGGATAACCCCACACACCCCCGTTCCCCTTCCCTCCCTCCATCACCATCCCAGCTGCCTCAAGATGTCATACGACCTGCTGACATCAGCGTTTGAGGCAGCGGGCATGCAGTACCAGCCGCCATGTGCAGCCATGTTCTGCTGGCTTGACCTGTGCGCCATCCTCTCTCAACCCACCCCACCCCTTTCTCCCCTAAACCCTTGCTCCTCCTCCCCTCTTCTCCAGACACTTCCTTCCCAAATCAATTCCCGCCATCTTCTAATCCCCCCCTCTCCTCTCTCCCCTCCCCCCCCTGCCACCCCAGGCGCCTCAAGATGTCATACGACCTACTCACATCAGCATTCGAGGCAGCGGGCATGCAGTACCAGCCGGCATGTGCCGCCATGTTCTGCTGGCTGGACCTGCGCGCCATCCTCGCTCACCCCACCTTTGAGGCGGAGCGGCTGCTGTGGCGCGAGATTCTCGACTCGTGCAAGATTGTCATCACACCAGGTGCGGTAGTGAGTATGCAAGGTGTGAGGGTGATTGCGCCAGATTAAGCAAGCGTCAATCATCCCAATACTTCAACATCCCCGCCATCCTCCCTGAGCCCACCTTCGAGGCGGAGCGGCTGCTGTGGCGCGAGATTCTCGACTCGTGCAAGATCGTGATCACGCCAGGTGAGCTGGTGATTACCCCAGGTGCAATGCTGACACCGCCAGGTAGAATAGGCATCAGTAAGCACAATACTTCAACACCCCCCCCAACCTCTCTGAGCCGACGTTTGAAGTGGAGCGGCTGCTGTGGTGCGAGATCCTTGACTCGTGCAAGATCGTGATCACGCCAGGTGCAGCACCCTTTCTCTTCGGTAGTATTGCTACTGCAGCCCCTGAGGCTCCTTACCATGCTCTCTGCCTTGCCTCCATGCTCAATGTCTCCCATGAACTGCTCTGTTGCCTCACATCGTGCCCCTATCTCCCGATTCCCCCCTGCCTTGCCACAAGCAGGGCAGGCATGTCACTAAGGCGAGCCGGGGTTCTTCTGCATGTGCTACGCCGCCATTCTGCCATGCCGCCAAATTCAATGCACCATTCCTCTCCCCGCATCGTGCTCCCATTATCCTGTTTGTTGCCACGACCAGGGGAGGCGTGCCACTACGGCGACCAGGGGTTCTTCCGCGCGTGTGTTACGCCGCCAAGCAGACATGCTCAATGTCCTCTGCCTCTCTGCCTCTCGCCACATCCTCCTCCCATTGCCCTGTGCCTTGCCACAACCAGGAGAGGTGTGCCACTACGGCGAGCCGGGGTTATTTTGTGTGTGCTATGCCGTTATGTCCCGTGTCTCTCATTCTTGCACCCCATACTATGCCCCCTTCCGCATGCCTGGGTATGACCAGGAGAGGCGTGTCACTATGGCGAGCCGGGGTTCTTCCGCGTGTGCTACGCCGCCATGCCGCCCGAACAGCTGTCCGTGGCATGTGCCAGGCTGGCTGCCTTCTGGAAGAAAAAAGTGGCGGAGAGAGCAGTGAACGGGCAGGAGGAAAGCGGGCAGGGGGAAAACGGGCAGGGGGAAAAGGTGCAGGAGTTGACCGGGAAGGCAGAAAATGGGCAGGGGGCAGATGGGGAGCGAAGGGATGGGGAGGGGAAGGAAGAGGCGGAGAAGGAAGGAGAGGGGGAAGGAGTGAATGAGACTCATGAGACGTCTCAAAAGGAGGGAGGAGTGGAGGTGGGGGCTTTGAGTAGAAAACGCAAGGCTGAAGGCGACCCTGGGGATGCTTAAAGCCAAGGTGTTACGGTTTTGCAGTCTTGGGTTAATTTACTCATTGCACTGCCACAGAAGAGTGGTTAAATCAGCTATTCAAGCTCTGGGATTTTGTATGATCAGCAGCATGTTACATTGGGTCCATATGTGCTTGGAATGTAAGGTACGTGTGAAAGGGCAAATCTGGTTGTGTTTGGCTCAACCCGTGTAATGATTCAAAGTGGACCCACTTGTGGTTTGCATTGCATTGGACAATATTCTACTGAACAAATATACTGTTCATCTCTAAACAGCACGTTTATTCACTATGAGCATTGACATGTTTATTGATCGCGTTTGTCGCTGGACAAACACGTTTATTAGGTGTCACCTAAAGATGAGCATAGACAACGCGACTGTCCCTTGTCGCACCTGCCATCAAAACGGCAAGCCCCTGCCCATCGGCTTCTGCCGCGCTAGACGGCCCCGCGCGAGCCGCTGATACAAGGTGCTCACGAGAACGGTTCGCTCCAGCACCTGCCCGAGGGTCCGTCCGAGCATCGCCAGCTGCAGCAGCGTCCTCCAGCATATCACGAGAGCCGATACGCGATGATCCGAGGCGGGGGTGGAGGAGGGAAACGAGGGGAGACTGGATTTCGGTGACGACTTGAGAGCGTTTGGGTGTGGATAAGTGTCGATGCAGCGGTTTGGTGAGCACGCGACGTCGATCGCCGTGGAGCAGCCGTGTTTCGCGGCGTGTTGTGCATCATTTTCAAAGAGCAGGAACGCTGCTGGAAACCCGGTTCCGTTTAACGATGAGCCAGGCTGCTTGGCAAGCGACTGAAGATTGTTAACCGGATGCGATACACATTGCGACGATGACGGGTAAGCCGCTGCTGTACTAGCAAAAGCACCCTGTACACTATGAACGGAAGTAGGCAAAATACGGTCTTCGAATTGATCATTGTGAGCCAGCATCTCGCCAATCGCCGTGTGAAGGGACTTGGAGAATCGAACTACCTCCATGGCTCTAACTAATCGAGCTCGAAACCCTTACTGATTATTGATTAAAAATGAGGTCAGCGAGGAGTAAGGCCGAGTGCAGCAGCAGCAGCAGCAGCAGCAGAACCAGCAGCTAGGCAGCAAGGATAGCTTCTGGTGGATGGTAAAGTGGGATCACATGTAAAAAACTCACGATCAAGCTCGAATGAAGTTCGCTGAAGCTTTTCTTCACGAAATTGTTAGAATGGAGAGACAACTCTGGAGAAATAGCTTCACATGCTGGAATTTTATCGTCGAAAAGATCGCGTCACACCATCAATGCCAAGGAGCCGTGAAGATCGTGACGAGGTGGAATGGCGGGAGGGAGCAGAACGTCGCTCACAAGACAGCAATAATTACGGCTCTTGATCAGAACAGAACGTCGTGCAGTGCAAGAATGTACTTACCCCCTCCGCAAATAATTGTAGTGTACTCTCAGTCTAGTCCACTTCCTGGCTGGCCTGTGCCGTGAGCGGCGCGTGCATTCTCGATTTGACCAGCTGTAAAGTATTGGTCCCAATTTTTTCGCAAGTACTTTCTTGACCAATCATATTCCACAGATTTACCAATACGCGTTCTGAGAAGTCGCATGATGAGCCAGGTCAGACCCTGCGACGGGCGTTCCAGTCGTCTGCTCTGGGAGACGGGGATGAGAGACTGATTGTCAGCGAACTCAAGAATGGTGACTGGTAATGGACGAGTGTCGTGAGCGTGCCTTCTGGGGGACGGGGATGAGAGACAGATTGTCGCGAAATCATGAAAGGTGATCAAAACGCCGTCGCGAAATGGGACGAATTAACTGCCAGTTCGGTTTGTTGACAAATATTCGCTGACATAAGTCTGCGTGTGCGAATGGACTGGCGAGAGGTACGCAGAATCCATCCACACAGGTTAAATTGCTTTCTGTAACCCGAAACACTTCGCCAGCATCGAGCACTCGCTAAACCAATAATCTGAAGTCGAAAACTGTACATAGCGAACAGATATTCAAGCCAGCGGAATCTTATCAAAGACTAACAACCCTCGACAACAAGCAGTCTACTTCACCCTGTCGTCTACTTTCCACGACGGAACGACTAGATGGTTTAGCGACATCGTGACACATCCGCGTCAACGACGCGGCATGCGGCACCGGACCCGGTGCCAGGCCTTCAAACCTGACTGAGTGCGACGAACCTTTCTCCCTCGTCGGTGGGATCTATCCGTTCTGCGACGAACACGATCCCAAAAGTTCAAGCCAGTTTGATGTAGGTGCGAAACGGCAAGTCGCAAGCGCGCGCTTTTGTTTCGACGAGATTATGTAGGCTGAGAGAGGAGAGCTGGCGAGGAGGAGTTAAGGAGGCTGGAAGCCTTCTCCTTATGTGAGGTTGGGTTAGGTTAGTTAGGTTAGTTTTAGGTTAGGAAGAAAAGGAAGGAGGGGAGTGAAAGGAAGGGCTACAAGGTCAGCGAAAGAGGTAACGGAGGACGGGAGGAAGAAGGGAGGAGCAAGAGAGGGTGCGAGGTGGAGCAAGTTCGAAGTCAAGAGTAGGTGCATCAAGGGACGGTGAATCAAGGAGCGGTGAATCAAAAGGCGGTAAACCAAGGGACGGTGCATCAGCGTACATTACGGGACGGTGCATCGAGGGACGGTGCATCAGGGGACGGTGCATCAGGGGACGGTGCGTCAGGGGTCGGTGCGTCAGGGGACGGTGCTTCAGGGGACGGTGCTTCAGGGGACGGTGCGTCAGGGGACGGTGCTTCAGGGGTCGGTGCGTCAGGGGACGGTGCGTCAGGGGACGGTGTTTCAGGGGATATGGAGACGAGGACGGTGCAGCAGAGGACGTTCAGCCTGCCATCGCCGCACAGCTACCTGCGCATTACCATGTGAGCGAGACGGCACAGCTACCTGCGCATTACCATGTGAGCGAGACGGCACAGCTACCTGCGCATTACCATGTGAGCGAGACGGCACAGCTACCTGCGCATTACCATGTGAGCGAGACGGCACAGCTACCTGCGCATTACCATGTGAGCGAGACGGCACAGCTACCTGCGCATTACCATGTGAGCGAGACGGCACAGCTACCTGCGCATTACCATGTGAGCGAGACGGCACAGCTACCTGCGCATTACCATGTGAGCGAGACGGCACAGCTACCTGCGCATTACCATGTGAGCGAGACGGCACAGCTACCTGCGCATTACCATGTGAGCGAGACGGCACAGCTACCTGCGCATTACCATGTGAGCGAGACGGCACAGCTACCTGCGCATTACCATGTGAGCGAGACGGCATAGCTACCTGCGCATTACCATGTGAGCGAGACGGCATAGCTACCTGCGCATTACCATGTGAGCGGAGTGAAGGAGAGCGGGCGAGAGGGAGTGAAAGGAATAGGGAAAAGAGTGAAGGGTGAGGGAGAGAAGGAGAGGGAGTGACGGGGAGACAGAGGGAGAGGGAGAGGGGGAGGGAGTAAGGGAGAGAGGGAGAGAGGGTAGAGAGGATGGGTGAGGGGAATGACTCAAAACTCTTCGTGTTCTCCTCTCCGTTTCTGCCTCAGCGGCTCTGTGAATGTGAATGTGAAACTTTCTCAGGCATCTCAAAATTCCTTTCCTCGTGTTTCCTAATTCATTCTCCATCAGATCTATGAATGTGAGTTGCTTTCTGAGGCGTCTCAAAAATCATTTCCACGGGTTTCGTTATTCGTTCTCCTTCTACCTCAGATCTGTGAATGTGACCCGCCAGCAGCAGCAGCCGCAGCAGCCGCAGAGGAAAGGCGAGCAAAAAGGGCAGCAGAAAGGCGTGCAGAGGGGCGAGCAGGGGGGTGTCCAGAGGGAGGTGTTGGAGCGGCTGCTGGGGGACTCACTGGTGGCTCTGTTTGGGTCGGTGGGGGCAGGCAGCATCCAGGCGTCTCTGCTGGTTCTCTCCTGCGACCCCTGTGGGCCCCACTCCGTGGCTGTGCTGCGCTGTGATAAGAGGTAAGCCTAAAGGGGAGGCCTGAAAGGGATGTGTTAGAGCGATTGCTACGGGACTCCCTGCTCCCTTGCGACCCCACTTCGTGGCTGTGCTGCAATGTGATAAGAGGTGAGCCTGGAGGGGAGGGTTGAGAGGGAGGGGAGACCTGAGTAGGAGGTGTTGGAGTGATTGCTATGGGACTCCCTGCTCTCCTGCGACCTCTGAGAACCCCACTCCGTCGCTGTGCTGCGCTGCCACAAGCGGTGAGCTTGGAGGATGGGTCGGGGAGGGGATGTAGCATGCTTGCTACTGCACTCCGTGCGTTCATCCTGTGCCAGCTGGCTGTGCCGTCCAGCTGGCTGTGCCGTCCAGCTGGCTGTGCTGTTGGGGTGGATGTGCCGTCCCCTGTCTGTCCCATAGCTCCCATGCGCCTGTGTCTGTTGCTGTTCACGCAGCAGTCACGAAAACAAGGTGTATCTGTCAAAATGAGGAATGATGATGCCATTGATGTTGGTTGGGGTACATATAACAAACCCTAACTTCTGTACCCCCTAAGACAAACCTCACTACAGGCTACAACATTTGACACACCCCCATAGCCTAAGTGAGGGGTGTCTAGCAAAATAAAAAAGAGTACGGTCACAAGACCAGTCCAAAAGAAAACAAAGCTCAGGGTGGATCACAACGTCACCACACTCTCTGAGCACAAGCAACAGTGGCCACAAGGCCAGTCCAAGAGATCACAAGTATATAAAGCAAGAGTACAGACGAAGCAGGCAATAAACTCAAGCCTACACATGACTAGAACCTGTGTCAACAAGGCCTAACTGCACACAACACCTCTGGTGGTCACGAGGCGGAAGCGCCTTGGTGAAGATGTCTGCAGTGTTGGCCTCGGACTCCATAAACTCGAAGCGAGCCTGTCCACGTCTCTGCAACTCTCGCAGAAGAAAGTACCTGACGTGAATGTGCTTCACTCTGCTCTCCAGTCGCGGCTCACGACAGAGGAGGATCGACGCCTTGTTGTCAGTGAACAAGGTCGGTGCAGAGCTCGGCCGCTCACCAAGGTCGGCGAGCAAGAAGGTCAACCAACGCAACTCCTGTGCCGCCATGACACCAGCGTAAATCTCAGCCTCAGCTGTAGAGGTCGAGACAGAAGAGGAGCGCGTGGAACGCCAGGAAACAGCTCCAGAACCCAGACTGAAACAGTACCCCTGAGTAGACCTGTGAGTCTCAGCGTCGTCAGCGTAAGAGGAGTCACAGTGACCAGTGAGTACGACAGACTGCTGCCCTCCAAGAACTAGCCCCACGCCTGATGTAGTCGCTAGGTACTTCGCCACCCTCACAGCTGCCGTCCAGTGAACAGGACGGTGTCTCCCTGGCGCAACAAAGCGCGCAAGGATGCTGAGAGGGAAGGCGAGGCCCGGGCGAGTATAAGTCATCAGGTACATGAGGCAACCCACAAGCTCTGCGTAGGGACCACTAGGCTCAAACGGCTTGTCAGGAAAGGGACCAGTGAGTCTGTGGTCAACAGCGAGAGGTGTGCGCTGTACGGTGGAGTGCTGAAGCCCGAACCGCTGAAGGACCTGCTGCACCATGTGTGACTGTGAGAGTGTAATGGTGCGAGCGGCTCTGTCCCTGGTGATCTGCAGGCCAAGGTAGTGGCGCAGCTCACCAAGATCAGTGCACGTGTGTCTCTTCTGCAGTTCGGACTTCACGTCTGCCAAAGCAACCCTGTCCGGAGTGGCGAAAACGAGGTCGTCGACGTAAACCAGAACAAAGAACGGTGTGGAGCCACGACGAACGAACAGCGACGGGCCGGCAGAAGACGGCTGGAACCCAAGGTCAGAGAGGGTAGAACGCAGAGTGTCGTGCCACTCACGAGGGGCCTGGCGAAGACCGTAAACAGGTCGCCTCAGCCTCCACTGGGTCCCAGGAGGGAAGGTGCCAGTGAAGGCCGAGGGACGACGCAACCAGACCTCCTCGTGTAGGCTGCCCTGAAGGAAAGCAGTGGAGAAGTCGAGAGAGTGTAACTCGTAGTCTCTCTGTGCTGCTACGTGTAGTAACACCCGAAGAGTGGTCATCTTCGGGGTAGGTGCGAAGGTCTGAAAGAAGTCAACTCCCTCGCGCTGACTGAAACCTCTAGCCACGTAGCGCGCCTTGAAGACCGGGGGAGATCCTGGTGGCCGCTTCACCCTGTAGATCCACATGCCGTCGACTACGTTCGCCCCAGGGGGGGGGAACCTCATCGACGTAGGTGCCTGTGGATCTGTAGGAGGCCATCTCTGCGTCCATGGCAGCTCTCCACTGAGAGGCCCAAGGCCCTGACACTGCCTCAGCGTAAGTGCGAGGAGTCGGAATGTCAAGGGCGTCGGGGTCACCCTCAGGGGCGAGGAGCATGGCACAGAGATGAGGGGAAGCGGCCGCCAGGAACTCTAGCTCAAACTGCCTGTCCTCTAGGGCGTCACAGCCAAGGGCAGACACACCCCCGACGGCCAGAGGACTGGTAGGAGGAGCAGCCACAAGCGTGGTGGCGTAGTCAAGGCGGCGGGTAGAGGCAAAGTCAGTAACTGCGGCAGTAAGAGCGGACACAGAGGACACAGAGGCACGAGGGTGAGTAACAAGAGAGGCGAGAACACGAGAGAGAACAGGACGGTACGTGCGGTAGTAGTCAGTGACAGGAGTAGGGAGCGACACAGTGAGGGCCGACTCAGGAGGAGACGGAAGCACAGACTGAGACGGACGAGGTGGACTAGAAAGAAGGAAGGCAGTACGAAGGTCAGTGAAGGGAACAGGAGACGAGGGACGAGCACGAGGGGAGCGACGAGTAGCCCAAGAACGAGACGGAGGAGGAGAGGACAAAGGCGGAGAACTGGGGAAAACAGCGGGGGAGGAGTCAGGAGGAGGAAACGTGGGACCGTAGACAGGAAGAGAGGCGGAGGAGAGAGGAGAAGGGGAGGGGAGACCAAGGGTCTGAAGACCCGAGACAGGAGGAGGAAGTGGCTGCTGCTGCTGCTGCTGCGACTGCTGCTGCTGCGGAAGCGGCTGCTGCTGGGACTGCTGCTCCTGCGGGTCCAGCTGCTGCTGCTGCTGCTGCTGCTCCTGCGGCTCCAGCTGCTGCTGCTGCTCCTCCAGCCGCTGTAACTCCCTCTCCTCTCTCTCCAACGCCAGCTGCTCGTCACGGGCACGGCGAACACGAGCCTGGTGCCTAGTCGGGTAAGGGTGGGGGGGCGGAGTAGTGTCCGAAGCAGCGGTAGCTCCAGAGTCCACCCCCGAAGAACCAGGCGCACCACCCCCAGAGGCAGCACTAACACCAGCTCCAGACCCAGGCTCGCCAGAACCCGAAGGAGGCGCACTCTCACCCCCAGTGTCCGCGCGACCAGCACCAGCTCCCGGACGACAAGAGTCCTCTGCACCCACCGGGTCAGCTCCAACTCCAGAACCAGAAACTCCAGCTCCAACTCCAGCTCCAACCCCAGCACCCCCAGAACCAGAAACTCCAGTGCAAACTCCAGCTCCAACTCCAGCTCCAACTCCAGCTCCAACTCCACCACCCCCAGAACCAGAAACTGGTACAGGAACAGGCGCAGCACCAACCTCTCGAGAGCTAGCACCTGCGGCACGCTGCGAGGAGGACTGTGGGGAGGGAGGCTGTACCGGAGAGGCTACCGAAGGAGGAGGGGTAGCCTGGGACACACCCGACGGGGCTGGACCAGGGGGGGGAGGCTGTCCGGGGGAACAGGAGGGGGAGCGGCAGTCAGGAAGAGGGGGGGAGGAGGAACCTGGAGACCTCGACTGGGGTACCTGACGTAGTACGGAGTGGACTCCTCGAAACGGACGTCACGGGAGTCAAAGAACCGGTGAGAGGGAGGGTGGTAGAAGGTGAAGTCAGAGGAGTCCTCAGGGAAACCAAGGAAGACACAGGGGACGGCACGAGGCGAGAGCTTGTCCGCGGAGGTGTCGCGGACAAGAGCCAAGCACCCCCAGACACGAAACCGCGACGCAACACCAGGGGACCCTGTCCAAAGACTGGTCGGTGAAACCTCTGGTCGAGAGACACGTGGCCAGAGGCTCAGCTGGTGCGCGGCGTACCTGACCGAGTAGGGCCGCAGAAAATGGGGGGCACAGGCGTGAGTCAGGGAGGTGCGGGCGATCTCCATGACCAGGCCTATGCGGCGCTCACCAACCCCATTCTGCTGTGGGGACTCTGGAAGCGTCCAAGACTGACGAATGCCCTGCTCGCGACAGAATCCAGCGAGAATGCCGGAGCGAAACTCACCCCCATGGTCGGAGTGGAGGCAGCTGACACGACGACCACGAGTGTCCTCGGTGGTGAGCAACCACCTGATCAGCGTAGAAGTCACCTCAGACTTCTTCGCCAGAGGGAACACTGTGGTGTAGCGGGAGAAGTCGTCAATGACCACCAGAAAGTAGCGCTCACGCTCAGGGCCTAGATGAGGGGCGGGGCCCCAGACGTCCAAGTGAAGCGTCTCAAAAGGCTCGGTGGCCGGACGAAGGGAGGAGGAGTGAGGGGCGGCGCGCAGCCGACCCTCGACGCAGGGACCACACGGCGGCGCAAGTGAAGGCGGCAGCGACGGCAAGACACGTGGGAGGCCTAGGACAAGACGCTGACTAGACATAGCGCGCAGACAAGGAAGGGACGGGTGCCCCATCCGGTGGTGCCACAGAACGGTGGGGTGGGCAAGCGACCGGCAGGAGCACGACGCAGCGACTGGAGCAGACGTAGGAACCTGACACGACACAGACACCTGGGGGGACGAAGCAACCTGGTGAGATGCGGGGACCCGAACGGGGGGGGGAACCGGGGGCAGTGGCAGTAGGGGCGGCTGCTGGTGCGACCGCTGGTGCAGCTGCTGCTGCTGCGGCTGCGGCTGCTGCTGCTGCTGCGGCTGCTGCTGCGGCGCACGCGGGCCAGTGCGAAGAGTGTAGAGACCTGAGCCCGGCTCAGCAGTAAAGGTAGCAAGAGGCTGGTAAGAGTCTCCGTCAACACACACCGCAGTCTCTCCAGAAGGCTCAAACCACACACCCACGTGCTGACTCACGAGGGGTCGCACGCCCACCAAGTTCCGGGAGAACGAGGGGACGTGAAACCCAGTGAGAGACCCGGAGGGAGCAGCAGGACACGGTAAAGTGGTAGTGTGACGTGCAGTGACTGGTCCCGTAGTGGGATCAGCCAAAGCCACAGAAACAGGCGCAGGAAGTGGCGTAAGTGTCGTGCTGTCCCGGAAGAAGCAGTGTGAGGCTCCAGAGTCCAGCGTGAACGACAGCGAAGCGTCCTCTGAGGTAGTCGCTGGTCTAGAGTCTACACAAGAACCTACACTAGCAACAGGCAACTGAGCAAGACTAGCACCTAAGCTAACAACACCAGAGTAAACAGAGTCAAAAACACTAGAGTCAACAACAGCATACATAGCATGAGGAGCACCAATCAGATCAACTAACTGCTCAGCAGACATGCCCCACAGAGCGGAGCCGTAGCGCTGAACGTGAGGAAGCCAGTCAAGAGCAGGACCGCCAACCCCGTAGGCCAACCGGACCGTGTCAGTGAGCTGAGCAAAGCACTGACCAGGGGGGTGAAAGCGGCCACAAGGGTGGCCCCGACGAGGACCTGTCAGAACCTGATAGGTGCAGGGAGGGTAAGAAGCACCGCGCTGGGGCTGACGCAGCCCCGACCCCAGAGCCAACTGCTGACGCTGCTGCTCCTGAGGCTGGCGGGAGGAAAGGGGCTGCTGCTGCTGCTGAAGGTGCTGCTGACGCTGAGCCTGGTACCACGCCGCTGCTCCACCTAGCGGGGTCGGCAGTACAGGAGGCGACTGACGAGCTCGGGGGTCGCCGCCACCAGCAGGCGCAGTGGAGTCACCAGCCGCTGCACGAGGGGTCTCTCCAGACGCTGCACTCCCACCACCGCCAGTCGCAACAGCACCCCCACTACCTCCGCTACCTCCACCTCCACCTCCACCAGAACTACCTTTCTTGCCCCCCTTGCCGCGGGACCGCGACGCAGTCGTAACAGCAGCCGCAGTCGCGTCAGTAGCGGGAGTGGCGAGAGAGGCAATGAAGGTGGGTAACTGCGGGACTGTGCACCTGTGGAAGAGTGGGGGGGACACAGTACCAGAGGCGGCAGCTACCGAGCGAAGGTTGCTTTCGACGTCCTTGAGTGCAGACTCAAGGACCTCGATAGTCAGCTCACTAGGGTGCTTCAGCAGAAGTGCGTCACGAACGGAGGCTAGGCGGTCAGGGAGGCTAGTGGCGATGAAATAGACAGTAATCGCCATGGGGGGAGGAAGCAGTGCAAGCTGTGCCTCAGTGCAAGCAGCGCGGTAACTAGCGTCGAGCGAGCGGAGGTGAGCGATCAAGTCAGCAGAGCGCTCAAACGAGGCGAGATCAGGAAACAGGAACGGGAGGAAAAGACGGCCAAGAAAGACAGTAGCGGGAGTAGAGTAGCGGGCCTTAATCGCAGTGAGGTACGCAGCAGCGGTGCGAACCTGAGTAAAGTGGACCTCCTCTGACTCAGGGAGGAGGCTACTGAGTGCGATGCAGGCCGCAGCGTCACGCGACGTCCAAGCCGTCCGATCAGCGCGCTGACGGGCAAAGCGAGCCGTAGCAGCGTCGTCAGGGGCAGAGCCTAAAGCTGTAGGCTCGGGGGGCTCGGAGAGGTCACCAGTAGCGTGCGACCAGAGGGTCTCGCCCCCCTGGACCTGACTCTCTAACAGACGGCGAGCGCGAAGAAGCCAGACGGAAAAGTCAAGTGGTCTACCGTCAGCGTCGAAACGAAGAACTCGCGGAGTCGCCATAGTGAGAACTAACGCGAACGAACAGGCGAGTAACAACCGGGGAGAAGAGGCAAATTAGGGTTCAGGTGGGAAGGGGACTCAGTCGCAGCGGAAGAGCGGGCTAGGGCGACGGGCCAGGGCGTAGGATAGGGCGACGGGCCAGGGCGTAGGGTAGGGCGACGGGCCAGGGCGTAGGGTAGGGCGACGGGCCAGGGCCTAGGGTAGGGCGACGGGCCAGGGCGTAGGGTAGGGCGACGGGCCAGGGCGTAGGGACGGGACAGGGCGACGCGACGGGGCAGGGCGGCGCGATGAGGCAGGGTGACGGGACGGGGCAGGGCGACGCGACGGGGCAGGGCGACGCGACGGGGCAGGGTGACGGGACGGGGCAGGGCGACGCGACGGGGCAGGGCGACGGGACGGGGCAGGGCGACGCGACGGGGCAGGGCGACGGGACGGGGCAGGGTGACGGGACGGGGCAGGGCGACGGGACGGGGCAGGGCGACGCGACGGGACAGGGCGACGGGACGGGGGGGAAAGGGCGGGCACGACGTGACGGGGGGAACGGGCGCGACGCGACGGGGGGAAAGAGCGCTAGGCGACGGGGGGAAAGGGCGCGACGCGACGGGGGGGGGGGGGGGGGGGGGGGGGGAAAGGGCGCTAGGCGACGGGGAGAAAGGGCGCTAAGCGACGGGGGAGAGGGCGCTAGGCTCGGTACTAGGCGCGGTAACAACGGAACCGGTACGAACGAGAGGTAGGATCAGGCTCGGGAGGGACGAACGGAGAACGGAGGAACGGGATCCCACAGGATCCTAACCTAGCTGATACCATGTCAAAATGAGGAATGATGATGCCATTGATGTTGGTTGGGGTACATATAACAAACCCTAACTTCTGTACCCCCTAAGACAAACCTCACTACAGGCTACAACATTTGACAGTATCATCCTCAGCAGCAGCAGCAGCAGCAGAGGCAGCAACAGAAACAACAGTCATGCGACACCTATAAACGATTCGATCCTACCTCAGTCTCGAAAGGTCCTTTGTATTGATTCAGTCTCAGTATCTTCTCATGAGTTTGAATTTCTAATGCCACCCCACCCCACCAGGCACGAGCAGCAGGTGTGGGCAGCAGCAACGGCCTAAGGCATCCCACTATGAACCCCGCAGTGCAAGTGGTGACACTCGGTGTGTGTGCTGCACTCAGTGTGTCTTATCCCTGTGTGAATGTCTAATCCCTTCCCGCCCCAGCAGGCACGAGCAGCAGGTGTGGGCAGCAGCTGCAGCCATGAGGCATCCCACATTGAACCCCTCAGTGCAAGTGGTGACACTCGCTTCCTCCTTGCTCGCCCTCGCCAACCCCACTCTCCACCTCCCCACGCCTTGACTGTTCCTTGATTGGACCCATCTGCACCCAGCAAAACTTAATCACCCCCAGCTGCACCCAGCCATAGCCCACTGCACCAAGCTACGCCCAGCTTCACTCAGCTTCACTCAGCTTCACCCAGCTGCACTCAGCTGCACTCAGCTGCACTCAGCTTCACCCAGCTGCACTTAGCTGCACTCAGCTAACCCAGCTGCACACAGGACTGCATGCATCCTGGCAGGTTCCCAGAAGCCAGCGTTTTTGTGCCGCACCTACAACTGCAGCAATGCATCCTTGAATTCCATGCTCAATCCTGTTCAAGCTGAGCTAATAAAGTGAATGCCAAACTGCACTGGACGCTAGAATAATGCACAGCACATGTTTCTAAATTCAGTATTGGCAGGCATGTCATGCAACTCACTCCTGGCTGTGGTAGTAGAAAGGCTAGGGGTTCTGGAAACTAGCTACGTACCCAAGGTGCAATGGCAGGCGTGTCATGCCACGTTACAACACCCACTCCCATTTTTAGGTGATCTTGTTACATCACAGCACCACACATGGCTGTTTCCTTTCCCAGCCCAGCTCTGACAGAAATAGATCTGACATCATACTTCCACATATGGTGCGTACTTTCACGTCGAAACAACATAAATCATTGCGCACAACATAAACAACACATGGTAAGCAACGTCGCATGCGATGCCGAACAATTCTACTGATATGCCATGCATTTTGACGTCTAACTAGCCACGACCAGGGGTGATCTCCTAGTGTTGCTGCACAAGCACTAGCACCTCTACGCGCCAACAACAATCTTGTTAACCATGGTCACGGACGGGTTCAGCCAAGCAGGAGGCACCGCCTTGAACCCATACGCACCCTTGGACACCTTGCCGACCATGAACTGCATGAACGCCCTGGAAATTCTCCCGGTTGCGCCAGAGAGCGACTTCTTGATGAAAGCAAACTCCATGGACACCATGGGAGGCGTCTTGGCTCCGGCTTTCCAGATAAAGTCCACACTCGCCAACGACGCGTCGGGCGCGGCGGGAGGGGTGGTGGGGATGGCAAGCGCAGGGTTCCTTGACGGAGGCGCGACTGCCAGGCCATTGGCGTTCTTGAGAGCAGCGACCACGCGCTTGTTCGGAACGACGCTGCAGCCGCCGGTGAACGCGTAGCCAATGGCGCCCTTGGTCTTGAGCACGGCGTCGCACATGGAATGCGTGCCCTCCACCTTGGTGAGCCTGCTTTTGAGTCGACTCAAAAGCAATCGCACATGGAATGCGTGCCCTCCACCTTGGTGAGCCTGCTTTTGAGTCGACTCAAAAGCAGTCGCACATGGAATGCGTGCCCTCCACCTTGGTGAGCCCCGCGAACGTCAACGACACGCCGTCCGTCGCACGTGCCAGAGTAACCCTGCACCGTCTTCGACCACAGGGTCTTCACGATCGCGGTACTGCCAGACTTGCCGTTGCGCGCCATGGGGGTGATGGCGCCCGCAACCTTGCCGGCCGCGCCGGGAACGCCCGACCACGCGGTCGTGGCGCCGCTGTAGATCGCGTACGTCTGCGCCGCCGTCAGCGTGACGCCGGCCTTGCCGTTGACGAAGAAGCTGAAGGTGGAGACGCAGAGCGGCACGGTGATCTTGGGGGGAGCGCTGGCCTCCTGCGTGGAGGACATGGGGTCGTCGGAGATGGCGATCAGGTAGGTGCCGCCGTTGAAGCCGGTGATTCCGGCGCCAGATCCCACCGGATCGTACGGAACGAGCTGCAGGGCGGGCTTCATGCCTTTGTTGTACGCGTCGACGACGCCCTTCCCGGCCTGAAACGGCACAATTGCAAAGAGCAAATAGGTTATTTTTTTTTTTTTTTTTTCAGTAACTTGATATGGAGGATCATGTTTCTTTTGAGAATTCTCAAAAGCGGCTCTGGTCAGCAATTCGATGTGGAAGATGCTGGCTCGAGAAGCTTTTGTAGGTATGGAATCACGAGATTGAAACGGTGGTGGCTGAGATGTAGGTTGGACCTAGATGGGAGCGAGTTAGAGGGAAGTTGGCGAAGGTCTCAGAAAGTGGCTACAGCGGAATGGGTTGCATTGATTGTGTTGGGGTACAAGTACGTACGGTAACCCTAACTGTTTGTACCCCATATAGCATGACCCACTAAAGGATATAACATTTGACACACCCCCATAGCTTAAGTGGGGAATGCCAAGCAACAAGAAACGCAACCTAAGGTCACAAGACCAGTCGCAAGCAAGAGAGGAAACAAAGCTCAGGGTGGATCACAACGTCACCACACAATCTGAGCACAAACAAGGGGCCACAAGGCCAGTTCAAGAGTGTATAAGCTAATATATATCTGGTACACACACACAAGAGGCAAAAAATCACTACTGCGATCTACTAGACCCAGTCTCAACGAGACCTAACTGCAGACAAAACCGGCGGTGGTCACAAGGCTGAAGAGCCTTGGTGAAGATGTCTGCAGTGTTGGCCTCGGAGGCCACGAAGTCCAGACGAGCCTGTCCGCGTCGCTGCAACGCTCGAAGGAGGAAGTACCTGACGTCGATGTGCTTCACTCTGCTCTCCAGTCGAGGCTCACGACACAGGAGAATCATCGCCTTGTTGTCAGCAAACAAGGTCGGTGCAGAGCTCGGCCGCCCACCAAGGTCAGTGAGCAAGAAGGTCAACCAGCGTAGCTCCTGTGCATCAAGGGCTCCAGCGTAGGTCTCGGCCTCTGCGGTAGAAGTCGCAACAGAGGAGGACCGAGTAGACCTCCACGAAACAGCTCCAGAGCCCAAGCTGAAACAATAACCCTTTGTAGACCTCTGAGTCTCAACGTCGTCGGCATAGGAGGAGTCGCAGTGACCGGTGAGTACAACTGGCTGTGTCCCTCCAAGTACAAGCCCCATGTCTCATGTCGCGCCGAGGTACTTCGCCACCCTCTTAGCCGCCGCCCAGTGAACAGGTTGGAGTCTCCCAGTCGCAACAAAGCAAGAAAGGATGCTAAGAGGGAAGGCGAGGTCCGGGCGAGTACACGTCATCAGGTACATGAGGCAGCCCACCAGCTCTGCGTAGGGACCACTGGGCTCGAACGGCTCGTCAGGAAAAGGCCCAGTGAGTCTGTGGTCTACAGCAGGAGGGGTGGGTGTAGGAGAAGAGTGCTGAAGCTTGAACCGCTGAAGGACTTGCTGCACCATGTGTGACAGAGTAAGAGTGACGGTGCGAGCGGCTCTGTCCCTGGAGATCTGCAAGCCAAGGTAGCGGCGCAGTTCCCCAAGGTCAGTGCAGGTGTGTCTCTTCTGCAGTTCGGACTTCACCTTCCCCAGTCCAGCTGTGTCGGCTGTGGCAAAAACCAGGTCGTCAACGTAGACGAGAACGAAGAAAGGTGTGCGCCCACGACGAACAAACAGCGACGGGTCGGCGGAAGACGGCTCAAACCCGTGGTCGGAGAGAGTCGAGCGGAGAGTGTCGTGCCACTCACGGGGTGCCTGGCGAAGACCGTAGACCGGTCGTCTGAGGCTCCACTGGGTCTCTGGCGGGAAAGTGCCAGTGAAGCCCGGATGACGACGTAACCAGATCTCCTCGTGTAGGCGGCCCTGGAGGAAGGCAGTGGAGAAGTCAAGAGAGCGTAGCTCGTAATCTCTCTGCGCTACTACGTGCAGTAACACCCGAAGAGTGGCCGTCTTCGAGGTGGGCGCGAAGGTCTGAAAGAAGCCAACTCCCTCACGCTAACTGAACCCTCTAGCCACGTAGCGTGCCTTGAAGACAGGGGGAGATCCCGGCGGCCGCTTCACCTTGAAGATCCACATGCCGTCAACGATGTTCGCCTCTGGGGGGGGAACCTCGTCAACGTAAGTGCCTGTGGACCTGTAGGAGGCCATCTCTGCGTCCATGGCAGCTCTCCACTGAGAGGCCCAAGGCCCTGACACTGCCTCAGCGTAAGTGCAAGGAGTAGGTATGTCAGGAGCGTTGGGGTCTCCCTCAGGAGCGAGGAGCATGGCACAGAGATGAGGCAAAGCAGCTGCCAGGAACTCTAACTCAAACTGTCTGTCCTCTAGGACGTCACAGCCAAGGGCAGACTCACCCCCGGCGGACAGAGGACGGACAGGAGGAGCGGCCACAACACGAGTGGCGTAGTCAAAGCAACGCGTAGCAGTAAAGTCATTGACAGCGGCAGTGAGGACCACGATGGAGGAAGGAGAGGCACGAGGGTCTGTAACAAGAGAGGCGAGAACACGAGAGAGAGTGGGGTAGTACGTGCAGTAGTAGTCAGAGACCAGAGTGGATAGGGAGGCAGTGAGGGACGACTCAGGAGGAGGAGGAAGAACAGACTGAGGAAGACGAGGAGGACTAGAACGAAACAAAGCGGTACGGAGGTCAGTGACAGGGGA
This sequence comes from Closterium sp. NIES-65, assembly GCA_948144175.1. Classification (NCBI taxonomy): domain Eukaryota; kingdom Viridiplantae; phylum Streptophyta; class Zygnematophyceae; order Desmidiales; family Closteriaceae; genus Closterium; species Closterium sp. NIES-65. Next base: position 483,272 of record CANXME010002005.1, read on the forward strand.
CGAGGGACGAGCACGAGGAGGACGAGAGGTCCAAGTGTGGGCGAGTGGAGGGGGAGACGGAGGAGACTAAGAACAAGGGAACACAGCCGGAGCTGAGTCCGAAGGAGGAAACAGAGGACCGAACACGGGAGGAGAGGATGGGAGGCCAAGGGCCCGAAGGCCAGAAACAGGGGCCGGAGGCTGCTCCGTCTGCTGCGGCCGCTGCTGCTGCTGCTGCTGCTGCTGCTGCTGCTGCTGCTGCTGCTCCCGCTGCAACCCCAACCTCTCACGCTCCACCCGCTGCTGAACCTCCGACCTCTCACGCTCCAAACGCTGCTGCTCCTTACGCTCAAGACGAAGAAGGGTCTAGTAACGAGTCGGGTAGGAGTGAGGAGGAGGAGTGGTGTCAGGAGACGCAGTTGAAGAACCGGCTTCGTCTGCAACAGAACCCGGCTGAGCACCCCCAGAGCGAGTACCTCCCGCGGCAGCACGAGCAGCACCAGTAGGAGGCGCACCCGCACCCCCAGTCGTGGTGCCTCTAGTGACACCAGCACCAGCCCCAGACTCTCCAGCTCCACAAACACCAACAGCTCCAGCACCCTCAGAACGAGCAGCTGCGGCAGGTGCACGCTCAGCGCCAACGCCAACACCCCCAGACCGGGCTGCTCCTGTAGGCGCACAAACAGCTCCAGCACCAGCACCCCCAGAGCGAGCACCCCCAGAGCCCTCACCTCGAGCACCAACACCCTCAGAGTCCGCAGTGGCCGGTAAAGGAAGCGCTGGCGGCTGCTGCGGAGGCTGTGAGGACGACTGTGGGGAAGGAGGAGAGACCTGGGGGGGTACCGAAGGGGGGGGAGTAGCGTGGGACACACCAGACGGAGCGGGGACAGGGGGGGTACCGGACGAGCAGGGGCGGGAGGAGGAGGAGCTGGAGCCAGGAAGAGGGGGGGGGGGGGGGACCGGGAGGCCTCGACAGGGGTACCGGACGTAGTAGGGGACGGACTCGTCGAAACGGACGTCACGAGAGTCAAAGAACCGGTGAGAGGGAGGGTGGTAAAAGGTGAAGTCAGAGGAGCCCTTTTGGAAACCAAGGAAGACACAGGGGACAGCGCGAGGCGAGATCTTGTCCGCAGAGGTGTCGGGGACAAGAGCCAAGCAGCCCTAGACACTAAACCTCGACGCAACACCAGGGGACCCTGTCCAAAGACTGGTCGGTGAAGCCCCTAGCCGAGAGACGCAAGGCCAGAGGTTCAGCTGGTGGGCGGTGTACCAAGCCGCGTAGGGCCACAGGAAATGGGGCGCGTACGCGTGGATCATGGAGGTGCGGGCGATCTCCATGACCAGGCCTAAGCGGCGCTCAGCAACCCCATTCTACAGTGGAGAGTCAGGAAGAGTCCAGGACTGGGTGATGCCCTGCTCAACACAGAATCTGGCGAGAATGTCGGAGCGAAACTCACCCCCACCGTCGGAGTGAAGACAACTGACACGACGACCGCGAGTGCCCTCGGTGGCGAGGAGCCACCGGATCAGCGTAGAAGTCACGTCGGACTTCTTCGCCAAAGGGAACACGGTGGTGTACCGAGAGTAGTCGTCAACGACCACCAGAAAGAAACTCTCCCGCTGAGGGCCAAGACGGGGAGCAGGGCCCCAGACGTCTAAGTAGAGAGTCTCGAAGGGCTCGGTAGCCGCACAAAGGGAGGAGGAGTGAGGGGTGGCGCGCAGCCGACCCTAGACACAAGGACCGCACGGAGGAGCTGGGGACGGCGGGAGTGGCGGGAGGACTCGGTGTGAGAGGACGTCCCCGTTATAATATTTTCTCACTATTATATTTTTCCGTTATCCTATTCTCCCTTTTCTTCTCTTTATTTTGGTCTTTATCTCATCTCAATCGGCCTACTATTCTATTTTCTAGAGCCTTCTATTTATTTCTCTTATTTCCTACTTTTCCCACCGACATACCTATTATACGGCACCGACAGCGCCGACAGTGGTGTATACGGTGTAATCTGGGCGTAATCCCAAGTGCCAATAGACTTGCGTGCTTATGCGCACTTGTGATTGTAGTATCGGGAAGGGTGTGTTCCCGAAGGTTCGTTTTATCTCGTTTATCCTTGTACTTTCCGAGTATAAATAGGCCTTGTATTCAGTTTTAGTGACAAGTTTCGATTGAGAATTCGATCTTGTGACACTTGGTAATCAGAGCCGTTCTCACTCGACAACTCTCGGCTAAGCAGCGGTCGCGGAAAAAATCGCCTCGAAAAACCGCCGGGGGCGACCAATTCGACGCCGATTTCTGGTAAGTACCAGTTCCGCGCTTTTCGAATTAACCCCCTCGCGTGGTTTTTGAACAGGATGGATTCGCCGGCGACCAACGACGTTACGCAGCAGCTCTTCGCGCAAATCGCCAAGATGGAAGCGGAGATGCGAGCGACGACTGAACGGTCGCAATTGGAGAACGAGCAGCTGCGAAACGAACTGCAGCGCGTTACGCGGCTCCTCTCGACCATGAACATTCCTGCTTCGACGACTTCGCAGCAGTCGCAGCGTCAGTTCGAGGTTCCGAAACTTCGCTCGCCGGAATCGTTCGACCCTAGCGATCGAAAATCCGACGTCAGGTGGTGGCTCGCGACGATGGAAATTTATTTCGCGGCGATCGGATGGACGACAACGGAGTACGACGGCGAGAAAATTCGTCTCGCGACAACGTTGATGCGCGGTCCAGCTCTCGAGTGGCTCGGAAGCAACAGTAGCATTTTCCAGGGCGAAGCCACGTGGCAGCAGTTCCGGGCAGACCTTCTCAAACGTTTTGAGCCGATTAATTCCACTTATATTGCGCGCGAAAAATTACATCACCATAGGCAATACGGGAGTGTCGCGCAATACACACAGCAGATGGAGGAATTTTATAATCGCATTCCCGACATTACCGAGGGCGAAAAAATTCAGTCCTACATCGCGGGGCTGAAAACCGACATTCGGCGCCAGGTTGCAGCAGCGAATTGCAGCAGCTACAGCGAAATCGTATCGGCCGCGGAGCGTTTTGACTTGGTCAACTCCGGGACACGAGGACCCCACGTCGTCGGATCACGACAAGGGGATCGCTCGGCTTCAACCACGTTCGCCGACCCCATGGAAGTCGACAAATTCGACGCGAGTTCACGTCCTGCAAAAAACAAAACACTTTGCGAATTTTGCGGCGGAAACGGACATCGCATTGTCGACTGTTTTCACATGAAATCTGCACGTGCGGCATTCCGAGCTCGTGGGAGTGGCGAAACTAAAAACAAAAAGTCAAAAAACGGATCTCGCCAGTGATTGCGGATCGTGCTGGCGAGAAAAAACACATCCGAAAGCGTCAGCGTGTCAGAATCCCAACCACTAGACCATTGGGATAAAAGGGCTTGTTTCAGTAGCGGGTCAGTGCGCCCATAACCCCCCAGGCAAACGCGCCTGTAACCCCCCCTAGGATCGATCGGGGATCTCACAGTGTAGCTCTACTGACACAGCGCAATCTGGACCGAATCGAAATTGAAGGACAGCATTGGGCGCGAGATTTGGAGAATCAAGGGCGAAATCCCAAGCCCCTTGACCGAAATTTGTCAGAGGAATTCGCCGAGGAAAAGAAAACCTCCGCGAAAACAGACTCGACCAAGTCGGGAACTCTCCAATTCGACCCCGGAAAAAAACAGAATTCGTTAAAGTTATCTTTCAAAGATGCTTTAATGAAGACTGGCGATTTTCGCGGGTCCGGAGCCATAAACAAATTCCGGGAAGAACTCCAGAGGAAGCAGACAATTAAAGAAGTGGTACCGGTGCCTACGGAGCTGGGGAAAAAAAGGAGTGTGGAAAGGAGTAGACCTTTTCACGGCGTCAACGTCCTCTCCCGGAACCAGCCCAAGACGACTCTCCACTCCCCAGGGAAGAAGTCTATGGAGCTGAAGCAGTTGAAGAGGCAGCCGGGAGTTCAAAAGAAGCTGCAGAAACTCCGAAAACCCCTCAAGGATGCATCAAGTGGATCGCACGCGTCGACCGGATCCACCCCCTCAGGGTCAACTTGTACGGTTACTACCCCTACTCCTGGCATTGGAGAAGAGCCTTTCTCCACGCAGCCCAGGCCAGCTAGTTGTCCAGAAGAAAGCAGTGGAACCACGGTGTGTACTGAATATTGGGATGTACCCTATGATCCCATTAATGAGACTATTTTTGGGTACTCCGAGCAACGCTCACCACTCCTGCTCGAGGTGATCTGCAACGGACAGCGCCTCCAAGCACTCGTGGATAGCGGGGCGTCGCACAGCGTCTATGACAAAAAGGCAATCGATCAACTCGGAGGTGACATCAAGTCCTCAAGCTTCTCTGCAACGATGGTGGATGGCAGTAAGCTACCTATCTACGGGGAAACACGGTTGCTACTCCAGATTGGACCCCTTCGATGGAAGCCGGCTCTCCCCGTCACAAATATCAAAGGACTCGACGTAATCTTCGGGAGAGACTTTCTTAAAAAGTTCAACCCCGAGATCAACTGGGTTAACCAGACGGCCAACATCAACAACAACGGGAGGAAAATCAGCCTTCCCAAATGGGACGACACGGGAAATATTCCAGTCGAGACACTCGCATGCTTTGAAAAGGACGTCAAACGGACCACGGCGGGATTCATGGCGATAGTCAACGAGGCAGGCAACGGAGAGAAGCAGACCCAGGAACTTCCTCCAGCAGTCAAAAAAATTCTTGAAGAGTTCCAGGACGTTCTCCCCGACGAATTACCTGATCAACTACCGCCATACCGGACACATCAACACGAGATCGTAGAAGAGCCGGGGTCCAAGCCAACATTTGGAGCACCATACCGGCTGAGCCCGACAGAGCTTGCCGATATGAAAAAACAAATAGAGTATCTCCTGGAGAAAGGGCTGATTCGACCTTCGACTTCGCCGTACGGAGCTCCAGTTCTCTTCACTCCGAAGCCAGACGGAAGTCTGCGAATGTGCATCGACTACCGAGCCTTGAACAAGCAGACTGTAAAAAATAAATACCCGATACCACGGATCGACGACTTACTCGATCAACTTCGCGGTGCTACGGTATTCTCCAAGCTCGACCTCAGATCGGGATACTGGCAAATTCGTATGGCGGACAACTCTATCCACAAAACCGCCTTTCGAACTCGGTATGGGTCATACGAGTATCTCGTGATGCCATTCGGACTCACTAACGCACCAGCCACATTTCAGGCAGAAGTGAACCACATCCTTCGGCCCCTTCTGGACGAGTGCGTGGTGGTATATTTGGACAATATCTTGATCTACTCGAAAGATATGAAACAGCACGTTGAGCATCTACGACGGGTGTTTGAAATTCTTCGACGAGAACGCTTCTACGTGAAACTATCCAAGAGCGAGTTTGCGTTGAAAAAAGTCCAGTTCCTTGGACATATGGTGAGCGCTCAAGGAGTTCACGTGGATCCTAAGAAGATCGAAGCAGTGCGAACGTGGAAGACCCCTGAGAACGTGAAGGAGTTACAACAGTTCCTTGGATTCGCCAACTACTACAACCGGTTCGTACCGAACTATGCCAAGATTGCCGCACCATTAACGAACCTGTTGAAGAAGAATACACCATATCAATGGGAGGCGAAGCACCAGGAAGCCGTGGAACAACTTAAAACCGCACTCACGTCCGCACCTGTTCTTATCCTGCCAGACACTGAACTTGACTATGTCATCGAGGCCGATGCTAGCGATCAAGCAGTGGGCGCAGTACTCATGCAGGATCAAGGGAAGGGACTGCAACCCATTGCATACCTCAGTAAAAAACTTCACGGGGCAGAACTCAATTACCCCATCCATGACAAAGTGGCCCTCGCCATCGTCAACGCATTTAAGGCATGGAGGTGTTATCTCGAAGGAAGAAAAACGACTGTCTACACCGACCACTGCAGCCTCAAGTATCTGAAGACCCAACCAACACTCTCCAGGCGGCAGGTCCGGTGGATTGACTTTCTCGAAACCCACTTCCATTACGACATCGTGTATAAGCCGGGGCACAAGAACAAGGCAGACGCACTGAGTCACCCTGCACACGTTGCCGCCTTACAAATCGATGGCATGAACCCACTTTTGAAGGGACTCTTCACGCATGGATACACCATCGACCCCGAAGTCTCTGTAGCAGAAAAGCGCCATCTTCTACATTGGGATCAAAACATCGCATACCGCAAGGGCTCAACAAAAATATGGGTACCTAATTACCCTCCCTTACGCCAGTTACTGCTCGAAGAATATCATGATGTTCTCTACGCAGGCCACTTCGGTAGTAACAAGACGCTTGTCGGTATTGCGAAGCATTATTATTGGCCCCACATGGCAGATGACGTACAAAAATTCGTCACCTCGTGCGACACATGCCAACGGATGAAGAGCAGCAAACAGAAGAAAGCAGGATTACTACAGCCTCTTCCAGTCCCTGAACAGCCTTAGCAAGTGGTTAGCCTCGACTTCATCACCGGGTTACCACCTACCAAAGCTGGTTACGACGCCATTCTAGTCGTCATCGACAAATTCTCCAAAATGGGACACTTCATTCCGACACACACAACGGCTCGCATCGAGGAGACAGCGCAAATATTCTTCCGCTACGTCATCTCGCAACATGGCATTCCAACCACGCTGATCTCCGACAGAGACCCGAAATTCACGAGTAAATTCTGGAAGGAGCTCATGTCGCTCATGGGGACCAAACTCGCCATGTCATCAGCCTATCATCCCCAAACGGATGGTCAGACAGAGCGCCTCAACCAGATTGTCGAACAGCTTCTGCGAGCAGCGTGTAAGGACGATATCTCTAAATGGGATGCACATCTGCCGATTCTCGAGTTTGCGTAGAACAACGCCACGCACGCCGCAACAGGGCAAACTCCTTTTTTCCTCTGTTACGGTCGCAACCCACTCACGCCTCAGAAACCAACAGTACCCGCCACGGTGCAACCCGCACATGACTTCATTTCCACTATGCACCAATTGTGGGAGCGCACGCATAAACGTCTTTTGACTATCCAGCAGCAACAAAAGAAGCTCGCTGATCGGAGTCGCAACGATCATTCCATCCAGATTGGCGATCAGGTGCTTCTGGATACACGCAATCTCGACATTAGCCATCTTCCGTCTAAGCTCCGACCTCGCTTCTGCGGACCTTTTCTCGTCGAGGCGCAGGTCACTCCAGTAACCTTCCGCTTGCGTTTACCAGCTACCTGGAGGATTCACAATGCCTTCCATGTTCAACTTCTCAAGCCCTATCGGGACCCAAACACGGTCTTCAAAGGTCGCCAGCCGCCGCCGCCACTGCCACTGATCGTTAATGGGGAACCCGAGTACGAAGTCGAAGCCGTTCTGGCGCACCGACGACGACGTAGCGGCACCTTGGAGCTCTTGGTCCGTTGGAAAGGCTATGATCCTTCCGAGGATACCTGGGTACCTGAACACGACATGGATAACGCCCGCCGTCCTCTACAGGACTACCTTGTCAAGCAGGGTGTTACTTCTACCACCCAGCTTTGAGGGTGGGAAGTGTGAGAGGACGTCCCCGTTATAATATTTTCTCACTATTTTATTTTTCCGTTATCCTATTCTCCCTTTTCTTCTCTTTATTTTGGTCTTTATCTCATCTCAATCGGCCTACTATTCTATTTTCTAGAGCCTTCTATTTATTTCTCTTATTTCCTACTTTTCCCACCGACATACCTATTATACGGCACCGACAGCGCCGACAGTGGTGTATACGGTGTAATCTGGGCGTAATCCCAAGTGCCAATAGACTTGCGTGCTTATGCGCACTTGTGATTGTAGTATCGGGAAGGGTGTGTTCCCGAAGGTTCGTTTTATCTCGTTTATCCTTGTACTTTCCGAGTATAAATAGGCCTTGTATTCAGTTTTAGTGACAAGTTTCGATTGAGAATTCGATCCTGTGACACTCGGGGGAGGCCTAAGATAAGACGCTGACTAGACATAGTGCGGAGACGAGGGAGGGATGGGTGACGAAGGCGGTGGTGCCAGAGGAGGGAGGGGTGGGCAAGCGACCGACACGAGCACGACGCAGCAACTACACCTGACACAGCAACCTGACTGGACCCGGCTACCTGGTGGGACAGGGAACCTGACGAGGGTCGGTGCGGAGGGTGTACAGACCTGAGCCCGGCTCCTGGCAAAAAATGGCCAAGGGGGCGTATGTATCACCGTCCACACAGACCGCAGTGTCACCAGAAGGCTCAACCCAGACCCCGACGTGCTGTCTCGCCAGGGTGCCCACACCAACCAGGTTCCTAGAGAACGAAGGAACGTGGAGGCCAGTCAGGGAACCGGAAGGAGCGGCTGGGCACGGGAGTGTAGTGGCGTGATTCGCAATGACCGGTCCCAAAGAGGGATCGGCCAGTGCTACAGGGACAGGCGCCGGTAGCGGAGAGAGAGTCGTGCAGTCGCGGAAGAAGCAGTGTGACGCTCCGTAGTCCAGTGTGAAGGAGAGAGAGGGGTCCGTCGAGGGAGAACCTGTACTAGTAGCTAAACAAGATCCTACACTAGCACCTACTCTAGCAACAAGCAAAGATCCTAAGCTAGGTACAGGCAAGTACACAGATCCATGAGCACTATAGTCAACATCAGCATACATGGCATAAGACCTAGCATCATCCATAGTCATATCAAAAACAGCAATACCACGAGCAAGAAGCGTCCCCAAGCGTGGCGGCGGGGGAGCGGAGGGGCCGTGGTGCAAGACGTAGAGGTCGTCAAGACGACTGAAGTAGCGTGCAGCAGAGTGGTCGGGGCGGCCACAGTACGAGTCCCGACGAGGACCCGTAAGGATCCAGTACTCACAAGGACCAACGTCGCGGCCGGCCGAGCGAGGTCCCCGATTGGAGGGGGCGCCACTGCGCCCAGTGCTCGGGGGACCCGCAGACCTCCACTGTTGCTGAGGGCCCCACTGCTGCGGAGGGCCCCACTGCTGCGGAGGGCCCCACTGCTGAGGGTGCTGCTGTGGCGGGCAATGCTGCTGGCCCTGTTGCTGCTGCTGTTGTCCCTGTCGCTGCTGCTGTCCAGGCGGTGGCAGCTGCTGAGGAGTCAACTGGTGCTGCTGCTGGGACCCCTCACCACCAGTGAAAACTCCACCGTTGAAAGGAGGGCCGTCAGGTCCCGAGCCACCCCCACCACCACTCCCACCACCTGTTCCACCGCCACTGCCACTACCCGCACCACCTCCAGTACCCCCGCCACCCTTCCCGCCCCTCTTACCAGCCTTGCCACACTTCTGCCCGCGAGAGACAGAAACAGGCGCCGTCTCCTCAGAGGCAGAAGACGTGGGGGTGGTAAGTGAGGCAGAGAAGTTGGGAAGCTGTGGTACCGCACACCCCTCAAAAAGACGAGGAGGAGGCGCGGAAGAGGCAGAGGCAACAGTGAAGAGGTTGCTCTAGATCTTCGAGAGAGCAATCTCAAGAAGATCGATGGTAAGCTCAGTGGGGTGCTTCAGAAGAAGCGCGTCGCGGGCTGTGGCTAGGCGGTCAGGGAGGCGAGTGACTAGCCAGTGAATAGTGAGCCACATAGGGGGTGGGGCAAGGGCAAGCTAGTCCTCAGTGCAAGCAGCGCGAAAGCGAGCATCAAGGGAGCGCAGGTGGGTAGCGAGGTCGGAGACAGTCTCAAAGGAGGCGAGGTCAGGGTAGATAAAGGGTACGAGGAGGCGACTGAGCGAAGCAGAGGAGGGAGTGGAGTAGCGAGTAACAATAGCCTTATACAGATCTGCAGCAGACTCGACCTGAGCGAAGTGGACTGCCTCTGTCGGCGGGAGAAGGTCGGTCAGGGCGAGGCAAGCAGCGGCGTCACAAGACTCCCACACGTCACGAGCGAGGAGCTAGCGCTGGTAGTCGGCCTCCTGCTCAGAAGTAGGCGGTGGAGTAGTGAGCAGCGGCTGAGGTTGGGGAGGGGCTTTCTGAGCGCCAGACGCGTGTGCGAACAGGTGCACGCCACCCTGCCGCTGGCTCTTAAGGTGGCGCTGCGCCTGCGTAAGCCACGTGCTAAAATCTATAGGTCGCCCTTCATGGTCGAAACCAAGTACTCGGGAGGTCGCCATAGAGGGCGAAACTGAGAGCGCGTGGCTGCCAGCCGCAAGAGGGGGAGACAATCGGTAATGCGTGAGCAGGCGTGGAGGCATGCAGGCAGGTAGGTGGCGCGGCATGGGGACAGGCGAGCGGCGCAGTGTGCTGCCTGACGATTGGTGCGGCGCACTGGTCTGCGGGTGACGAGGCGGGTCGACGGGCGGGCTGCGTGGCGCGCGGGCCTACGGGCGGCTCGGCGGGTCGACGGGCGGGCCTACAGGCGGCGCGGTGCGCGGGCCTACGGGCAGAACGGCGGGTCGACGGGCGGGCCTACGGACGGCGCGACGCGCAGGCCTACGGGCAGCGCGACGCGCGGGCCTGCGGGCGGGCCTACGGGCAGCGCGACGCGCGGGCCTGCGGGCGGGCCTACGGACAGCGCGACGCGCGGGCCTGCGGGCGGGCCTACGGGCAGCGCGACGCGCGGGCCTACAGGCGGGTGGCACGGTGGCTAGGGGACGGGTCGCGCTGCAGGTCGACCGGCGGCGTGGCGCGCTAGGGGGCAGCTGGCTGGCTGGCTGACTGGCGGCTTAGGACTCAGCGCGCTCGCGTGTCTGGCGAGCTAGGGAACTATCCTAGGGCCTAGGAGCGAGGAACCTAGCTGATACCATCTCAGAAAGTGGCTACAGCGAAATGGGTTGCATTGATTGTGTTGGGGTACAAGTACCTACGGCAACCCCAACTGATTGTACCCCATATAGCATGACCCACTAAAGGCTATAACATTTGATAGAAGGTTAGTCGAGGGTAAGCCAATTGGGGAGACCCCCAATTTTTGGGACGGAGGGGAAGACAGACAAACGTGAGTAAAGGCTTATCGCTGCGAAGGTTGAGGCTCCGCCCATGAATCCAGCGAGCGCATGCGACGAGAAAGAAGCGATCAGGAGAACCACTGAGAGGGTGTGAAGAGAGTGAGCCATGGTGCCGGAAGAATCTTAAGGAAGATTCAGAGTTTGATAAGTGCTTGTTGAGTCGTGACTAGTGAGCAGGAATTGAGTAAGTAATGGGAAGTAGAGGGGGTCGATTTATCTCTCCATCACGATTGCTAATGCGCGCCTCGGGGTAGTGGGTCGTGGGGAAGCTATGACAGGAGGAGCTTTCAAGTCTCATTTGGTCGAATCGGGGAATGCTGCACCGACGAAAAAGGGAATATTTCAATGGTTACCCTTATTAGGCCCTCAGATTCGTTTTTGGTCTGTCTGATTCGTCAGACTTGTACACAATTTTAGTATGAAAATCTCAGGGTTGGTATAAAAAAAAGGCTGAAATTTCAGAGTGTCCTAAAAAAAAAGTCTGATCATTCAAAAACAATGTATTCAATGTTTCATCGGAATGTAATCAATGTTTCATTCATCTGCTACCGAAACACACAACACTAAGGGGATTTGCGATAAAACATGCTCTGACAGGGCGAATATATGTGTCAGGGCGAATCTTGTGGTGCGAAAGAGCGAATCTGCAATGTCAGGGCGAGTTTTCTGTGATTGGTCGAAAATTGTTGTGCTCTGACAGCGCAAGACAGTTGTGCCAGGGCGATTTTGCTATGATTGGGCAAAAATCTTGTGCTGTAAGGCTCGGATTTGCTGTGTCAAGGCGATTTTGCGTTGACATTGCGAATCTGTTGTGACCTGTAAGTCCGAATCACCAGTCAAGGACGCGTTTGTACTTTGAATGATCAGAGTACACTCTCAGAAAACTCTGAACTATCAGAGTTAGCCTTAAAAAAAGTATGAAAATTACAGAGTTTGTGTCAGATTTATATGACATAGTTGCTGTAGGCTATAGTGGGGTAGCACATATGGGGTACAGGGTTTCTAGGGTTGTATTTGTACCCAATCTTTCCTTAGTCATTTCATTCCTGTTCACTTGTTTCACATGGTATAGAGCGGGTCCTTCCTAAGGACCGTTTTTTTAGGGCCCACCGAACCGCGCCCCGAGGCGCGCATTTTTTTTAGCGACCCCTCGGGTCGCCATTTCCCTCGCGGCCCCGCTGCCCCTCCTGATCGCGGCCCCGCCGCCTCCACTGACGCGGCCCCGCCGCCGGCTCTGACGCGGCCCTGCCGCCCGCTACGTCGCGGCCCCGCCGCCTGCTTGACGCGGCCCCGCCGCCTCCACTGACGCGGCCCCGCCGCCGGCTCTGACGCGGCCCTGCCGGCCCGCCGCTGCACCTGACGGCCCCGCCGCTGCACCTGACGGCCTCGCCGCTGCACCTGCCGGCCCGCCGCTACACCCTACGGCCCGCCGCTGCACCCTACGGCCCGCCGCCTCACCTGACGGCCCCGCCGCTGCGCCTGCCGGCCCGCCGCTGCACCCTACGGCCCGCCGCTGCACCCAGCGGCCCGCCGCTTCACCTGCCGGCCCGCCGCTGCACCCTACGGCCCGCCGCTGCACCCAGCGGCCCGCCGTGACGGCCCCGCCGCTGCACCTACCGGCCCGCCGCTGCACCCTACGGCCCCGTCGCTGCACCTGCCGGCTCGCCGCTGCACCGGTCGACCCGCCGCTGCACCTGCCGGCCCGCCGCTGCACCTGACGGCCCCACCCCTGCATCTCCCGGCCGAGCCGCCCCAGCAGCCGAGCCACCCCAGCCGCCGAGCCGCCCCAGTAGCCGAGCCGCCCCAGCAGCCGAGCCGCCCCAGCAGCTGAGCCGCCCCAGCAGCCAAGCCGCCCCAGCTGCAGTGCCGCCCGAGCCGCCCGAGCCGCCGAGTCGCCCGAGCCGCCCAGCAGTCGAGCCGCCCGAGCCGCCCGAGCCCTCCCTGCACTGCCCTGTCTGGTGAGCACTGAGCTTTACTCTGCGCACTGCCCTCTCTCTACTGCTGTCATGGCTACCCCCAGTGTCCTCGCCTTTGACGCTGAGGGCAGAGCCATTGACTTTGACGTGTGGGTAGACGACCTACTGCTTTTCCTACAGTGCGACAGAGCTGACGGACTCTCTCTCTTTGATCTCACTTCTGGTGCCTCTCCCGCCCCTGCTGCTACTGAGGATGCCACTGTTCGCTCACAGTGGGCCACACGCGATGCTGCTGCACGTCTTGCTGTGCGTCGCCACCTCCCTCCCGCTGAGCGTGCGCACTTTGGGTCGTACAAGAGTGCTAAGACCTTGTACGACGCCGTTATCGCAAGCTACTCCACCCCTGCCACTGCTGCACTGAGCCGCCTCATGCTACCGTACCTCTTTCCCGACCTTGGTGCTTTTGCCATAGTCTCTGACCTCATTACCCACCTGCGCACTTGTGACGCTCGCTTCCGCGCTGCACTTCCTGCTGAGTTCTGCGCCAAGAACCCCCCCCCCCAGTACTTCACTCTCTACTACATTGTCACCCGCCTCCTTGACTCCCTTCGCGGAGTCAGGGACGACCTACTCGCGGTCTGCCCCACCACTCTCACTGTCGAGATCCTCGAGAAGTCCCTCCTCGCAGCCGAGAAGAGCATTCTCGCTGTAGGGGCCTCTCGTGGTGACCCGCGCACCCCCATCTTTGAGGGGTGTTCCCCCTCCCCCCTCCTGCCCTCTGTCGCCTCTGCTGCTACGGCCGACCTTGTTGGTTTTGAGTCGGTCGGAGCGGCGTCTGCCCCCAGCGGGAGACGTCGCTCTGGCAAGAGCAAGGGGGGCAGGGGCGGTGGTGGAGGCGGCGGGGGCGGTGGAGGCGGAGGTAGAGGCAGCGGCGGAGGTGAGGGTGGTAGCGGGAGTAGTGGAGGGAGTGGAGGTGTCGGCGGAGGCAGTGGAGGCGGGGGCGGCAGCGGCGGTGGTAGTGGGGGTGGAGGCGGAGGCGGCGGTGGCGGCGGCGACGGTGGGAGTGGCGGTGGCGGTGGAGGTGGTGGCGGCGGCGGCGGAGGAGGCGGCGGAGGTTGTGGCGCGCCGAGGAGGAGTGGCTCCGGTGGTGGTCAGCGCCAGCAGCAGCAGCGTGGTCAGGAGACCCTCTCCCCGCAGCAGCTCCGTGAGTGGTACTCTGCGCGTCAGCGGGGTGGGGGTACTGGTCCGTGCACTTACGTCCTGCGCACTGGCGACCGTGCGGGTGAGCAGTGTGGTGGTCCACACTCCGCCCAACGTTGCTTCGGCCGCCTTACTGACGCTTGGCGCCGCCAGTTTCCTGACGCCTCTGAGATCCCTCGCTGGGACCAGCTGTCTAGGGCTGGAGTAGCTATCTTTGATCTTGACTTTGATGCTATTCTTGCTGCTATGTATGCTGTGACTATTAGTGAGGAGGGTGACTGTTACCGGTGTTTCCCGCCCGACCCGGGCATTGGTACTGCGGCTCTAGGTGCTGTTGAGGCTGCTGCTCCAGGTGCTGGTGAGGCGGTTGCTCTAGGTGCCAGTGAGTCTGAGTCCTCAGGTGCTGGTGAGTCTGCTCTCTCAGGTACTGTGTCGACTTCACCCTCTCTCACTTTCACCCTTGACTCCGGGGCGTCTCGCTCCTTCTTTCGAGACCGCACCACACTCACGCCGCTTAGTCGGCCAGTGGCGGTCTCCTTGGCAGACCCCTCCGGGTGTCCTGTTCTGGCTCGCTACTCCACTGTCCTGCCGTGCCCTGCGGTCCCGTCTGGCGCCCTGTCCGGTCTCTACCTCCCTTCGTTCTCTACGAACTTGGTGGCGGGTGCTGACCTACAAGATGCAGGGGTTGACCAGTTCACCCCTGCGCGCCGACGAGTCACCCACTGCACGGACGCGGACACGGGTCGACACCTGACCACATTCACACGTGGTCCAGGGTCGAGCCTGTACACACTCACTTTTCCGTCTCCTTCTCCTTCGTCTGGTCAGGTAGCTGCGTCGGGTCAGGTGTTTGCTGCAGCGTCCAGGTCTGGTCCTGAGTCTGCCCCCTGCTCGTGTCGCCTCCTGTCCCACGAGACCCTCCTCTGGCACCACAGGATGGGTCACCCCTCCCTGCCTCGTCTCCGGGGCATGGCCTCTCGCCTTCTTGTCTCTGGCCTTTCCCGGTTCCTCCCTCCCCTTCCTCCGGGGCCTGGCCCTCCCTGTGTCCCCTGTGTCGAGGGTCGCCTGCGGGCTACCCCTCACTCCTCCCCGTTCCCTCCGACGGAGGCCCCGATGCAGACGCTTCACATGGACGTGTGGGGCCCAGCCCGCGTCCGTGGAAAGGGTCACGAGCGCTACTTCCTGCTGGTGGTTGACGACTACTCGCGTTACACCACAGTCTTCCCCTTGCGCAGCAAGGGTGAGGTCACTGAGGTGTTGATCGACTGGATCCGCGCAGCTCGTCTCCAGCTCAGGCGGAGCTTTGGCTCGGACTTTCCTGTTCTGCGTCTGCATTCGGACAGAGGCGGAGAGTTCTCCTCCGGCCTTCTGCGAGCCTACTGTCGGGCACGAGGCATCCGCCAGACCTTCACGCTTCCGGACTCTCCACAGCAGAATGGGATTGCTGAGCGCCGCATCGGCATTGTCATGGACGTCGCCCGTACGTCCATGGTGCATGCGGCTGCCCCCCTTTTTCTGTGGCCGTTTGCGGTTCGGTGCGCCGCGCATCAGATCAACCTTCAGCCCAGAGTCTCCCGACCGGAGACCTCCCCAGCTTTGCTGTGGACGGGGAAGGTTGGCGATGCGTCGGCGTTCCGTGTCTGGGGATCTCGGGCGTTTGTCCGCGACTTGTCTGCGGACAAGCTGTCCCCTCGTGCTGCTCCCTGTGTCTTCCTTGGCTTCCCCACAGACGCTCCCAGGTGGCAGTTTTACCACCCCTCCTCTCGTAGTGTTCTGTCCTCCTAGGACGTCACGTTCGACGAGTCAGTCCCCTTCTACCGCCTCTTCCCCTACCGCACTCCTTCCCTCCCCCCTCCGCCGGACTTCCTTGTGCCAGTTCCCCCCCCGGTAGACCCCCTCCCCCCTCAGGTTCCTGCCCCCTCAGGTGTGTCCCAGGTAGACGCAGTTGACCCGATCGAGGTTACTGGTGACTCTGGTGCTGCTGCGGGTGCTGAGCCTGGGGGTGCGGACTCTGGGGGTGCTGTGCACGGGGGTGCTGAGCCTGGAGGTGCTGCTACTGGGGGTGCTGAGCCTGGGGGTGCTGGGCCTGGGAGTGCTACTGCGGAGGGTGCTGAGCTTGGGGGTGCTGAGCCGGGGGGTGCGGTGCCTGGAGCTGCTGAGCTAGGGGGTGCTGGGTCTGGGGGTGCTGGGTCGGGAGCTGCTGAGCCTGGGGGTACTGAGTCTGGACTTGCTGAGCCTGGGGGTGCTACGTCTGGAGCTGTTGAGCCTGGGGTTTCTCCTGCTGCTGCGTCTCGCCGGGAGCCCCTCTCTCCACAGGAGCTGCGCGAGTGGTTTGCTCGCCGCTGGAGGCGTGCTGCTGGAGCTGGAGCTTCTTCGACCGTCGAGGGTGCTGGTGCTGCCGGTCCCGGAGCTGCTGGGTCTGCGGGTACTCCTGGAGCAGGAGCTCCTGAGGGTGTTGGTGCTGAGACTACTGCTGTCTGTCCCGGCGGTGGTTCTGCTACTGGTGCTGCTGGTGGTCCTGCCGCTGGAGGTGTTGGTGGCGCTGGTGCTGTCGCTGAGGGTGCTGGTGCTGTCCCTGCTGAGTCTGGAGTTGCCGCGCGGCCTCGGCCGTACTTCGTTCCGCTCCTGCAGCAGGTTCTTGGTCTTTCTCCTCCGGTAGAGTGTCCACAGCCTGTCCAGTCGCAGTCCTTGTTGGAGCCTTCCTCTCCACTGCCTGCTCCCTCTCCTTACACTGGTCCTACTGGAGGTCTTGCTGAGCGTCGTGAGCCTACGTCTCGTCCTGCGTCGCCTGTTCGTGCTGCTCGCACTAGTGGTCGCGGTTCGCGTCAGCGTCCTCCTCCTGTCCCTGGCACGCACCGGATGTCTCTGCGTCCGTCTACTGCTCCCCTGCGTGCCCCTTTGCCTTCTCCTCCTGAGTCCTCTCTTCCTGCGCTTGCCGACCCTGAGTCGGACTCTCTTCATGCTGCCAGTCCTACTGTCACGCGTCTCCTTGCTACTGTCGTCACTGACCCCTCGTTTGAGTCCACTGCTGCGTCTGCCCTTGTCGGTGAACTCGTCGACTTTGCTGCTCGCTGTCGTCTAGACTACGCTGCTAGTCTTGTTGCTGAGTCAGCGTCTGACTGTCCTCTGTCCGTCGGGGGTGACTGTGCTCTTGGCACGGACGTCCTAGAGGACAGGCAGGAGGAGTTACAGTGTCTGGCGGCTGCTTCACCTCATCTCGCGTCTGTACTGCTTGCTCCTGAGGGAGACCCGGATGCACTAGACATCCCGACTCCGCGCTCTTACGCGGAGGCCGTAGAGGGTCCCTACTCCTCTCAGTGTCAGGCAGCTATGGATGCAGAGATGGCTTCCTGGAAGTCCACAGGCACCTACGTTGACGCAGTTCCCCCTCCTGGGGCGAACATCGTCAGTGGCATGTGGATCTTCAGGGTGAAGCGGCCGCCGGGCTCTCCACCTGTCTTCAAGGCGCGGTACGTTGCTCGTGGCTTCAGTCAGCGACAGGGAGTTGACTACTTTCAGACCTTCTCTCCCACCCCGAAGATGACCACTCTTCGTGTGCTGCTGCACATAGCCGCTCAGCGCGACTACGAGCTTCACTCTCTCGACTTCAGCACTGCGTTCTTGCAGGGTAGCCTGCACGAGGAGATCTGGCTGCGCCATCGACCTGGCTTCACTGGGACTTTCTCTCGTGGCACCCAGTGGAGCCTCCGTCGGCCAGTCTACGGTCTCCGCCAGGCACCGCGTGAGTGGCACGACACACTGAGGACTACGCTTGCGGCTCTTGGGTTTGCTCCTTCTACTGCTGACCCGTCGCTGTTTCTGCGCACCGACACTTCTCTGCCGCCGTTCTACATCCTCGTGTACGTCGACGACTTGGTCTTTGCCACAGCGGACACTGCTCGACTCGCCTACGTGAAGTCCGAGCTGCTGAAGAGACACACGTGCACAAACCTGGGTGAACTGCGCAGCTACCTTGGCTTGCAGATCACTCGGGACAGAGCACGCCGCACCATTACCTTGACTCAGTCACACATGGTGCAGCAGGTCCTTCAGCGCTTCGGCTTCACGTACTCCTCGCCTCAGGCCACTCCTCTGCCTACTCGCCACTCACTCTCAGCTCTGCCTTCGGATGAGTACGTAGAGTCGAGTGGTCCGTACCCAGAGCTTGTTGGCTGCCTCATGTACCTGATGACCTGCACACGACCTGACCTTGCATACCCTCTGAGCATTCTTGCACGCTATGTTGCTCCTGGGAGACACAGACCAGAGCACATGGCTGCAGCGAAGAGGGTGTTGCGCTACCTGTGCAGTACGTCGGGCATGGGGCTAGTGCTTGGAGGGCGGAGTCCAGTGGTCCTTACAGGGCACGCGGACGCTTCTTGGGCTGACGACCAGGCTACGCAGCGGTCGTCACAGGGTTACACCTTCAGTCTTGGTTCCGGCTCTGTCTCGTGGCGGGCTACTCGCTCGTCTTCGGTTCTCAGCTCCAGTTGTGAGGCTGAGATCTACGCTGGGGCCATGGCTGCACAGGAGCTTCGCTGGCTTACCTACCTGCTGACTGACCTTGGAGAGCCGCCTCGTTCTCCTCCAGTGCTGTACGTAGACAACAAGGCCATGCTGGCCTTGTGTCGAGAGCAGCGTCTGGAGCACAGAACGAAGCACATTGCTCTTCGCTACTTCCTTGCTCGTGAGCTGCAGCAGCGTGGACAGTTGCGGCTTGCGTACGTGGCCTCTGAGGCCAACACTGCTGATATGTTCATCAAGGCACTCGCGCCTTGTGACCATCAGCGCTTCTGCACCCAGCTGGGTCTTGTGTCTGTCTTGCCTCACTTGCTCTCCTCTTGACTTTACTTGTACTGTGACATATATATACCTGCTCTTGCTTGTCTAGTTTTATATATATATGTCTGTACTCCTGCATGTGAACTGGCCTCTGGCCCTGCTCTTGTGCTCGGACTGTGTGGTGACGTTGTGATCCACCCTGAGCTTGCTCTGCTTTGCTTTACTTGACTGGTCTTGTGACCCCTTGTTCTCCCCCACTTTGCCTATGGGGGTGTGTCAGATTTATATGACATAGTTGCTGTAGGCTATAGTGGGGTAGCACATATGGGGTACAGGGTTTCTAGGGTTGTATTTGTACCC
This sequence comes from Closterium sp. NIES-65, assembly GCA_948144175.1. Lineage (NCBI taxonomy): Eukaryota > Viridiplantae > Streptophyta > Zygnematophyceae > Desmidiales > Closteriaceae > Closterium > Closterium sp. NIES-65. The sequence goes on from CANXME010002005.1 coordinate 502,456, forward strand.
AATCTTTCCTTAGTCATTTCATTCCTGTTCACTTGTTTCACAGTT